>CM053408.1:118458742-118473717 GCA_028644305.1 Xerus rutilus | reverse complement strand
TTAAAAGGTTTTGTTTGCTTATTTTTGTTTTTGTTTGTTTCTCTTGTTCTTTCTTGCTCCCTTTACTTTTTTCTATTTTCTCCTTCTTTATAACCATCACTTCCTACATCTTTTCTGCATTCTCTCTGTCACATTTTGAACACTCTAAACTTTCTTCTACCTTCCTGTAACATTTGTATGTTAATGGAGCATATTCTTACCATCTGTTAGAACTATTTGGTTCAAATAACTCCTGCCCCCACCATTCATGCTGTAGCAGTTATTAGTTCTGTGGATGGTTAACACCTACTGTTTATGCACAATCTGGTTCACGGCTATTTATTGTTTTTGCTGTTGACAATTGCCAACCCAACCATTCCTGTTTTTGTGGTAGTGTTATAGATGTCACAGTAGGCTCAGCACAACTCCAGCCCTAGACACCAAGTGTTTATTTTAATGTAGTATATTGTTTGCTTCAGTTGTGGTTATTGTTCATTTCCCCCTTTTCTGTGAGGTTCTGGGAATCTACATGGACACTACAAGTTCACAGGGTAGAGACTGCTGCTAAACTAAATCCAGCCAACAGATAGCGCACCTTGCTTCACACACAAATTAACCACACTCAAACTTTAGTAATACTTTAATATGTAGAGAGAAGAGATGAAACCCCCAAGTAACAACCAGGCTGCAAGTAGGAGCAGCTAGGAAGTGCCCTCAAGTCATACACACAAACTCTACTTCTACATCAAAAAGAAAGATAATTAACACAAAAGCCGTGTATACCACACCTAAAGGGTCTCAATCTAGATCAGTGTAGGACATTTTGGCAAAAAAAAAAAAAAAAAGTTGTGCCCTTAAAGGCCAACACATAAGAGTGGAAGAGAAATGCATCCCAACAGAAACATAAAACCCCACACATGAATGCAAGAAATATGAAAAAATGATAATATAATACCTCCTAGAGTTCATAATTCATGAGTAACTGACTCCAAAGATATTGAAATGGATGGAATACCAGATAAAGAATTCAAAAGATTCATTAAAAAATGATCAATGAATTTCAAGAGAACACAGAAAAACAACAAAAGTGATTTAACAAAGTCAGTACAGGATATGAATGAGAAATTCAATAAGAAGATAGAGATACTGAAAAAGAACCAAACAGAAATACTGGAAAGGAAAGAGGCAATAAATCAAATAAAATATTCAGTAGAAAAATCTAATAGAGAAGACCATGCTGAAGAGAGAATCTCAAAGCTGAAAGACAAAATGGCATGCCTTGAACATTCAGGTGATTTTAAAGAAAAGAAAATAAGTAACCAACCAGAAAATACAAGAACTTTCAGACAACATTAAGAAACCAAATTTAGGGGCTGGAGCGGTGGCTCAGTGGCAGAGCGCTTGCCTGGCATGTGCGAGGCACTGGGTTCGATTCTCAGCACCACATACAAATAAATAAAATAAAAGTCCATTAACAACTAAAAAAAATTAAAAAAAAAAAAAAAAAGAAACCAAATTTAGGGCTGAGATTGTAGCTCAGTGGTAGAGCGCTTGCCTCGCATGCATGAGGCCCTGGGTTTGATCCTCAGCACCACATACAAAACAATAAAATAAAGACATTGTGTCCATCAACAACTAAATATATATATATATATATATATGAAACCAAATTTAAGGATCACTGGAATTGAAGAGGATTGTTATATGCAGGCTAATAGTATTGATAATCTCTTCTGGGAAATAATATTAGAAAATTTCTAAAACTTGAGAATGAGATGGACATTCAGATACAGGAGGCATTCAGAACCCCAAATAGACAAGATCAGAAAATGACCTCTCCATGACACATTATAATTAAAATATCTAACATACACAACGATAGAATTTTAAAAGCCTCAAAAGAAAAATGTCAGGCACATTTAGAGGTAAGCCAATCAGAATTACTTCCAATTTCTTAGCACAAACTCTAAAAGCCAGGAGGGCTTGGGATGATGTGTTCTAAGCCCTGAAAAGAAAAGAACTGTCAACCAAGATTGGTATAGCAAAGATATCCTTCATAATTATAGAAAAAATTAAAACTTTCCAAGATAACAAGTAACTGAAAGAATTCATGACAATTAAGCTGGCATTACTTCATGGAAAATATTAAATCCAAACCCTATTGCTCACAAATGGACAAATCTCATTTGAAACATAGCTAAGCAAATAAGAAACATGACACTAAACATTAGAAATAAATCAAAATGGCAAGAATTAATAAGCATCTTTTTAAGTAACACTAAATGTGCATGGTCTCAACTCTCCAATTAAAA
The DNA here is from genome assembly GCA_028644305.1 of Xerus rutilus. Classification (NCBI taxonomy): domain Eukaryota; kingdom Metazoa; phylum Chordata; class Mammalia; order Rodentia; family Sciuridae; genus Xerus; species Xerus rutilus. The sequence goes on along the minus strand of CM053408.1, from coordinate 118,471,426 downwards.
GGCATAAGCTGACAGAATGGATTTTAAAACAAGACCTAACTATATTTTGTTTGCAAGAGACTCATCTTACAGGCAAAGAAAGCCACAAGTTGAAAGTGAAAGAATGGAAATTGATATACCATGCAAACGGCCCCCAAAACAAGCAGGAGTAGCTACTCTTATAGATAAAAAAGCAGACATCAAGCCAAAATTAATCAGATGAGACCAAAAAAAAGTTACTTCACACTGGTAAAAGGAACGATCCAACAGGAATATATAACAACAGTAAATATTTGTGCTCCAAATGTTGGTGCACCTAATTACATTAAACAGACACTACTCAAATTAAATACTCAGATAGATCCCAGAACAATAATACTAGGTGATTTCAACACACCTCTTTTACCAATAGACAGATCATCCAGACATAAACTCAGCAAAGACTCTTCAGATATAAAAAATATTATAAATCAAATAGACTTAATAGACATCTATAGAATATTTCACCCAACAACAGCAAAATATACTTCTCAGCTGCTCATAGAACCTTCTCCAAAATAGACCAAATTTTAGGCCACAAAGCAACTTTTAGTGAATACAAAAAAAGTCTGACATAATTCCTTGAATCTTATCTGATCATAAATTAAATTAAATTAGAGATAAACACACAAAAAAACCCTACATAAGCTATATAAACACATGGATATTGAACAATACACTTTTGAATGATGAAAGGGTGATATAAGAAATCAGGGGAGAAATTAAAAAGTCTTAAGACTTAAAAAAATAGTGATACAACATACCAGAACTCTGGGACACTAGGAAGGCAGTTCTAGAGGAAAGTTCATAGCTATGAGTACCTAAAAAAGAAAGTCAGAAAGATCCCAAATAAACAACATAATCATGCACCTCAAGGCCCTTGAAAAACAACAAACCAATTCTAAAACCAGTAGAAGGAAGGAAATAATTAATATCAGAGCTGAAATCAGTGTACTTGAGAATTAAAAAAAAAATACAAAGGATTGATGAAACAAAGAGCTAATTCTTTGAAAAGATAAACAAAATCTATAAGCCCTTAGCCAAACTAATCAAAAGAAAAATAAAGAATACCCAAATTTATAAAATTAGAGATGAAAAAGGAGAAATTACCCAGACAATCACAGAAATTCAGAGGATCATTAGTGACTGTTTTGAAAACTTAGGCCCCATTATATAAAAAAGCTTAAAAGAAATGAACACATTTATAGACTCATATGACTTGCCAAACTGAATTGAGAGGACATAGAAAACCTGAGCAGATCAATAACTTGCAAGGAGATAGAAGTAGTACTAAAAAGCATTCCAGCAAAGAAAAGCCCAGGATCAGATGGATTCTCAGCTGAATTCTACCAGGCCTTTAAAGAATTAATATCAATGCTCCTCAAATATTCCACATAATAGAAAGTGGTGGAACACTTTCAAATTCATTCTATGAATCCAGCATCACCTCAAATCAAAACCAGATAAGGATGCATCAAGGAGGAAAACTACAGACCAGTATCCCTGATGAACTTAGATGCAAAAATCCTTAATAAACTTAACAAGTCATATTCAACAACATATTAAGAAGATTATACACCATGACCAAGTTAGTTTTATCCCAGGAATGCAAGGATGGTTTATCACATGCAAATCAATAAATGTAATTCACCACATAAATAGAATTAAGGACAAAAGTTGTATGGTCATTTCAATGGATGCAGAGAAAGCCTTTGACAATATTCAGCACCCATACATGATTTTAAAAAAAAGAAGAACTGAAGAAACTAGAGATAGAAGGAACCTACCTCAATATGATAAAGGCTATATTTGACAAACCCAAAGCTGACATCATAGTGAATGGGGAAAAACTGAAAACATTCCCTTTAAAATCTGGAACAAGACAAGGATTCCACCTCTCACCACTCCCATTCAACATAGTATTAGAAATTCTAGCCAAAGCAATTAGGCAAGAGAAGGAAATGAAAGGAATAAAAAAATAGAAAAAGGAGATCAAATTGTCACTGCAGATGATATAATCCTATAATTAGAAGATCCAAAAAGTTCCACTAGAAGACTGATGGAGCTAATAAACAAATTCAGCAAAGTAAGAAGTTATAAAATCAACATGTATAAATCAATAGTTTTCCTATACTCCAATAATAAATATGCTAAGAATGAAATCAAGAAAACAATCCATTCGCAATAACTTAAAAAAAAAACAAAACCAAAAAACCTACAAATAAATCTAACCAAGGAGGTGAAAGTCCTCTTCAGTGAAAACTACAGAACACTGAAAAAAGAAACTGAAAAAGACACAAGAGGGTGGGAAGACCTCCCATGTTCATGGATAGGCAGAATTAATATTGTCAAAATGGTCATACTACCAAAAGCAATACACACACACACACACACACACACACACACACACACACATTTTTAGTTGTAAATGGATGCAATACCTTTATTTTATTTTTATGTGGTGCTGAGGATCTAACCCAGAGCCTCATGTGTGCTAGGTGAGCACTCTACCACTGAGCCACAACCTCAGTCCTGTGTTTATTTCTTAATATTACTTTTCTAGCCTTTATTTCCTGCTGCCCCACACCTCTGATGGTTACCTACTCCCTTCCCATGCAGACCGTGGCCCAGATAGCAGCACAACTCACAGTAGCCAATCTATGGAAGCAGCCTAGGTGTCCATCAATGGATGAATGAATAAAGAAAATGTGGTATATATACACAATGGAGTTTTATTCAGCCATTAAGAAAAATTAAATTGTGTCATTTGCAGGTAAATGGATGGAACTTGAGACCATTATATTAAGTGAAATAAGCCAGACTCAGAAGGTCAAGGGTTCTATGTTTTCTCTCATATGTGGAGCTACAGAGGAAAAAGGAAAAGAAAGATGAGGATCTCATGAGAATTGAAGGGGGATCAGTAGAGTAGAGGAAAAGGAGGAGGTGAGGGAAAGGGGAAATACTGGGGAATGATATTGGTCAAATTATATTGTTACATTGTGTGCATGTATGAATATGTAACAATGAATCCCACCATTATGTACAACTATAATGCACAAATGGAAAGAAAGAAATTTTGTAAAGTAGATACATAGTGTTTGGTAACAACTTTCTTTTTTTTTTTTTTTTTTTAAATATTTATTTTTTAGTTATAGGTGGACAGAATATCTTTATTGTATTTTTATGTGGTGCTGAGGATCGAACCCAGTGCCTCTCGCGTGCGAGGCGAGCACGCTACCACTGCGCCACAACCCCAGCCCCGGGTAACAACTTTCTATACTAATATGCTGGAGATGATTTTGCATGATACTCAGGATTTTTCTCTAATGTTATTTCAATGACCAGAGTATAATGTTTAATCAATCCATTAATTCTGTATATCCAGTCCCTCAATGGGATAATCTTTGTGAATACATATTTGTGCCCTGTCAGATCAATGTACAAAATTCTGCAGAAGCGCACTGTGCCTCCGTGTCCCAGCAGGGGAGCAGCAGTGGATGAAGAAAGAGAGTGCTCCCAGCCCGGGCTCCAGCCTCCTATACCGTATCCACTTCCTAAAACACCTGTACCTGTTCTCCCTCTGCATGCACCCCAACTCTCCTAGGGATCCCCTCTGCTCCTTTCCAGGCCCTCCCTCCAGCTTGAGGCCTAGGGGACTTCATGATGGTGTCTCTGGGAGGGGACCATCCAGGACAAAGCTCCTGCCCACAGCAGCATGGCCCTTGCTCTGTGCCCAGGATGAGGTTCTTGGCTGGGTTGTTCACCAGTCACAGGAGGACAGACCATGAGGCTGGTGAGAGAGAAATGGCCAGTGTTCTGCAGCCACTTCTGCTTGGGCACCAGCCAGGATGCAGAGTATGATAAACAGCTGGACACACATGGGCAGCAAACTTCAGTTTGAAACCCAGAAACACAGTGCACTTGGGGGATCTTTTAATACCTGGCATTTATTTTAAAACTAGTGTGCTGCCTAGGAGAGGCCTTGGGGGCCCCCGTGGGTTTGAACTCAGGGCCTTGCACATGCCAGGCAAGTGCTCGAACACTGAACTACATCCCCAGCCCCCCGTCGAGGTTTTGATCAGGCTGCCTCTGCCCTGCTTGGTCAGGTGGGCAGCCTACAGAGCAAGAAGGTCAGCGCAGTGACGCATGCTCCACCCCAAAGCTCTTGCAGGAGGGTTTTAGACAGGGAAGGCCCTTTGTGCTTCCCAGCCTCAGAGCTGCAGTGCTGAGAAACTCACAGACCCACCCTGCCAGCAGAGGAAAGGCCACGACTCCAAGGAGCTGGCTGCTGTGTTGTTAAACAAGAGAGACAAGGACAAAAGGAGTTTACTATTTCACCAAAACGAATCTGGTGACAGAGAGAAGCCTGCCTAGAAAGAGCATCGCCAGTCTTGAGGCCCACGGGCTCTGCACCAGGGCAGGACGGCGCCTCCACTGGAGGGCACCTCACTCCAAGGCCCCTGACAATGGCCACCAGGGACCTCTGACAGGCCCTCCAGCTTGACATCCTTGGGTGAAGGGAAATTCCCAGCTCCTCCTAGGAAGGGGATTCTACAGTGCTGCTCTCGGGCGTGACGCACCCCAGCCCTGCCTTCCAGGGTCACTAACTTCTTCTTTTTTTTTTTTTTTTTAATTTTTTTTTTTTTAGTTGTAGATGGACACAATATCTTTATTTTATTTATTTATTTTTACGTGGTGCTGAGGATCGAACCCAGTGCCTCATGCATGCGAGGCAAGCGCTCTACCACTGAGCTACAACCCCAGCCCAGGGTCACTAACTTGGTGAAAGCAAAGGACTTTGTAAGGGAAGAGGGAGGACAGCAGGAGGAAGGGGTCAGGGCACTGAGAGCCTTAGAGGGTTCTGGAAAAGCCACCAGGGCTAGACTGCGCTCAGTGACCACCCTGGAGACCTCCCTGAGCGGGCACCTGAGGAGGCGGTGGGCAAACACCCTGACCAGGTCTTCCACACTCATGCCCGGCGCCCTGCCTGCTCATCCTAGCTACTGTGGCTGCAGACTCGACTTGCCCCTGTGGGAGGGAAGCACCTCTGTCCCTGCAGGCCTGAGGGCTGTCCCATGCACACCCCACGCTCCCACTCAGCACCCCTCCACCTGCAGAGGGAGGTCTGTGTGCCCCTGCCCTGCCGTGTGTGCCTGAGTTCCAGGATGCCTGGGGCCCTAAATGGGGCCTCTCCTCAGCCTGAGCCAGGACTGTCCTGGCCTCTGTGCCCACTGCCGCCTCCCTGACCACATCATTGATGTCCATGTCTCCAATGGGCATCTTTCCTCAGGATTCCCCATCCCCTGGTCTGTGCCCAGCTCTGCACCTGTGTGCCAGCTGCCCACTGGGCCGCCTTGCTGGCTGCGAGTCCAGCAGGTCTCCATGGTACCTCTGCCCCTCCTCCTCCTTCTGGCTGAAGGGAAGGGGTGTCCCCGTCAGGGTCGAGGTGTGGGTGAGCAGGGGTGCAGAAGGCTCCAGAATACCTGGGCTCCACCCTCGGCTCCCAGAAGCTCAGAGGCGCTGATCAAGTGACGGCACTTCCTGCCCAGAGTCCCAGGTGCTGCCTCGGTGTCCCTGAGCCCCATGGGCTCTCCCAGCGTGCACCCCGACCAGTGAGAAGGCTCCCCCCAGGTATCCCCATGGCCTGCCCAGCTGGTCCAGCAGGGCCACAGGCCCACTCCTCTGCCGGTTCAGAAACTATTAAAACAACCAATCACATCCCCCTGTGGGAATGAGGGGCCTCGCCCTCTGGTCACTGCCAACCCTGCTTCCCACAGCTCTGCAGGTCACTGTGCTCCCGAGCGCAGCCCCTGAGCGGCCTCGGTGCTGTGCTGTGCCCGCCACCCCTGGGCTGCGAGTACTCGCTGTCCACCTCACCTCTCCAGGATAGGGGACAGGGCCTGCCTCCTCACCCTGCTTAGGCTGGGTGCGCCCTCCCTCACCAACGAGGTCAGAGGTGCTCTGGACACTCGGCTCCTCAGCTGCTGAGGGGACAGCAGGCGGCCTGGTGACAACAGGGGCACTCACCACACGATGGCCAGCCGAGGGATGGTGAACATGAGGGCCGGCTCGTAGTCGTCAATCATGTCCTGGGTCAGGTACCCAAAGTCTAGCGCCCTGGCGAAGGGAGAAAGGGAGTGAGTGGAGCATGTGTGAAGGGCAGCTGCACAGCCCTCGCCTGTGTCCCCCTCAGCAGAAGGGGGAACCGGCCTGTGCCGCCCAAACCCTTGCACGTGCAAAGGGCTGGCACTGGAGGAAAAGGCCACTCCCTGCCCGGAAGGCCCTGGGACAGGTGGCTTCTGCCCGAGCCTCATCTGCCCATCTGCCCATCTGCCCACTCCCACCTCTGCCCCAGGGAGGGATGCAGAGTGCAGGGGTGGCAACCTGCGAGCAGGCTCTGACGTCCAGCAGAGCAGGGCACATGTCATCCAGGCAGAGGCTCGACTCCACCAGGAACCTGAAACAACTCGGGCCAAGAATAAGCATGGGACAAAAACGTCCCAAACCTGAATGTCCCCGAAGCAACGGGGCCCACTGTCACTCCCAGCCATAGCATATTGTCCCCACCCGGCACGCAGCCACCGCTGCCCTCATGGCTTCAAAATAAAACATACTTGTTGTCCCCTTATTTTCTGGCAATTTGATACATCTCTCAAAGCATAAGTAAAGTATATTTTAAAAATAACAAAGTTACAGTAATATTGGCCAATTTCAAAATTTACTAGGGCCATAGGGCTAGTCAAATTGGAAAACTGTGGAAGGTAAAATCTTGGCCCTGAAGTCCATTTAGAAAATAGGACCTTGAATTACTGAATAAGGCCCTGGAGTCACCCCCAAAACCATGTTCGGCAGGCTGAAGCCCGGGAGGGCTCCACCGTGAGGAGGCAGGGGAGGGAGAGGCAGGAGGCTCAGGCGTCAGCCCCTGCCATCCTGTGGCACGACCTCCCCTGCAGCACCTGTCCTTTGGGCCCAGAGAAAAGGGGAGGTGGGGCCAGCCATAGGTAGCAGGCAGCCTCTGCCCCCCAGAGAGCAGAAGCATGTGCTGGGGCGGGTGGCAGGCTGGGCGTCCCAGCCCGACCTACCTCTCCACCGTCTCACAGAACAGCACGATGACCTCCTGCTGCACGTAGTACTCCCGGGGAGACTTCACAGGCACCATGGCTGAGACGTAGCTGCGAACACAGCAGGGCGTGTCAGGGACCCTCAGGCCACCTGACTTCCTGAGTGGGTCTTCAGTTAAAACCCCAGCTCCCCAGGCAGCCACACCAGCAGCTTCACCAGTACACAGCACCAACCTCACAGTGATGTTCTAAATCAAAGCTCCTACCAGGGCAGGCCCAGCCCCGCACCCGCTCCAGCCCTGTAGCCCTGCCCCAATGTGAACCCTGGAAAGTGTCACTGCCACTCGATGACCGGCCCCCACTACTGCCCACTCTGACATGGGTGGGTCAGGCCATGTGGACCTCCGTAGCCCAGAGCCAGCCTGGCGGGGTGCCGGGTCCAGACCGCTGTCAGGCTGCGGCGGAGAGTCAGCCATTCTCAGATGGGAATATTTTCTTTCCTTCTAAACCACTGACTCTAAGTTCTTCTTGCAATGGAAACTTATTTAGAATATCCAGGGAAGACATAAGAAAAGAAAACCTAGCTGAGCAGGCTCTCGCCTCTGAGGGCAGGCCTCCTTCACCACCCAGCTGGCACATCACAGGATGCACAACTTTCATTACCTGGGACGCGGGGTTTGTGTCTGATCTCTTCTGGTCCACCGCAAGCACAGCGGGGTCTATGCACACTGTGCTGTGAGCCTAGCCCCTTGGGCCTTTCCCAAGTCCTCTCCCCTGAGGCCCACAGTGGCTAACCCCTGCCAGACCCCGCCTATGCTATTTCTGCTTATCTCTCCTTCCTGAACAGCCCTGTCCCCCCACACAGAGCCCCCAAGGTTAACTACATGAGCAGTCGGCACCAGATTCCCAGCAGTTCCTCCCTACATGGAATTTTCTTGCTGGAGATATCAGGACACACCCCAAAAAGCTGACCCCCACCAAGACACACAGAGCAAGGGCGTGACTCCCCACACCTGGAGCCCCCAGGGTCACCTCAGCTCAAACTCGGCAAACAGGACGTCAAAGTGCCTCAACGCTTCCCGCATCTTCTCCGTGTAGGTGCTGAGGTCACGCAGTGCCTGGTCACGGAGGGTGCCCCGAACATCCTCCAGGCTGCGGGTCAGCTCCTTGGCCAGTGGCCGCATAGCCATGCTCTCAAGTTCGCGGTTCATGATGATGGAGCCGGCGGCCAGGCACTGAGGACAGGATAACACACTCAGGAATGGCCTGTCCCCAGGAACTGAGTGCGTGCCCTCAGGCATCAGTGCCCGCCTTCTCCCTCTGGGCCAGCACCTGGTGCTTGCCTGTCCCCTCTACAGAGGTCCCCGTCCAGTACTGCAACATGGCAGCAGTAACGAATGTCCCTGACTATGACCAACATGGTCCCCACATGGACCTGAAGGGCAAGCAGGGAGGGGAGGCCAACAGAGCCCAGGTCACGGTGACCCACTGATGTAACTCCTGTCCCTCCTGGTCCAGCCATGGGGATGAGTGCCTGGAGGACATGCTCAGTCCTGCGCCCCAGATGTGCCACACAGGGCTGATCTGGACTCCCTGTGCACACAGTCTTCTGGCAAGTTACAGGCAGCTCACGTCAATGTGCTCAAGGCCCAGAAAAACCTTATCCTCATAGAGACCTTGGCTCCTGGCTGGCGACAGCCCCTTTGCCCACAAATCCCCCACATTTGCCCAGGCTCCAGGGTGTGCCTCAGTTACACAGAGTTTTGCCAACTGCTCTTGGGCCATGGGGGAGGCAGCCACCCCCAGGAGGCCCTCTTGCAATGTGGATGCTCACAACAAGGCCAGAAAGTCTCTAGCACAAAGCAGAACCAATCAACCAGCCAGTCCCCACCAGCAATCACCATTCAGGACAAGAAGCAGGTTCCCAGGTGGCCGAGTGAGGAGAGGGTCGCTGGTTCCCAGGCCAGCCCTGCAAGTGGAGCCTCTGGGGCCAGCACTCCGCCCTCCCACCTCTTCTTGTGCCTCCGCACGGCTGCCCGCTACCCCAGGGCCCACATCACAGGACACACATGAAGCTGAGGGACGGCAGCCTGCCAGCCACCTGCCCCCAACGAGAACCTCAGGAGGATGCACCAGCCAGACAGTTCAGAGGAATAGGGTGGGAAAGGGTTGGCGGCCAGAGGGATGGGGCAGGATGGGGCACACAGCCGGCGCAGATCCAGGGTGCATCAAGACATGGCACAGGGGTGAGGAAAACAGAGGGCAGTGGAGCCCTACATCTCCAGAGCACAGTCAAGGGCAGGAATCTGAGGTGTCCCCACAGTGGGGGCGGGGGTACGGGAAGTCCCGAGGCTGGGGCAGAGGTCCTGTCGCCATGCAGGGGTAGGACATCTTCCTCTCAGTACCTCCATTTCCTCACTGGGAGATGAAGAGAAACTCTGAAGGGCTATTGGAAGAAATGGCAAGGTCGAGGCCCCCAGAATCACCCTCCCAGCTGTCACCATAGCCAGGGGAAGAGAAGGAATACCATTCTTGATATTGGTATTATTGCTAAAGAACCACTTTCAGGTCCTGGGTGTCTGGGGATCTGGGGATCTCATTGAGATCACGTAGGAAGCTTCACTGGTATGTGCAGTTTTGAGGCACGGGTCCGTGGCTCTCCCAGACCCTTCAAGGGCTGTGTTCCACCCGGCTCGGTCCACACCGTCTGCAAACCTGGGCGGGTGGAACCCGGAGGAGATACCACACTTGCACCTGCAGGTGCCCAGGGGCGAGTCCCGGGGAAGTGACTGGATACGGTGGTTCAATGTTAGGACATTGGAACCCGGGTGGCTGCAGCTACCTCAGCACCAAACCACAGCTGGCCAGCCAGGCTGTCGTGCCGGATCTCCTCTGGGAACTTGACGCAGAAATCCCGAGGGGCGCGGTCCTGAGGGATGCACTCGTCCATGATCTGGTTAATGATGTTTAACACGTTATCCTGAAACAGAAGAGGAGAAAGCGCGTAATGGCCACGTCCAGCTGGGCCGCGTTCCGCTGCTCATTAGGGCCGGGACAGTGGGTGAGAAAACACCCGCTCGTGGGGTGTGGCTGAGAGCAGCGCAGCGACCACATCCACCCTCGGCCGGCTCCTCAGGCAGGTGAGCCCCGCATGTTCTCCAGGGTTCCACGCTGGCAGGCTACTCTCTGACCCTGTGCATCTGAAGGCTCCGGGGAGCTGTCCCAGCATGAGGTGCATCTCACATGGTGCTCAGAACAGTGCAAGCCTGTTCTTTAGGAAGGTGGCGCCATTCCCTCCTGACAGCTCCCTGCAGGCTCAGCACCAGGACCACCCTGAGCACCTCTCTGCACACTTGTGCAGGTTCTCCTAGGTCGGAGGTGGAGAAAGGGAACTGCTGGGCTGACAGACACACACAAAATTCTATTTTTGCTGCTACATTTCCATGTTGCTTTTGTTCACGTGACAGCCTGCACATCCTAGGTGTGTGCAAATGCCGCCAGGCAGTGACATCCCAAAGGACACTACCTGAAGCCAGCCCTTGCCAAGCCACCTACAGGGGGCTGCAGGCCTGACCTGGAGTAGAGTTGAGGCCACTGTGAGGGGAAGGGCCTCCTCCAGCCCCAGCCATGGCCAGAGCCCTGGGATCTGATGGGCTCAGCAAGCTGGGGACCCAGCAAAGCCCTTGTCCTCCCTGAACTTTAACTTTCTCTTTGTAGATTGAGGACATCTGCCAGGCCCAGGCACCACCAGGCCGTGCTCTTTGCCCAGACGGCAGCCCTCCTGTCCTGGAACCAGCAGACGAGGAGCAGCGTGTGCATCCAGCCAGCACGGAGGAGACCACACTCCACTCCATGCTGTGCGACCTGAGGCAGGCCACCTGGCCTCGTGATGCCCCAGACCCCCTCTGCAAAATGTAAACCATGATCCTGGGGCTGCCTGGAGGCCTGTGTGAGCTGAAATTTGTAAAGCAGGAGCCTCTGCCTTGGCCCGTGGCACATCTCTGCCCAGCACCTTTTGTTTTTAAGGCTTTTCAAATTTATTGTACTTTACTCCTTGTGCTCAAAATACAAAGTACGATGGACTCGTGCGGATGAGAAAACAAGCCCATTTTATTGCATCTTAAAGTATATCCCATTCTTTCCTTTAAAATTGTCCTGTTCTTTTCTTGATGTTATTTTAGAGAGCATTGAGAAAGAAAAAATTGTCCTGTTCTTTAAGCACCTAACATTTGTCCCATAGAATTCCATGAACATTGAAAGTTTAATTTTTTCCTTTAATTTTTTTTTTTTTTTTTAGTTGTAGATGAACTAAAAAACCAGGGCCCAGGGCCTCACACATGCGAGGTAAGCGCTCTACCGCTGAGCTACAATCCCAGCCCCTTTTCCTTTAATTTTTAAAAACATTTTTTAGATGTTGATGGACCTTTATTTTATTTATTTATTTATGTGTGGTGCTGAGAATTGAACCTGGTGCCTCACACATGCGAGGCAAGTGCTCTACCACTGAGCCACAGCCCTAGCCCTTCCTTTAACTTTTTTTTTTTTTTTTAATTTTTAGTTGTCAATGGACCTTTATTTTGTTTACTTTAAGTGGTGCTGAGAATCAAACCCAGTGCCTCATACATGTTGGGTAAGCACTCTGCCACTGAGCCACAGCCCCAGTCCTTCCTCTAAGTTTTTAAGCATGAAATTATTAACGCACATTCATTATAGGAAATCTGGAACCAAGGGAGCAGTACAGAGGCAGGGAAGTGACCTTGGTCAAACTACCCAGCAGGCTGGCATATTTCCTTCCAGTACTTCTCCCCCTGGCCTTTACCTTTTTTTTTTTGTTTTTTTTTGTTTTTTTATTAATGTTTATTTTTAATTGACATGATAATTATGCATATTTATTGGGTGTGATGTGATATTTCAGTGTTTGTATACAATGCATATTTATCAGATCAGGGTAAGTAGCATGTCTATCACATCAAACATTTATCATTTCTTTGTGTTGAGAACACTGATGAGCTCAGTGATTGAGTGCCCTGAGTTTAATCTTCAGTACCACAAAAAAAAAAAAAAAAACTCTCTCTTGTTTCTTTCTTTCTTTCTTCCTCTTTTTTTTTTGCAAGAGCAAAAAGTTTTTTTTTAATTTAGTTTTTTTATTTAAATGCATTTCAAGTCATAGTACATAACCAGAGCTTAGTTTTTCCATTTCTCTGGTTGCAAACCAGATAAAGTCACACCATTAGTGTCTTCATACATGCACCAGGGGTAGTAATGACCATCTCAAACAATACTATGCCCATTCTCCTTTCCTTCCTCCCACCTCCCCCTGCCACGTCTAGAGTTCCTGTATTTCTCCTATGTTTCCCGTTCCCACCCCCCTTATGTATCCTTATCCACTAATCAGAGAGAGCATTTGGCATTTGGTTTTTTGGGATTGGCTTACTTCACTAAGCATAATGTTCTCCAATTCCATCCATTTGCCTGCAAATGCCATAATTTTATTCTCTCTTATTGCTGAATAATATTCCATTGTGTATATGTACCACAGTTTGTTTATCCATTCATCTATTGAAGGGCATCTGGGTTGCTTCCATAGTTTTGCAATTGTGAATTG
>CM053408.1:118444007-118458242 GCA_028644305.1 Xerus rutilus | reverse complement strand
ACCATTTGTTGAAAAGGCTATCTTTGCTCCAATGAATGTTTTTGGCTCCTTTGTCTAGTATGAGATAGCTGTATTTATGTGCATTACTCTCTGTGTCTTCTATTCTATACCATTGGTCTACATGCCTATTTTGGTGCCCCTGGCCTTTTCTGGGTGGAGACAAGCTCATCCTGTGTGCTTAAGGTCACGCCCCGCTGCCGACCCTGCAGCTGGAACACAGCACCTTGGCTCCTCACCACCAGCCCAGTGCCCGATGGATGGCTCTATCCTGTGCAGCACATGGACTCACTCCTCCCAGTCCTGCTGGCCATGCGCAGTGTCCAGTCCCTACCACCAGAAAGGCTGCAGCCACTACCGTGGTGCAAGATGTTCCAAATTAGGGTGATTTCCTCAGGACCCACAAGTTCTAGAAATGGAATCACAAGTTGAGAGTGCAAACTCCACACCGGCTCTGATTACATACTCCCAAATGACTGCCCAGTTAGGTGGGTGCTCTCACCCTGGGTGACGCTGACCTCGATGTCCCTCCCTTCTGCCCTCTGAGGCTTGAGTTCATTTTTTGAGAGTGGAGAAACAGGCCTTTCTAACCAAGACGGCTGTGTGCTCTGAAGGAAAGTCCGCTGCACAAGGCAAAAGCCCGGCCTTCACAATACAAAACCAAAAACAGACTCAACCGACACCAAGGGGTGTGACTGCCACCCATTGCTAGGAGGTTTTGGGGTAGGAAGGTCCTTTCTCAGGGCTCCATAAACTAGTAAACCAGTGGTGGCAGTAGTGACAGCAGTGAGGGCTCAGTAAGCACCAGCCAGGCTTAAGAGTCAGGGGTCAGCACGGGGGCCTGGCTTGCCCAGCACTGGGCCTCACTGTCACCTGCCTGGCCCACCAGCGCACTGGCTGCTGAGGGCAGCATCTTTTCTGCACGGATGAGTCCCCGTGTCTGGAACAACGCCTGAGGCCCTGCACCTCTTCAGGTGTTGGCTGGGACTTCTGATTCCAGCCAAGAGGAAGGGCAGGAACTGAACATGCCCCACTCCAAATCGCAGCACCAACATGGAGCCCCAGACACCAGACACTGACCAGCTAGGACATGGATCCCTGGGAATCGGGAAGGACAGCAGGTGAGTCCTGGAACCGCCTGGCTCGCGACCTTGAGGCAAGCTTCACGTCACAGCACAGGGATGGCAGAGGGAGAGGCCAGAGCAGCAGAGGAGGGGCTACCCTCTAGAGAAGCCTGCGGCCTGGGGCTCAGCTCAAGGACTCCGTGAAGACCCGGCAGCACAGGCACAGAGGGGATCCCCCACAGGAGCACAGCGCACAGAGGAAACGTACCAAGGAACAGCACCTCCAAACGGCCAGCACCAGGACAAAGGGAAAGCCTTAAAGGGGACAGAAAAGGGGCCCTTTACGAATGAGGAGCAAACAAGAACCTGGCGTTGGATCTGTCAGAAGCAGTGGTGAAGGAGGGAAGCCCTGAAGGACTGGCAGAAGCTGCAACCGGGACTCCAGGCCCCACAGAAGGCCTTCACGGAGCAAGGTGAGACGCATGCTCATCAAATGCTGCGAGCGTTCAGGAGCAGCAGCAGACTCGCATGATGGGAAATGCCAGAGGACATCTTCTGGAGAAGAGAAACGGCCAGGTGGAAACAGCCTCCACCAGAAACGAAGGCCTCAGACAGCGGCTGCAGTCAGAAACACAGCCTTCTCAACTGTTCAGTTTCCTTTATTTTATTTATTTATTTATTTTGGTACCAGGGATTGAACCCAGGGCTGCTCTACCACTGAGCCACATCCCCATCCCCTTTTTTATTATTATTTCTTATTTTGAGACAGGGTCCTGCTAACTTTTAAGTTGCTGAGGCTGGCTTTGAACTTGGAATCCTCCTGCCTCAGCCTCCTGAGTTACTGGGATCACAAGCCTGTGCCACTGTATTCAGCACTGTTCAATTTTCTATTAGGAAAAAAAAAAAAGACTGTATAAACAAAAACGCAACACATTGGGCCAAAACGGACGGGCCCAGCACACAGCCCAGGAGGAAGACAGGGAGCCAAGGGCAGCGAGGTTCTCCACCATAACGGAAGCAGCATGGCATCACAGGGCGGCATCTGTGGTTATAATACCTACTCAGTAACCTAAAGCCACTGCTGAGTGACAAGACAAGGAGCTGGCCAGCAGGCCCAGCAGAGAGACTAAGCAGAATCCAAAACTAGATAGAATGCCATGAGATTTACAAAAGAAAAAAAAATTAGTGAAGCTAAGGTGCCCAGAAGGAAGAAAAGGGAGAAAGAGGACAGGGAATGAAGTCATGTTTGGCAACGGCCTGAAGGCCCAGGCATGAGCTCCAGCATCAGGCTGTCTGTGACTCTCACATGCAGGGACACAGTCACAGGCCAACAGAGATGCACCATGTCTGCACGTACCAAGAGAAGGTCTGAGTAGCTACAGCAGCCTCACGCAGGCCTCAGGGCGAAGACACCATGAGGCTGGAGCCACGTGCTTCCTGACGGGGTTGGAGCATGGGAAGCACACGACCCCTCGCACTTCCAAACCTCCAACAGAACTCAGCTGCAGAGTGAGGAAATCCCCTGGTTGTGGCTGGCAAGTCCACTGCCCTCTCCCAATAATTGTTAGGACACAGAAAGAAAGGGACCATCAGCAAGCACCTACTAAATTTTAACAATGTTATTAACCAACTAGACATGGCTGGCATTTACAGAACACTCCACCCACGACAGCAGAACATACATGCTTCTCAATGGGGAACAATACCAGGAAAGACCGAATTCTAGGCCATAAAACAAGCCTTGTTAAGTTCCAGCTGAATTCAAGTCATGCAAAATACACACTCCAGGATGGATGTAGAGGCACATGTCAAATCCGAGCTATTCAAGAGGCTGAGGCAGGAGGGTCGCAAGTCCTAAGCCAGTCTCAGCAACTTAGTGAGGCCCTGTCTCAAAATAAAAAATAGAAAGGGCTGGGGATGCAGCTCAGTGAAAAAGTACCCCTGGGTTCAATCCCAGCACTGTTAAAAAAAAAAAAAAGTAGTACACAATCTGATCAGAGCAGAATTAGAAATCAATAACAGAAAGATTTCCAAGTATTTGGAAACTAAACAACATACTTCTAAATAATTCAGGGGCTGAAGAAGAAATCAAAGAGTAAATTAGAAAGCATTTTGAAGAAATTAAAGTAAAAACACAACATATCAAGATTCAGGGAATGCCACTCAGGCCACAGTCAGGGAGAGATCTCAACACTAAAAGCCGGCACTGGAAAGAACGAAGGTCTACCTCTCTCTGACCTCAGCTTCCACCTCAAGAAACTGAAGAGAAGAGTATATGGCCCCCAAAAACCAGCAGGAGAAAGAGTGATAGAGATCAGAGCAAAACAGATCAAGAGGGGAAAACAATGGAGAAAGTCAAGGAAGCCCAGATGGCTCAGCTGGGAAGATCAGAAAGATGGACAGAACCCCAACATGGCTCAGAGAGAAGATCAGAAAGATGGACAGAACCCCAACATGGATCAGCTGGGAAGATAAGATGGACAGAACCCCAACATGGTTCAGCTGGGAAGATCAGAAAGATGGACAGAACCCCAACATGGATCAGCTGGGAAGATCAGAAAGATGGACAGAACCCCAACATGGATCAGCTGGGAAGATAAGAAAGATGGACAGAACCCCAACATGGCTCAGAGGGAAGATCAGAAAGATGGACAGAACCCCAACATGGCTCAGAAGACTAAGGAGGCTGCTCACCAACAAGTGAGAGGTCGAGAGCGGACGTCATGTGGCCCTGCAGGGACCGGAAGGAGTCGTCAAGAGAAACTTTTGGCGGCAGTTTCAACAGCTTAGAAGAAATCTCTTGAAAGATGCTGTCAGAACTCTTCAAGAAGAAAAAGAACACCTGAAAACCCTACATCTGTTCAATGAATTGTACTTCAAAGTCTCCCCATAGAGAAGAGTGCAGGTGCCGATGGATTACCAGTAGACTCAACAGGACTTTTAAGAAGAGACAGTGATTCTGCCCACACTCATCCAAAACGGAAGAGCGGGGATGATCTCTCGCTCCTTCTGTGGGAACCAGCACGATCGTGGTGTCCAAACCACACGGACGGCACAGCTGTGTCCCTCCCAAGTACTGGGAGACGGTGGACCGGGCGGGCTCGGCTCAGAGACAGCACACTCGCCTCCACAAGGTCCTGCGTTCAATCCCCAGACTGCCAAAACGGAAAAGAGATCTCTCTCTCTTTTTTTAGTTGTTGATTGACCTTTATTTATTCATTTATTTGTATGTGGTGCTGGGGATCGAACCCAGTGCCTCCCACATGTGAGGCAAGTGCTCTACCACTGAGCCACAACCCCAGTCCACAAAAATCTTTTAAAAAATCTTACAGCCGGTGTAATCCCAGCACTTAGGGAGGCTGAGGCAGGAGAATCGCGAGTTCAAAGCCAGCCTCAGCAACAGCGAGGCGCTAAGCAACTCAGTGAGACCCTGTCTCTACATAAAACACAAAATAGGGCTGGGATGTGGCTCAGTGGTCGAGTGCCCCTGAGCTCAATCCCTGGTACCAAAAAAAAAAAAAAAAAAATCCTCAGGAAACTGTACCTAACAATACATGAAAAGGATACTGCATCATGAACAAGTGGATTTATCCCAGGAATTCAGGGGTAATTTCTTTTTAACATTTGAAAATCAAGCAGTGTATGCTTGGGTCCTCCTAGACCAAGTAAGGAAGACTGTCTAGGACAGAGCCTTGGCAACTAGAACGCTTTCAGCTCTCAAAGTGATTCTGATGTTCTGTGAGGACTGAGAACCACTAAATTCTACATTTTCTTAGTAGCATGTCTGACCGCTTCTATTTTGATTTTAGTTCTGCTTTTTGTTTTTTTGATCAAACTCAGAGCTTTAAACATACTAGGCAAAAGGTCTACCACTGAATTACATCCCCATACCTTCTGTATTTTATCTTTTCTTTCTTATTTGTTTGTTTGTTCGTTCATTCATTTATTCATTTTTTTTAATTTAAAATTTTTTTTAGTTGTTGATGGACACAATGTCCTTATTTTATTGCTTTGTACGTGGTGCTGAGGATCGAACCCAGGGCCTCACGCATGCGAGGCAAGCGCTCTACCGCTGAGCCCCAGCCCCAGCCCCCTCATTCATTCATTTTTTGCAGTACTGGGTACTGGAACTGAACCCAGGGACATTTTACACCTGAGCTACATCCCCAACCCTCATCAAGTGCTGAGGCTGGCCTCAAGCTTACTATATTCTCCTGCTTCAGCCTCCCAAGTCACTGGATTATGGATGTGCACCACCACACTCAGCATCCTTCTGTATCTTAAAAAATCTATTTTCACCAAGACCAAAGCCAAATTATGTTCTCTCTTTGGCACATTTGTGAGGCCCAGGGGGTTCCCTTGTCATCTTTCTCCTGAAGAAGGATGACGAGTCCTCTTTCGTGCTGGGATCACCAAGACTCCAAGCCACCAGCAAGGAGCCACTTGCTTTCTGTTCACTGCATGTGACCGTGGCTGAGTCACCTCGCCTGAGTGGGTTTAGTATTCTAATTTAGGAAATAAGAGAACTGGACTGCACAACCCCAAAGTTTCTTGAAGTGCTAGGTAATTTTCCCTCTAGAAGTAGCTGTGGTAAGAATGTGCACACGAGCTGGAGTTCAGACTTGGCCGCTTGGCACAGCTCGCTCTTGTTTTTGTGAAGCCATAAAATCATACACAAGAACAAACAAACAAAATAAGGCACACTGTAAAAACAAATCAAGTCAGTCATCCACTGCTCCTTTCGCACGGATATTCTTGAGTGTTGTACTGGAACAGGTCAGTGGGTGTCGCAGACACAGCCCTGTCCTCACGGTCCTGCACGCTACTGTTAGGTAAGGAGTGGGTATTGATGAGAACAGTCCATATTTACTAAGTAAAAAAAAAATCGAGATGATTTACCATATTAAAAGAGATACGTGATAATCTCAATGGCAGAGAAAGAATTTGGAAAAAATTCAACATCCATTCCTGATGAATTCCCACAGAGCCACAAACGAAGACTCCTGACCTGTGAAAGGGTCTGGAAAACCCGACAGCCACTCTCACTTCACAGGCGTGTGATGCCCGAGGTAAGACGGCGGAGAGGCCTGTGCTCCGCCACCTCCTCCACTGCAGTGCCCTGGACGGCCAGCCAGGCGAAGGGCAGGGCAAAGCACGTGCCACAGAACCAGGGCCCCAGTCAGGAAGGGAAGAAGCACAGGGGTACTTGTTTTCAGAAAACACAATCATCTACACAAAAAATCTGATGGAATCCACAACAATAGTTAAAAAGAAAAAAGCCTGCCAGAACTAACAAGCGAATTTAAAAAGTGATATCACAAAATACACATCTGGAAGGCAGTCACAGCAGTATGCATGTGCAGTCCCAGCTGGAGGCTGAGGCAGGAGCACCGTTTGAGCTGGAGAGCATGAGGCCAGCTTGGGCAACAGAGAGACCCCATCTCAACAAATAAATTAATTAAATAGACACACACATGTGTATCATGTGTGCACACATATACAGATACGCGTATGTACACAGATACAGTTTTCCAATCCCATGACACAGTTCCTAAGACCCCAGGACTCTGGAATGTTAAGTGGCATATGCTAACGAGATGAGTGCTGGCTGGACATCCCTAGGAAGCTTCAGGACTGGCCTGGTCACTAGAGAGACCAAGATGGATCAGAGGCCAGATGCTCAGCCTCCCCTCAACCTCTGGGTGGGGAGGGGGCTGAAGGCAGAATTGTTCACCCATGGCTGGTGGTGGAGTCAGCCAGACCCTGGTAAAGGAGCCTCCAGAAAACCCCAAGGACTGGGTTCAGAGAGCTGCAGGCTGGCGAGCTCCCCTTCATGCCAGGAGGGCAGCGCCCAGCTCCATGGGGTCAGGCTCCCGAGCTCAAGACCCTCCCAGACCTCGCCCTGCGTCCTTCCTCATGGATGTGCAGGAGTGTCCTTCATCGACAGTGGATGTGAGAGAAGTACTGCTCCTTCCCTGCGAGCCCTGGACCTGCAGACCCCACGCCCTCGCCAGGCACTGTCAGGAGTGAGCTCAACTGGCAGACGCCCGGCCGGCATCTGCTGCAGAACCTGCCAGACAGCTGCGTGCTTGTGGGAAAGCCCGCACACCTGGTGTCAGAAGGGTCGCATGACTGTGAGAGTGGAGAGTAGGAGAAGCAATTTGGTTTGATCTGTGTTCCCAGAGAAAGGTTTCCGTTCCTAAGATCAATGTACTGGTCCGTGTATTTCTATTAGCACCTAGCAACCAAAACTGAACACCATTTAGAGCGCTGTGGGAAGACAGGAAGCACCAGCTTACCGGGCAAGAGCCGTGGACCTTGAAAACCAGGAAGCAGCTCAGAGGTGTGGGCACTGGGTGGCAGGGGTCCCCTGGGCGTGCTGGGGCGGAGCCTGTGAGATGCCAGGGAAGCAGGGGGCACCCAGATGCACACCTGGATCTGGGAGGAAGGAGGTTGAGAGGGATGTGCAGGGGTGGTCAGCACAGACGCCATGGCTACAGAGGGAGTAGGAGAAGGCCGAGGGCTGTGCTATGACCAGACCAAGTGGCTGGGGAGCAGGGCAGGTCACAGAAGAGCGGGAGAAGTGACCAGTGGGTGGGAGGAAAGCCAGCTGAGTGGAGGAAGAACATGGAGCAGGAAGTGAGCCTTGAAGGGGACAGTGCTGAGGGTCTAGGCAGCTCCTCGTCCTCAGGGTCCCAAACAGACGCCAGAGACCAGAAAAGAACAGCCGGGGGGCTGGGACGGTGGCTCAGTGGTAGAGCGCTTGCCTCGCATGCATGAGTCACTGGGTTTGATCCTCAGCACCACATAAAAATAAATAAAGATATTGCGTCCATCTACAACTAAAAAAATTTTTAAAAAAACAGCCGGGCGCAGTGGCTACGCCTATAATCCCTGCACTCTGGGAGGCTGAGGCAGGAGGATTGAGAGTTCAAAGCCAGCCTCAGCAATGGCGAGGAGCTAAGCAATTCAGTGAGACCCTGTCTCTACATAAAACACAAAATAGGGCTGGGGGTGTGGCTCAGTGGTCGAGTGCCCAGTATTGAGTTCAATCCCCAGTACCAAAAAAAAAAGAAGAAGAAGAAGAAGAAAGAAGAAAAGGAAAGAAAAGAAAAAGGAAAGAATGCATGTGCTCACGTCACAGTCTGGACCTGGGGTCCCCTCTAGTCCTCCCAGAGCAGTCCTCACCGTGATGCACCTTGGTGCACAGCCCAGAAGGGGCCACCCCCTCCTGTACCACCTCTCAGACCCACTTAGAACAACACTGTGCCATCAGCACCACCAACCGCTCAACAAAAGGCCCCCAGCACAGCTGGGCTGTGGCTCAGTGGTAGAGCACTTGCCTGGCATGTGTGAAGCACGGGCTTTGATCCCCAGCACTGCATATAAACAAATAAATAAATAAAGATCTATCAACAACTAAAAAAAAGTTTTAAAAAAAGGGGGCACCCAGCTCAGAGTGAGGCAAAGGCAACAGCCGTCCCCAAAGGCCACCATGATTGTCCCAGTTCCTCCCGGGTGGGTCGCAGGGCCTCAGCCTCTCTAAGCATCTCTCCTCTGTGCAGCCTCCCTCTGCAGGCAGCTTCCTGGTACCTGCTGCCCTGGGCAAGAACTGTTCCTAACTCCTGGAGCAGGACGCCAGCCTGGAGGGGCCCAAGACGTCCATCCGAACATCTGAACAGACACCTGGTAGAGGGAGGCTGTCGCTGACCAGTTCAAACCCTCAGAAACCAAAAAGGAACAAGCACTTGGAGCCTGAGCTACCCAGAAAAGCTGCCCAGTCACAGACAGGGCCCTCATGCTGGAGCAGGCTGAGTGGACAAAGAACAGGAAGCAGGAAGTGACCCCCCCAATCAACAGTGCAGGTCCTCTGAAGGCCCAGAGCTGGCCTGGGGAGTGGCCAGCTTGGGCATTCTGCAGGACCACAGTCACACAGCAATGGTCTGTCCCTGTGGGGTTGGCACACATGAGCCCCACCTCCCAGGACCGCGGACCCAGCAAGACCTCGTGGCAGACACAGAGTTCTCAAGCTTCGTGAAACATCCCGGTGGTCACAGGCATCTAGCTCTCCGGGAAGAAAACGTGATGGGCTGAGGTATTTTTAGCAGCGCCTCCAGTGCCATCTGAATTATGCAGCAGCTCACAGCCGTGAGTCAGCAGCCAGCGGCCTCGTCACGCAGCTCTGCTCCAGAGCCGCATCACCTGGAGCAGGCTCACCCCCCAGGCCAGCCAGTCCCAGCTCAGGCCTCTGCTGACACACCCCACCTCTGCTTTCCCCGGGGGTCTGGTGCAGGTTGCCCTCCCACACAACACTGTCCTGCCCAAGACCGCCTCCTCCTGGCTCTGGTTCCCCTGCAGCCCCAGAGTCAACCCAAGAACACCCCTGCAGGATGTAGGCAGATGACAGAGCCTTGCTCTTTCTAAGGACAGCTTGTGACATCCCTCGCCACCCCTGGCTGCTCACCTGGCAGGAGCGGAACTGGCTGACCAGCAGTGTGCACCGCTGGGGGTCCTTCCGCCCATCCAGGCTGTCCAGCTCCGCAGCCACCTGGTTCAGCTCCTCGTCAGCATAGTAGAACTGCGCCAGCAGCTGTGGGTCTGACCGCTGCAGGGGAGAGAGACGCCAGGACAGTGAGTGGACAGCCGAGCACTGGAAAGGACAATCGCTGGTGGCCTGTTCCCAGGCCATGGCTGAGAGCCTGGTCACTGCCAGAGCCGAGTCCCAGCCCGGAGCATTCTGCCCTGAGCAGCAGCTACCTCTCGTGCTAGATCTCTGCACAAGAATCTCTAGGAACAACTAGAGCAGGGGAGCAGGCCATCAGGGCTTGGGGGCTCGGCCTGGGGCTGGGCCCACGTAGAGGGCAGCCCGAGGCTGTGGGGTCCAGACTCTGCGCCAGACCCAGATCCTCATCAGAGCCACGGCCGAGGGGCTCTGGGAAGCGAGGGGATGATGAAACTGCTCCCAGAAGACACTCAGATGGCCACGGAGACGCCAGGACAGCGCCGACACTGCCACTCCCCGCTCTCCAGAAACCCCTCGGCCCCCTCAGCACCATTTCCACAATGCCAGGGACTGCCAGTGTTTCCTGGCAGGAGAGGTCAGCTCCGAGGCCCCGCCCGGCACCCTCCTCAGGGGCTCTGGGTCTAGTAACCAGCACACCTGTCCTTCTACACCAAGGGCAGCTAGCCTGCCCGGGCCTTTGCATATGCGGCTCCCGCTGCCCCAAACAGCTATGTCCCCTGGATGGAAGCAGGTGAAGCCCTTGAACATGATTCTATAAAAGGCATTCTTCACAACCAGACGAAGACACCAGGACATGCGCCCGGCCACACTCAAGTTCACATTTGCTGGTAAAGCTACACCCCCGTGTGGGCACATGCACAGCACAAAGCAACACGGGCTCCACCCTGTTCCAGGAGCCGGCGCATGTGCTGTCTGTTCACCAGACACAAGGCACCTCCTGCATTCCTTGCCTTTCCGCCCCTCCCAGCAGGGCCTGCCCCTCACCCGCCCCCACCCCACTGGCTGTGCCCCAGCCAGGCTCTTCCTTGCTGCAGGGCAAAGGAAGTGTCAGTGGCAAGGCCACTGTGCCTGGCTGCTCGGGGCAGCAGCCCAGATCACCAGTACCACCACTTCCTTCTGGCCCCAAGCCCAGTAGCACTCCTCATGAGGGTGGGCGAGGGAAGGAGGGGACAGCAGGGCCTGGTGGGACAGCCCCCAGCAGTCACCTCCCTGTGGCTGAGCCTCAGTTCAAATGCACCCGGCAGGCAAGCAGGCCTCCCCGAGTGTTCCTGTAGCCCAGCTGCTGGCTGCAAGACGCTGTCGGGCTTGGCACGGAATCCAGGGCCCTGGCTAATGGCAACTACTGTGCATGACTGCATGCATGTGTCACACTCAGGTGCATGGTGCAAGTGCGTCTGGGTGCACTGGAAGGCACGCGTGTGCATGTAAGTCCATGCATGTGTGCTCAGTCTGGGTGGAAGGCCTCGAGTGGGGGTAGAGCTGACTGATGTTCCAAATGGTGGCCCAGCCCTGAAGCCAAGGCCACCCTACACCATCTCCTGCTGTGGCCCGAGGGGCCGCATACTGTCCTGGAAGCTCCTCTGGGTCTGGGGTGGGTGCTGGGGTGGGGAAGTCATCAACTCTCGCTCCCAACAGCCCTCATCTGGGGTTTCCTCTGTGCCTAGAGGGCGTGGAAAGCAGTTGTGAGGGGTGGGAAGACCCCAGGGTGCTGGGGCCTGGGGGGAACAGACAGGCATGGGCCCCCGGCAGAGAGGCCCAGGAAATACAAGAGCGCCCAGCATAGCAGAACCCACCTGGGGCCTGGTCCGGCCCTACAGCTGCCCACATGCTGCCCTGCTGAAGAAGCAGGTCCATGTCCATGTTTTGATGAAAGGAGACCTGGCCCAGGAGCTGGGCAGGGCCATCGCAGGGCAGTGCTGGGGCCCTGCCCCGAGCCCAGAACACAGATAGACAAATCACGGCGCCAATTCCAACTTCTCCAACACTGTTTCAGTCAGCTTTTTCACTGCTGTAATTAAAGACCCGACCAGAACAACTGCAGAGGCGGAAAAGTTTGAGGGCTCGTGGTTTCAGAGGTCTCAGTCTATAGAAGCCGTCTCCATTCCTCGGGGCTCGAGGTGAGGAAGGACATCATGGTGGAAGAGTGTGGCGGAGGGAAGCAGCTCACATGATGACCAGAAAGCAGAGAGACTCCACACTCCAGATATGAAATATGTACCCCACAGCCACCCTCCAATGAGCCACTTCCTCCAGCCTCCCCCCACCTGCCTCCAGTTACCCGTTAATCCCATCAGGGGGTTAACGCACTGATCAGGTTAAGGCTGTAACCCAATCATTTCTCCTCCAAACCTTCCTGCACCGTCTCACACATGAGCTTCTGGGGAACACCTCACATCCAAACCATAACAAACCCCTTTGGGTGGGACAGTTCCATCCCTCCATCCCCGCTGAGGCTCCCCAACACTCTACTGCCAGACAGAGAAGAGCCCCTCAGTAAAGGGGCTCCCACCCGACACCTGGGAGCAGAGGCCCCACACATCTGACCACACACTTGCAGGCAGGGAGACACCCACGCAGTGTCCCACTGATCAAGGGGCTGGCCCAGATGTCAGCAACATCATCAAAGGCAGCTGCACCTGCTGGCCTCTAAGCTGCATCTACTTGGCCTCCAGGTGATTGGCAGCCTGGCAGGTAGAAGTCCTGCTGAGCTGCTCTCCAGCAGTGGCTCATGGTTGGGCAGGGCTGAGCCTCTTTGGCCCCCCTGGTACGGCCCATGGCCATTGCACCCCAAGATTGGGTGGGCTTGTCTCAACCCAGTCCACACTGCTTTGTTGACCCCCTTGCCTTCCCATGCCACCCCCCAAAGCTGCCCACGGGGAGGGCGTGTCACCCAATGCCCAGTACTCACGAGAACAGGGTTCAGGCTGCAATGTTCTGAAGACGCTGCGGCTGCACAGGCTGTGCCCCTACCGGACCCCCACAGAGCACCACCTCACCCGCAGGGTCTGGCTTCCCCGCCTCCCCTCCACAGCACCCAGCCTTGATGGCAGGGTCTGGCTTCCCCGGCCTGCACATGTGGACATCATTAGCTCACCTTCCTGGACAGGTACTCCCTGGTCCTGCTCCTTCAGGCACTTAGCAGAGAGCTTGCAGAGCTCCCCGTCCACCTAAGGGAACCCAGCCTGCTCTGTGGGCCGAGTCCCCGGGTCGCCAGGACATCAGACCACAACGCATGCCAGAAAGAAAAGCTAACCGTGCCTTTGGGGTTCTACTCTAAACAAAGGGTGGCTGGGCTGGGGGCCGCTGGGGGGGCCTGGGTACCTCTTCCCTGCAATCCCTTCCCTTTGCTCTCTCTGCTTCCTGCCATGAACTGAGTGGCTCTTTTCCACCACGATGCTCCAGCTCACCCCAGGCCCAGAACAATGGAGTCGGCCACTATGGACTGAGTCTCTGAAACCATGAGCCCAAAATAAACTTATCCTCCTCTAAGTTGTTCATGTCACATATTTTGGTCACTGCAACGGAAAAGCTTCTTGAAAGCGCACGTGTGCGTGCACGCGCGCGCACACACACACACACACACTGAGCAGAAGAAATTAGAACAGTCAGAGGAAAAGAATTACTAAAATACAAAAGGCCTGTGCTATTTTAAAATGTCAGTTATACACTGAGCTGCTTGCTTTCCAGCCCCCTCAGAACTGGTATTTCAGACAGTAGACTCAGCGCTCTCCTGTGTCTCCCAACAGAGGCTCCATCATGTGTCAGTCACGACCCATGCCCTCAGTGCCGACCCATGCCCTCAGTGCTGGGAAAACTCTAGGCAGGAGCCCCAGGAAGTGAATTAGCACAACTGATGAGATTCGAATTGTCCTGATTAACAGAATCCAGAAGACAGTGAAGACAGTTTTAGGTGCTAAATTTCCATTTCTAAGTAGCAGAGTTACCTGGTCCTGCCGGTGGGGCATGTGGAAATGGCCTGGGTCAGCTTTACTCAACAGCAGCTCAACATTGAGTTCTACATGTTTTCATGTCTGTAAGTAAAATGTACACAATGGAGGGACCAAACGATACAAAAAGACATGCCCTATAAAATCTGTGAAATAAACATTTCAAACTAATAAATCGGGACTCAGTAGCAATGCCTTTTAAATCATGCTATGTCAATATTGTCTCAAGATAAACTCTTGGCAGTGGAAGTTTTTACTGTTAAAAGACAAAAACAAGACCTAAGGAGAAAGCGGCCAGTTGAGGACCCCTGCACGAGTGTCCTCAGAAGAGGCAGGGAAGATGCGTGATAACAAAGCGGTTATGAGTTCAAAACGTGAAGCAAGATGCACCGGCTCGGAGCCCACTAGCACAGCTGACTGGGCTGCTGCTCCTTCAACAGCTGGTCCCCAGCCCAGGGTGTGGATGCAACATGAGCTCAGGCCAGCCTGGGCCCTTCTTTTTTTTTTTTTTTTAATTGATTTATTCTAATTAGGTATACATGACAGGAGAATGCATGTGATTCATTGAACACAAATGGAGCACAACTTCACATTTCTCTGGTTGTACACAATATAGAGTTACACCATATGTGCAGTCATACGTATACCTAGGGCATTGTTCTCCATCCCATTCCACCATCTTTCCTGCCCTATGCCCTCTCCC
>CM053408.1:118415839-118443907 GCA_028644305.1 Xerus rutilus | reverse complement strand
AATTTGCTCCCAAAATGTAGGCTCTCTGCTCACCTCATTGATTGTTTCTTTTTTTTTTTTTAAATATTTTTTAGTTGTAGATGGACACAATATCTTTATTTTTATTTATTTTATGTGGTGCTGAGGATCAAACCCAGTGCCTCACACATGCAAGGCGAGCGCTCTACCACTGAGCCACAATCCCAGCCCCTGATTGTTTGTTTTGCTGAGAAGCAGCTTTTTAGTTTGAATCCATCCATCCCATTTATTGGTTCTTGCTTTTATTTCTTGCACTTTAGGAGTCTTGTTAAGGAAGTCAGGACCTAATCTGACATGATGAAGATTTGGGCCTACTTTTTCCTCAATAAGGCACAGGGTTTCTGGTCTAATTCTTAGGTCCTTGATTCACTTTGAGTTGAGTTTTGTGCATGGTGAGAGATTGGGGTTTAGTTTCATTTTTTGTGCATGGTGAGAGATTGGGGTTTAGTTTCATTTTGCTGCATATGGATTTCTAGTTTTCCCAGCACCATCTGTTGAAGAGGCTATCTTTTCTCCAATGTATGTTTTTGGAACCATTGTCTGAAGCTTAATTTTGCTGGATATAAGATTCTTGGTTGGCACCAATTTTCCTTCAGAGCTTGATATGTGATGTTCCAGGATCTGCTGGCTTTGAGAAATCTTAGTCTCTACTGGCTGAGAAATCTGCTGAGATCCCAATTAGTTTCCCCCTGTCTGTAATCTGAACCTTCTCTTGCAGCTTTTAAAATTCTATCCTTATTGTGTATGTTAGGCATTTTCATTATAATGTGCCTTGGTGTGGATCTGTTGTAGTTTTGTACATTTGGTGTCCTGTAAGCCTTGTGTATTTGATTTTCCGATTCAATTCATTTTTCATGTTTGGGAAATTTTCTGATATTATTTCATTGAAGAGATTGTGCATTCCTTTGGTTTGTATCTCTGTGCCTTCCTCTATCCCAATAGTTCTTAGATTTGGTCTTTTGATATTATCCCATAATTCTTGAATGTTCTGTTTATGGTTTTTTACCATTTTCATTGTATGGTCAACTTTATTTTCAAGATTATATATTTTGTCTTCATTGTCTGAGGTTCTATCTTCCAAGTTATCTAATCTGTTGGTGATGTTTTCCATTGAGTTTTTTATTTGGTTTATTGTTTCCTTCATTTCAAGGATTTCTGCTTGTGTTTTTTTTTTTTTCAGAGTCTCTCTTTCTTCTTTTTTTTTTCAGTTGTAGATGGACACAAATATCTTTATTTATTTGTATGTGGTGCTGAGGATCAAACCCAGTGCCTGATCACGCATGCGAGGCAAGCGCTCTACCACTGAGCTACAACCCCAGCCCTCTATCTCTTTCTGGAAGTAATCTTTTGCTCCCTGTATTTGATCTCTTATCTCTTTGTTGGAGTGATCAATTGTTGCCTGTATTTGCTCTCTAATCTCTTTGTTGGATCAATCGTTGCCTATAATTCCTCTCTTATATTATTCTGTGCTTCACAGATCATTTTCATTATGTATGTTCTGAACTCCTCTGACGTTTCATCTACTGTGCCGTCAATGGATTCTATTATTGTAGCATCTTGATTTGTTTGGGGCATTTTCTTCCCTTGTTTTTTTCATGGTGTTCATGTGTTTTCCTCTCTAATAGTGCCAATCTGAGGTATTACAGTTTCCACTCTTTAATCTTATAGTGTCCTGAAAGTTACCAATACCTCACCTCTGGTGTAACTGGGCCTACAGGGACCTCAGGGATGATCTTCCTGGTCCTGGCTGTTGTCCTGGCTGTTGTCTCTAGACAGAAGTAGGCATGGATAGCCGCAGGTTGGTAGATGGTGGGCTGCAGTGCGGTGAGTCTCCTCCTCTGTGCCTGCACTGGGGTTGGTCTTCTCTGCCTCCTCCATGCCTCAGCCCCAACCTGGGCCCTTCTGAGCAGGTACAGGTGGGCAGAGGTGG
This sequence comes from Xerus rutilus, assembly GCA_028644305.1. NCBI lineage: Eukaryota > Metazoa > Chordata > Mammalia > Rodentia > Sciuridae > Xerus > Xerus rutilus. The sequence continues at coordinate 118,441,959 of CM053408.1, read as the reverse complement.
GCAGGCTCCAAGCAGCTGAGGGCAGGCACAGCACCCCAGCCATCATGAGCGGCCCAGAAGGGTCAGGGCCCAGCCTTGCACAGAGCACTGCTCACCAGAGCCTGCTGCGAAGTGGTCCTGTGTGTGCCTTCAGCCCAGGTGAGACCAAAGCCCATGAAAGTAACTAATGGCCTGGCTGGCATGCTGGACGCCATGGAGCCAGATCTGCCCAGGGGTCACTCCGAGGACCCTCGGGCATCTCTGTGGGAGGAGAGGCTGTGAGAACCAGGACAGGATTCTGCTTCCCAAATAATACATGAAAACTGCAACCAGAGGACCTTAAAAGGAAAATCTGCCACTCCAGGGCAGCGGCAGCACCAACTAGGCCAAGCTCCAGGAGGCAAGGAGGACAGCCGAGGGGCAGCTGGCATGGCAGACCAGAGAGTACAGCCTTTCACCCAGGCACACCCAGTGATGGGGTGATGCCCAGAAGGCCCACTGAGAGTCCCGCTTCCCGCTTGGCAGCTGTCCCAGGATGAGAGCTGGAGCACACTACAAGGCCAGCCCCTGCCACATGCTGCCCCGGTGGCATCTCTGTGTACTTGCCTTTCTGATTTCTGCAGATCCCCAGAGACAGTGGCCACATGTGGTCTTCAGCTGGACTTGGGCTAGGGAGCTCTGGAAAGAGCTGGGTGCCCAAGGTTCCCTCCCTAGGCCGTGGCCTTTCCTGGACAAGCTTTCCAGGAAAGCCTTGGATTCAGGGCTCCAGGGACAAAAATCCAAGAGTACCATGAAAAGTCAAGAAAGGTCTGGAGGCATCTGATTCCACTGCTCCCCTGCCCACTCCCTGCCCAGCCAGTTGATCCTCAGCCCCAGCACAGGAGAGGCTGCCCAACTGTCAGGTTCCCAGGGCCAGTACTGCTCACCGCCTCTACACACTGACCTGGGCCCTCCTGAAGATGCCCACAACACACCTGACCCTCTGAGGCCTGGCATCCATGAGCATCACAAGGCAGGCCTCATCCACAGCAGGATGCCCCAGGGCAGCCAGGCCGAGGCCCCACTGACCTGGCAACATCATCAGCCACCCGCAAGGTGAGCTGGAGCTCCAGACAGGCAACTGCCCTTGCCATCACATGGAGGCAGCCCAACTGTCCATAAGCCCACCAGCAGCTACAAGCCTGAAGCTAGTTACTACTGCCTCCCATCCCACTTCTCCAGCCTGCTGGGACCCATGGGGCTGGACATAGAACAGCTGGTCATCAGGAGGCTAGAGGATGACCAGAGGGTGGGAGGGCCCTTCCTCCTGCCCACTTCCTGCCCTGGCTCAGCAGGGCTTTGATCTCCCTCAGCAGGCCACAGCTCCTGCTGCCTGCTGCTCTCTTCCAGGACTTAGGCCCCTGTCTTCCCTGTAGATGGGAGCTGAGCCCGGGGCTTGTCATGGCCCCTGTGGTCCCTCTGGGCCTGCCCACATGGTGAGCACCCCCAGAACATCCTGAGAAGATAGCCACCAAGGTAGCCAGCTCTGCCTTCAGGGTTCAGGAGGACAACCAGGCCCTGCTCAGGTATAGGAATTGGTTGGCAGGGCTGGGCCTAGCTCAAGCACTAAAATGACCCCTCACAGCTCACCTGCCACCTAATGCAGGGAGGCCCAGGTCTCCTCCTTCTCTCATGTAGTTCTCAAGAATAACTGTAGAAATATGCCAAGAACGCAGCCTCTGAGGTGGTGAGGCCTGGCCGGGACGGCCTGTGCTCAGGACCTGTCCTCCTACAGAATGCAGTGTCTGCACTTAGTGAGGCCTGGCCGGGACGGCCTAGGCTTTGTTCCTCTGTCCCCTGGAAGAAAGATGTCTTTCAAAGCTTTTCCCAGCAAGTCACCCTGCTGGGACTGCAACCAGGGTGGGCTGCCTTCAGGGTCCTCGGCTGTGGTGCCAAAGGGGTGGGCACAGTCGAGACCCGTCTACCCGGGGCAGCTTTCTTGAGCTTAGGAATCCAGCTCACAATAGATCAGAGACTTCAGCCTGTGCTGCCTGCCTGCAACGGCCTGGAGACTTTGCACAACCCGCCTGTGAGCGTGTTCTGTGTCTCTGGGCTTAGACAAACAGGTAGCCAGTGCCTGTGGACCTGGCCAGCAGCCTGTGCTGCACTGCACTCAGCAGAAGTCGTCAGTGGCCGCTTTGAGATCCCACCATCCTGGAAAGGGTGTGGGGCTCTCCCCAAAGCACAGGGAGGAGAACTCCATAAAACCCACAACCACCCAGCATCCCACGTCCAACAGTGATGGGCCCGCACTCTGAAGCCTTGTGGCACTGCGCGCTACTGGCCTGTGCAGGAGGCCGCCACTCTGTGGCCGGCTACCCGGCACACGCCTGCTGCACAGTCAGGGACGGCAGCCGGGAGCCTCCCTCGGTGCTGGCTCCACGTGCCAAGGGCCACACCGTGTGCCGTGTGCAGTGGAGAGCCCCGCTGGCCTGGAGCCGCAGCTGGGGGCCACACTCCTATGCGGCCACCTGGCGCAGGAGGCTCTGAGCTGTGGACACCAGCAGGGGAAGTGCTGCTGAGAGGCCACGTCAGCACCGTGTGCCCAGGGAGAGTCCAGCCACCCAGACGAGGCTGCAGGGGCTGAGCACTGAACACTGCTCCACTGACCCCACAGGTGGGGGACAGTCAGCCTGACCTGGACCCCCAGTGCCTGTCCACAGTGGCATGTGGGCAGCCAGCCCACTGAGTGCTCTGCCTGCCCCAAGGATGCTGCTGCCCCTCAGAGCCCTTCCCTGCCAGGAAAGGCTGGCGGCTCTGTGTTCAGTGCATACCAACAAGCCCTTTGTCCCCACAGCAGGATAGAACAAACCACTTCAATGATGTACCGTAGAAGAATCCAGGCCCCCGAGCATGGGGACGAGTCTGTAGCCCTGACAGCAGAAGCCAGGAGGGATCCCAGCACAGAGCCCAGCTCAGCCACCTACTGGCTGCTGGACGTGGACAAGGACATCTGCACCTCAGCTCGTCTCCTGCAAAGTGGCCCTGAAGCCTCCCGGGGGCCTGGCCCAGTGCCAGGCCAAAGCACAGTACTCGGTACTCACCTGGAGTCCTTGTCATCATAAACAAAAGTGATAATGCCGGAGACAGTTGATCAAAAATAAGCCTTCCTGACGGCAGTGCCCCCAGAGGGGCTCCAGCTCCACAAGGCAGCACTGCCATGAGCCGCTGGCCAGGAATTCTAGGGCTGCTTACATGACAAAGGCCCGAAGTCGGGGGCCTGGGACCTCCCACCAGGGAGTCAGTGGAGGGACCGCAAGGGTGGTGCCCCCCACAAGCAGGACCTGTCCTGGCCATGACCCCCCCAGGATCTCAGGCCCAGCAGAGCACAGGGAGGGCAGGGTGGAACGGTGGGGCTGGGCGGAGGCAGAATGAAGGGTGCCCAGGTGAGCCTAGGAGCAGCTCCTAGAGGCCTTGGGGTCAGGAAAGGAGGTCAGGAGGCCCTGAGAGCAGAGGGCAGGGCAGTGCCATGCCCGGGGAAGAGTCAACTGGGAGAGCCACTGAGTGGGAGCCACTCACAGCAAGGTGTCCCCCATGGGTGATGTGGGAGGTCAGTGGTGTCCCCTGCAGGTGACATGGAAAGGGGAGAGGCAGGTGACCAGCAGACAGAGCAGGGCATGCTCAAAACACAGGGACAGGCAAGGGGAGGAACCCAGCCTTTGCACACACTCACAGCCCAGCACCTCCCACCTCCAGCTGCATGTGGCAGGGGCCTCTCAGAGTTCACAGGCAGCTGGGACCTGCCAGCCTCACACAGGGGTCTGGGCAGGTCACCTGGTGGCCTCTCACCTATACCAGTGCCTGAGGGGCTGCTGGTGGCTCCTCAGCCCTGGCCCGCGGACTCTCTCACAGGGAGGCCCATCGTGCTTCTGGTCTACTCTATAATCTCTGACCCTTCACAGCCTGAACCCTGGGCCTGACCTGTTCTGGGGCTGTTCACATGGCAGTGGAGGAGGCTGCTGCTCTGGGGCTGGCTTTCCCTGCACACGCCTGCTGAACAGCCAGGGACAGCAGCCTGGAGCCTCCCTCCAAGGGAGAACAGGGAATTCAAGGGTCTCCCACCAAGGAGGATCAAATAATGGCCAGCCTGCCTGGAGATAGGTGAAAAAATCCAGCCTGGTTGAGGTCAAGGGCTCTCCTCATGCAGGGTCAGAGGCAGGGCCTTGGTTCCAGTACACCAAGCCAGACCCTCCAGTCCCACTCTCAGCCGGACTGTGGATGAACGAGCTCCAGAGCCTTCTAAGGGCCAGACAACCCAGCTGAGCCGCTGCAGGATGAGTTCCAGAAGGGAAGGAGCCGCATGTCTAGGCTTCCTGGCCACTGTGGTCCTGAGGTGGGGGTGCTCCCTCTACTCCACAGGAGGCGTGAGGTGAGAGAGCAGGGCTCCTCCCCAGCTGGGTACTGCAGAGGCTTAACCTTGTGACCCACTCGCAGGAAACCAAGGCAGGAGAAAAAAAAATGAACTCAACCTCACACCTAGCACAGGCCCCAACCCATGTACCTGAAAGGAGGACCCTGAGGCTAGACAGGGGCATCCACAGAAGAGACAGCCCACATCTCTGGAAAGATTCAGGGAAACCCAGTGCTTAACAATAGTGTCTGTTAACCTAGGTCTAAGAGTTTGCGTGTAAACTCTGAGAAGGAGCTGTGAACCTCACTAAATTTGTTTGAAATGCTTTTATAACAGCGTTGGCCAGAACGATGTCTCATAAGAACCTCCGTATGCAAAGCTGCCCGCCGGCCTCCTCTAAGGCAAGCCCACACCTCTGTGGCTTCCCCAACAACCTGGTGAATTAGTGCCCAGAGCAGCTTTAGATCTTGGGACCAGTTTCTTTTTTTTTTTTTTTTTAAATATTTTTTAGTTGTAGGTGGACACAATATCTTTATTGATTTATTTTTATGTGGTGCTGAGGATCGAACCCAGTGCCTCACGTATGCGAGGCAAGCGCTCCACCACTGAGCCACAATCCCAGCCCCTTGGGACCAGTTTCAACACGCCTGCACCTGCTGTCTCATGAAGCCACACTCCTCCTGGGATAGTCCTCCTCACCTGCAACAGAAGCCACAGCCAGCTCAGAGGGGCAGGAGATGGGGAGCCGCAGCCTTCCCCATAGCTGCTGGCCACTCCACAGGTCAGCAGAGCTCAGCAGAGCTCAGTGGCTCAGGAGAAAGCCCTCTGCAGGGGAGCAGAGGCCCCACCAGCAGGGTGCAGCAAAGAGCCCCTTTGATAACCTGTCTTGTTGCTGATGAGGAGACAGACCCCACATGGAAGGGGATGCTCCAGGACAAGCTGGGTTGAGTCCACAAGGCAGTGTCTCTTCTTCTGCTAGGACTTCCCCCCTTACAGGGGACCAGCCAGGCCAGGGCCCTGCAACACCCCAGGTGGTGATACTGACCTGGGCTGTGGTATTTGTTCTGCAGGCCACCCCAGATCATCTAACAAAGGACAAAGGGCTGGTTTGCTTTTTTCTACTTTTCCTTCTTTTCTTCTTTTTGAGATGGAGTCTTGCTGTGTTGCCCAGGCTGGCCCGGAACTCCTGGGCTCACAAGATCTCCCTACCTCAGCCTCTGGAGTAGCTGAGACTACAAGGGCACATACCACTGCACCCAGCTAAGCAAAAGCTTTTCAAAAGGAAAATAAATTTTCAAATAAAGCTTCTAATTGAGTCCTGTCTGAACAAACTGTGTGCCAAGGACACTGACTGCAGCCAGTCCAGCGCAGCAGCTGCAGCGGAAGCACAAAGAAGAGGCAGGACTCAGCACCTGCACGACTGCAGAAGAGCAGGCCAGGGCTCAAGGTCACCAGGGAGGAGCGCAGGGCACCACGGGGTGGATCTGTACATCACCACTGTGTTCATAAAAGCGAGAGAGCTCATGTTTGAACTTTAGTGTTCTTTAAAATGCACTTTGTTTTTCAAATTATTAAATGGCAAACTCGCTAGGATGGTACTTCTGTCCCCACAGTGCTGGCAGTGTGCCCTGACACGGCGCCCCTGGGTGCCACCCTCTTGAGCCGACACTGCCAGGACAGAGCCTCAGGCTCAGCCCCACTGGCTGACAGCACCCAGGAAACTCGGGGTTGCAACCCTCTCCTCCCCAAAGATGTGTGGAAGGTCAGCCTGCCTGTTTGTGAACTGTTCCTCTTCTTCAAAAGGATTTGAGGTGACTTATTAAGAGCCCATGAGAACTGAGCTCATTTCTATTATCAATAAAAGGATGGATTCAAAGCCACAAGCAGGGCTGGAGTGTAGCTCAGTGGTGAGTGCCTGCCTAGCATGCACAAGGCCCTTGGTTCTGTCCCCACAACCACCACCAAAAAGCCCCAGGCAGGGGTCCCTGCTCTGGCCTAGAGGACTGCTGCGATTGGGCCACAGCAGCCAGTCTCGCTGCCCTGGGCTCCACTGTGTGGCTCAGGCCCACCAGTGTTCCAACTCCTGGCCCAGGAGATCAGGAGAGCCCTGCCCCATGCCTGGAGGAGCCTAGGCCCTGGGATGACCTGCCTGGACCCTGGGGACATGCTGCCAAGGAACAACAGGGAATTTGGGGGGGGGGGGTCTTCCACCAGGGAGGTTCAAAAAATGGCCAGCAGAAGCCAGCTCTGAAGGTGCTCTCACTGCCTGAGGCAGGTGGGGCTAGGGCATATTTTGGGACCAGCTTCCTCTCGAGGGACCTAAGGGACTTAGAAACCCAGTGTGGTGGCTGCCTCCTCCAACTACTGAGCCCACACCCAGGCCAACATCCCAGGGCCAGTGCTCTGGCCACAGCTTTGCCCAGCCTTTCAGTGAATGCCAGCCCCAGGTCAGACAGTCCAACAGGCAGGACAATAAGCCAGCCATCGTTCCTCAAAGAGCAATCTCCACTTTGTGAAACAGCTCATCCAATCACATCCCATAAAAATCTCCCAAAGCACATGATCCAGCAGGTTTGAGTACGTTCTTGGAGTTGTGCCAACTGTCCCTGTGATCCAATTCCAGAGCACTTCAGTCACCCCCACCACTCCATTAGCAGCGATCCCCCATCAGCCACTGATCTGACTCTATGGATTCACCTGCTCTGGACTCGTGCAATATGTGGCCCTTGGTGTCTGACCTCTTTCACTGGGTACCAGGTGGGTTTTAAGGGTTTGTTTTGTTTTGTTTTGTTTGTACTTGGGATTGAACCCAGGGGGCTCTACCACTGAGCTGCATTTTGACAGGGTCTCGCTAAGTTGCCCAGGCTGGCCTCACACTGACAATCCTCCTGCCTCAGCCTCCTGAGTTGCTGGGATCGCAGGTGTGGCCACTGCGCTGGGCATGAACACAGGCAACAGGAAACAGACTCAGATGTCGTGACTGCCCTCCTCTTTGCTCTAGCCCTGGAGACGCCAGGCTTCGCCTAGCTGTCATCCACTGTGGGCGTCTGGGTCACATTCACCCTCTGGCATGGACAGTGCTGCTGTGGACACGTGTTTGTGTGCATGTGTTTTCAGTCCTCTTGAGTACAGACCAGAAGTGGACGTCCTGGCCCATGTGATGCTGTGCTGGACTCAGGAACTGCCAGATTGCAACAAGGAGGCTGTGCCACTTAAGGGCCACCCACACCAGCACGTGCCCGAGGACTCCCACTTCTCCAGTCCTAGAAGATGCCTGCATGTGCTGACCCCGTGGGTGTGCAGTGGCGCCTGGTTGAGGCTTCCGTCTCCTCCCCTGGTGGCGAGTGCAGGGCATCCTTTCATGTGCATGTGGCCTCTGGTGCCTCCTCCATGGGCACCTGTCTGCAATGAATGCTGGGAGGCACATCCCCACCATCCCTCCCCGTGGTGAGGCTGGGGAGTTCAGGAGATGGAGGCCCTGTTCTGTGACCAAAGCTGCTTTCCTGTGGTCATGTAAACATGCAGCCAACAGCAGTCCTGTCCAGCTGGTGGGCAGGATCCCTTCACCGCGGCTGCAATACCTCGCTAAAGCCATGGGCAGGTCTGGACAGGCTGGGTGGCACCACTGTCATCAGGAGGCCCTGGAAGAACACACAGGTGTCCCAAGGCCTATGCCGGGACCCCCAGAAACCTGCCATGGGTTGAACAATGGCCTTCCAAAAAGTACACCCAGAACATGCAAGTATGACCTTATTTGGCAAATGGTCTTTGCAAAGGGAAGGAAGGTGAGAGTCTCAACCTGGGACCCCTACATCCAATGTCAGTGGTCCCCCAAAGGGAAAGAACAACACAGAACATCTGTGAAAATGGATGTGGAGACTGGAGCAAGGTGTACAGGAGGGTCCCTGAAAGCTGGAAGAGGCAGGAAGAGACCCTCCTGAGGCCTCCAGCACAGGCTGCCCTGCCGAAGCCTGACTGCAGACCACCCTCCTCCTGGACAGGAAGGCATGAGTTTCCGCTGTCTTGAACTGTTAGTGCCACTTGGTCACTGCAGCCACGTGGAAGGAACGCACTGCCCCACCCACCTGATGGCCCCGATGGCCCACCACCACCCAAGGAGAACGGGCTCACCTTGTGCTGCCTTCCGTGGAGAAATCCCACTGCCAGGAGTTATCCTTCAGACCTGCCTGAGCATCGTCCTGGCCTATGGCCTGCAGAGCCCCACTGTCCAGCCATGGACAGACACGGCCCTGGGCTCACATGCCCTGGATCTCGCTGGGAGCTGAGGGGTCCCCCACAGGCACTCCCCACATGCCAGGCACTCTCTTTTGACAAGTCTTTCACTGATGAAGTGCAACATTGACAGAAAGGAGGCGACCTTGGACCTGAATCCTGCCAACCCTACACCAGATACCTAGGAGAGCCGGAGAGGAGGGCTGCCCCGAGGAGGATGGCCCTCTGTCCTGCACTGCCCCAGGCAGACAAAGGCCTCTCCCCAGCTCCTGCTCCACCCCCAGCTCTCCTAGGCTGTGGCACCAGGGGACGCTGGGCTGTGTGCTGTCCAGGGCCCTGGTGCCCGGAGGTCACTGTGATGACTCTCCGACTGCTCTTAGGAACGGAAGGGTGCCCCCACTCTGCCTTGCTTGCCTGTGGCCATGCAAATGTGCAGACGAGACCTGGCCATGGTGTGTGTTTATCTTTCTGTGCAATGTGGAGATCCAGGGAGTTCCACCAAGAGGACACAGCACCCCTATCCACCTAGGCGACCCAACAGGACACGGTGGCCCCTGTCCACCAAGGCGACCCAATTGGACATGGTGCCCCCTATCCACCAAGATAAACTAGGCTTTGAAATGAATTCCCATCACAGCCTGAGGCAGAGCTGGCTGGGTCCAGTGCTTCTCGTCACTCAAGTCTCATAGGCTTCCGTGCCACTCCTTAGGAGGAGGGGCAGGGTGGGGTGACAGGGCTGGGAGCACGCAGGCAGCTGGTCTGGACCAGGCGGGGGAAGAAAGGAAGCAGGAGTGGAGCCGCAGCAGGGAGAGGGCACTGGGGCCCGAGACACAGCCTGGCCGGCTCCTGCCCCTGAGGCTGCGGGCAGCAGAGGCTGCAGAGGCCAGCCTCAGGTTTGCAGCCGCTCATACCCACCCTTCACGTTCTTCTCCTGTATTGTGGTTGCTATTCAAATCATCAAACAAGGCACATTAAACTCGACGTGTGGCTAGAAGGTGCTGCCACTCGGGGGAAGGACGCTGAACAAGGTTCCCTCCCCGTTAACTGAGGTTCCAGGAGAACGCCTGCACTCACTAGAGGACAAGGACCTATGCACAGCTGCCAGCAGGAGCCCCGCTTTGTTTTCACCCATTTTTAGAGGAAAAAAAAAAGATAGACGAATGTTCTATAGGCTTAACATATGGCAGGAAAAACCCAAACGGGTGTCTGTTAAGGAGGGTCTGCGGAAAGTCATTGGTGGCAGACACTCCAGTCAGGGAGAAGAGAAAACCAGAACAGGAAGCTGAAAGACTCCCTCTACTAGTCCTGGGCAAATAAAACTTCCTGTGAACCCCCACAGGCCCTGAGCCCTCCTGCAGCCACCTGGCCACCTCTCCACGCCCTCTGCCTCCCTGCCACCTGCACCAGGACCAAGGCAGGAAGAAGCTGGAACCCAGGCAGCGTCCACAGTGGCCAACTCCTGCCTCCAGCCCTGCTGCCCAGGAGCCACCTGCTGAAGTTTGAGCTGGGGCTGAAGGACGGGACCCCAAGGGCAGGGCCTCCCAGAGCCAGTCAGGGCTGAGGGCTGGGGATCCCATCTGATGAGCACTGGCGAGGAAGTGGCCCAGTCCAGGGAGGAAGGGGCGTTGAACAATCCAAACCAAAACAAGCAGCAAGAGAGGAGAGCTGGCCCCAACAACAGGGACGTTCCTCACCAGGCAGACAGTCCACAAGACGGCACCTGCGTCCCTGCACACACAGCCTCGCAGCTCACGGGGCCCTGACAGGTGCAGACCCAGAGGCAGCACCCACCAGGTGGGTGTGTAGGGTACATAGGGTAGTCCAGGCTGTCACTGCCGGAGGAATTAACCCACAGAATAAATCCGGAAATAATTCCACACATACGTGGCCATCTGATTTCTGGAAATGATGCCTAAGAAATGGGGAAAGAAGAATCACTTCAGCAAGCTGCCCAGCATGGAAGGAACGCTCCTGGGCCTCATGTCACGCCACACAGAGAAGCTCCCACCGGCCGCCGGCCACACGCTCAGGAACCCGGGCTGCAATCAGCAAGCTGCCCTTCATCAGTGCTCACAAGTTTGCTCGTCAAAAGATCCTTTACTTCAACAGCCCAACCATGAAACAACCCCCGTGATTCAACACGAGACCCAGGGAATGAAGAGCAGCGCATCCACCCCCAGACACAGCTCAGCGTGGGGAGGAACAGGTGGCAGAGCACCTGCCTGGCTTCGCAAGGCCAGGTGAAGGGCTCCCAGGTGCCACAACACAGTGAGCCTCCAAACAGGCTGTACTATCGCAGCCAGACCAGGAGCCCACCCGGGGCTGTGGCTGTGCTTATGACATTTGGGGGTACGAGCTACACACAATGATAGGACGCAGACCAGCGGGTGTCTGGGGGAGGGAGGTGACAGGCCATGCTGCCCACACAGTCTCACGGCAGTCCAGGGATCCAGGAAGACCAGGGCACAGCTCAGGGACACAGGTGGGACAGGGAGAAGGGCTGCCTGGGGTCAGCAGGGCAGGGCCAGCATCACTCTGGGGACACCTATAGACGCAGGGCTGCAAGGCTGTCTGTCACAAACACAGCCTTCCTGGAAATGCCCTCGGGGTGCAGCACAGCCCCCCCCCCCCCCAGCTGAAAGCCCAGCCTGCTCAGGGACACTCCTAAAACAGAGGGCAGGACTGGACGGGCAGGTCTCGAGGCCAAAGCACACCTGGAAAAGCAGTCCACCGCCCTGCACTCCTGCTGTCACCAGGGAGTTCACCAGGAAGGGCTGTGCAGGGCCTGGCCTTGACCCAACAGCTGGCCACCCCTGCTCTCTGGGGCATGAAGGCTGGGCCTGCTCAGTGACAGGACACCAGCTGATAGAGGCTATGTGTCCCCCAGGGTCTAGGGCTCGGCAGCCATGCAGGAGCCCCCTGAAGGCAGCAGACCCTGACTATGACAACCACAGCCAGCACAACCTTGGCCCCTCCAGCTCAGCCTCACCTCATGTGACGTGGGGAGGAGAACTGGAGGGACCCAGGTTCCGCCGTCCCCCCATCCATACAAAGACAGGCAGCCGGTACTTCAGGGCTGAGTATGGAAGGGCTAGGCTTAGGGCAGCAGAACACACTGCCCACCTGGACCAAGGATGCCACACACCCCAAACCCACCCCCCACAGTCAAACTACCAGCAGCCTGGACACAGACCAACCCAATGTCCACAGCCCTGTCAGGCTCCAGCACCACCCAGCCCACAGGCCTCCCTGGTCAGCTCGAGTGGCCTGGCACCTTCAGAGTGCTGCCAAGAGGTCCATGGGGCATGGCCAGGGGAGGAGAAGACCCCCGTGTCTCTGAACGGATGCTCAGCCCCCTGCCCCCGCAGCCCAGTGCCTCCCTAATGACAACTCCCCGACACAGGACAAAAGACACAGGAACAGGGAGGCTGGTAAACACCTGCTCCACCACCCAAGGGGCACCAGAAGAGGCAGCCTGTGCTCTTTTTTTTTTCCAGTGTGGGGACTGAACCCTGACATGAACCCACAGCCCAAACACAATTTTTGATTATAAAAATAACCTCAGACACTGAACCTTCCAATATCCTATGGAACAAGATGAGTTACAAATGACCTGCCTTGGGGCATAGGTCAAGGCCACCGTCACCTAGCACAGGTGACTGCACCTCCCCCAGCTCAAGGGCACTGTCCAGCAACCTGGACTCCTCCCTCCACAGGGCAGCTATCACCACACAGGGCCATGGGGCCCCTGAAATGGAACCAGGAGAAGTGAGGTGCAGTCAGTGTGGAGCAGCGTGAACTCTGAGGTCTCGTGGTATCACTCCAACGCAGCCATCTCAGTCCCGCTGGCTGAACAAAAGATGACATTAAAATCACATTCACCCGTTTCTTTTATTTATTTATTTTTTTAACATGGCTACTAGGAAACTTCAAGTGACACAGGCACCTTGCACCTGAGGCCTGAATCCCATGCCTGCAGGAGGCATTGGCTGGAGCGTCATGTCACCTCTGCCTTAGACACACAAAGCTTCTAAAGATCAATGTCTAATAGATACCCCGGGACACTCCTGCTGTCCCCTGGTGCCCTCCCTGCCGTGCCCTGGCTCCCCTTTCCTTGGGCTCCTCTTCTCACAGACTCTCGTCCCACACCAATGAGCCTGGTGGGGAGATGGCTGGACTTGATGACCCTGCCCACCTGCTGAAAAGAGACCTGGCGTGGCCCAGCCCCTCAGCAGGAGCTGTGTCCAGAGCACTCGGGTGTGCGGAGGCCTGCAGGGGTCCCACCTCCACCCAGCCTGGAGGCTCTGACGGCCTCCTCTGCCCTCCACCTGGGTGCCAACACTCTGGGGACCCGTTCCACCCGTGCCCTGTGGAGCTCACAGCTACTTCACCTCCAACACCTGTCCTTCAGTTCCAGGACACTCTCAGCTACCACGTCCCCACATTCTTCTTCCATCCTTCCTTGCCTTCCACTCTCTACCCCTGGAAGTCCTGTGACACTTGTTGGGACCTCTCAACTATACTTTGGTACCTTTTATTTCTCAACCTCTGCAGTCTCTGAGGCCAGGATGGGTCCATGTTATGTGTTCCCAGTCAGCACGTGTGGTCCCCAGGGTGGAACCCACATGGCGCTGTGCCATTGGTCATTGGCTCGGGCTCAGCAGACGATCCGAGTGGGAAGACAGGCTGTGGACACCACTCCTGGCTCTCCTCCACTCGCTCCTCTGCTGGGCCAGCAAATCCACCCAGTGCCCAGCAAAGCTACCCAGACAGCTCTGCAGCCCTCCCCACTCCCTCAGCCACACATCCTGGGACCAGTCCATATAAGCACCCACAAGGTCCGCCCACAGATCTTGAGTATCCCCAAAAGGCAAACCGAAGCCGAGTCAGACTCAGGTCTACCCACGCTTCCCGATTCCACACTCCCACAGAGAGGCAGCGGGAGCGGTGCTGGAGGCCTCCGCAGAGGGCCCTTCTTCCACAGGCCAGGCCTACACCTACAAGTCTACAGCCACCGGGAAGAAAGCCAGCCAGGGGCCCACACAGCAAGGCCCAGCCAGAGTAGGGAGGCTGCTGGGCCAGACCTGGGCCTCAGGGACAGGCAGGTCTCAGGGTGGCTATGCCCCCGGTGCACAGCACGGACAATAGGACCCAGGCCAGAGAACGAGCAGCCGTGGAGAGGGGAGGAACTTCTAGAGGGACCTGGGCCCTCCAAATCCAAAGACCCATGAGCAGGCTGGCCATGTCCTCACCTGCCAACAGAAGGAAATATCTGAACTCAGCTTCTGCCCAGACCAGGATCAGGGGGCACTGCAGACTCTCAGCCCTGGAGAACTCGAAGCCTCTTGGGAGGACACAGTAGCACCCGATACTCCCCTAAAGCTTCTAAGACTGCAGAGGCTGGAATTCCCAGAGGGCTACCGCGTTGGCATTCAGCACTGAAATAGGAATGTGTTTCTGAACTCCTCTAGAACCAGGGCTGTTCTCCCATTGAGGACAAGCTTTCACCAGTACCGCCTCCCCCAGGGCCACTGCCCTGCTAGAGGGGCCCCAGGGAGGCGAGTGAGAAGGCGAACCCGTGGTCCCCTTCCTTCCAGCACCTCCAGGAAACTCAGGAAACCAGGCTGCACAGCTGACAGAACTTTCCAGAAGGAATCTCCTTAATTTAATAAGAGGAAACTGGCTTTGTAGGATAGTGTCAGGCCCTGCACATGGAGTTATCCAACACTGATGCCACCTGACAGTGAACAAGGCCAGAGCGGAGGACACCAGGCCTCGCTTGCACAGGTGAAGACCATCCTGCCCACACGCCATGTGCACAAGCCATTAGACACACTGTCACGCACCACATCAAATGCAGTCAGGAGCACCGGGACACAGGGACGTCCCAAATCACGTCAGCAACACCAGATGGCTACCTCACTTAAGACCCACAACAGGAGGCGGCCCCGAGATCAGACACGCAGCACCCTGACCCTATCTCCTAGCACACGTCACAGGCCTTCTCCAGGAAAACCTCCACAGTGACGAACCTCCAGATCTGTGCCCTGGCCTTTGGCAGAATGCAGTTTTCCTGCCTGTGACAACCACACAGCCTCCTCCAAGCCAACACCTCAAGGTGACACGTCCAGGTCCACCCAGACCCTGGCCTAAAGCAGGTCCTGCACTCTGACAGCTGCACCCTGAGCGAGTTCTTCTGGCTCCTATCATGTCTGACCACCCGTGGCGACTCTTGGCCTCCGTATCTGCTCTCTGTCTTGGCTCTCAGTTCAGCCTCTAGGACCCGTGGCTGCCCTGACCCTTTCCTAGCCTTTCTATAACCTATATGTGTAACCATGTCACATGTGAGGTGTGACTTGAGTGTCACAGAAAGTAGAAATCAAGATGGGAAAGAAGGGGAGAGAAGGGGACATGGGGCAGGAAAGATGGTGGAATGTGAGGGACAACAATGCCCTGGGTACGTGTGTGACTGCACAGACGGTGTGACTGTAGTGTGTACAGCAGTCACACAACATGGCTAAGGTCACAGCGAGGGGCTTCCCGACCAAGGCCTGCAGGCAGCACAGCAGAACCTCTCAGCGTGGGAAGCCCTGCAGGCCACAGGGACGCTGGCTGCCTGGACACAGGCCTGCCGTGGCCAGGTCTGTGATGGCTCGGCTGCCCGGCCCTGCCAACACCCACCGTGGGCCACCACAGCTCCGGTCCAGGGACCAGGACGCAGCGACGTGGACCCCACCTCTGAAGCGCCTGCCCTGATTTACCCCACAGGGCTGCTGTCCATAAATTTCCTTCAGAGCCTGGGAATAAGTTTAAACATCGAGACACATAAACACTGGCGATTACGACCTCATTAGACATGGATCTCATCAAGAGAAGCAAATTAAAAGCTTCCAGTGTCAATTTCCCAATTAGTTCCTCAAGGTCACTCCTAATAATGTCAACCCCAGTACAATTATCTCATGGGAAAAAAATCCTACCAGCAAAGAAAAAGGCCGCAGACTATCAAATGGGGCAGCGGAGGTGCCCACCTCCACCTGAAACCTGCTCTTCCAGAAGTGCACTCCTTCCCCACTCCTCTGCCTGGAGGACCCCAGAGAGGGGTCAGCTGGGGGTCTGGGAGCCCCAGCAGCTGCACAGGGAACCATGACGACAGGCATTGCCCTAGATGGTGACCGCGTCCAGGTGAAGTCTCGGGCTCCATTTCCCAGGGTGGAACTGAGAAAGCCCACAAGACGGGGTGATGAGCGGCCCAGGCCCCTGCATCCCCATGCCTGCTGGGCTGCTGCTGCACACCAAGGGCAGGCCAAGGAAGGTTCCTGCCCATGGCCAGCAGCTGGCGCTGAGCATGCCTACTGTTCTCCCCAGTGGAAGGGAGGAGACTGTGGGGCCCATGCGTCCCACCCTTTGGAGACCCCAGTTCCTCTCCTCCCATCAGCACTGACCCCTCTCCCCCAGAGCATGGCTGTCCTCCATGATCCCAATGGCCAGAGCCTGCCCCACACCAGCCAGGGGTATTCTGGCCTCTGGTTGTGGCCCACCTGGAGTCCACTGGCTATCTCCAGCTTGACTGGGCCAGGGGCTGGCAATGGGGTGGCAAGAGGCCTGAGACCTCTTGACCTTTCCCAGACCTTGGTGAAGGGAGGGCCCAGAATAAGGGTCAAAGCAACCCCAAAGCCCCTGAGGAGAGTTGGGCACTGCAGAGGCTCCAGTGAGGCTCCAGTGAGGCTGAGCTGGGAAGCAAGTGTCCTGCTGCTGTCCGAGCCCCAGGCACTCACCCCTCCCCACCGACCACAGGTGGCCACGGGCACACTCTCAGACGCAGACCTGCTGGCCACCTCTCCCCATGACTGCTACAGTGGACTGAGGCATCCCCGAAGATTGCGCCTCCTGGACCCTCTGAATGGACCTTGTTTGGCAAGAGGGTGTTTGCAGGTGGGGTCAAGCGAGGGGTCCTGGGGAGAGATGGTGGGGGTCTGGGCACACCAAGGGCAAATGAAGGCAGGAGAGGGCGGTCACGGGAAGACAGAGGCAGACACGGGTGCAGCTCAGCCGCGAGCCAGCAGCTGCCAAGGACCACAGCAGCCCCAGGAAGCTAGGGTCCACCTGGGCTCAGATTCTCACAGAGGTGCCTCAGCCCCAGGAGGCACCTTCTCTTCCTCCCACTCCCCTCCCATATCCAGCCCTGGGATCCTGGAGGCAAGGAGAAAGCTGGGGCGGCCAGGGGTCTGGAGATGGAGAACTCCACTTTCCTGAGGGCAATGGAGGCTGGAGAGGCTGGAAAACTGGGAGGGAACCTGGCCAGATTTGTGTTCCAGAAACATCCAGAATACGTCCCTTTCATAAATCAGCTAAGCAGGGATGTATAGAGAAAGATCTGGAAAAAAATACACCAAGATGCCCTCTGTCCTGTCTAGCTGTCTCAGGACCAGTTTACAGTGAGCATGTGTCACTTTTTTACATTTCACTATGACAGTCAAAAATAATGTAGGTTTTGGGCTGAGATTGTGGTGCAGCGCTTGCTTCGCATACGTGAGGCACTGGGTTCAATCCTCACACCACATAAAAATAAAAAAATAAAGATATTGTGTCCATCTACAACCAAAAAAATTTTTAAGTGGTTTTCTTTTATTTATTTACTTGTTTATTTATTTTTGATACTAGGGATTGAACCCAGACACGCTCTACCACTGAGCCACATGCCCAGGCTTCTTATTTTTTAAGACAGGGTCTCACTAAGTTGCTCAGGATGGTCTTAAATTTGCCATCCTCCCACCTCAGCCGCCCTAGCTGCTACTATTATAGGCAGGTGCAGCCTAAGGCTCTCTGTGCAGGAGAGCAGGCCTTGCCGGCTTGGAGGCATGGTCAGGGCGCCAGCCCATTGGTCTTGGTCCTGGGACTACCAGGTGGGAGTCCTCCTCTGGACAGGGCCTCGGGCGGGACCCTTTCTCCTCTACCACATCTCTTGGCAGTGACGCTTCATGGCCAAGAGCCACTTCACAGAGGAGGCTGAGCAGAGGCAGGAGCAGAGGCCCCAGGACCTACCGTGGCAGCTTTCTAAATGACGAACAACGGCCATATCTACCACAAGCCCTTGCCCCTTGCTACCTGTCTGCCTCGGCTGTTCTTTTTTTTTTTTCATTGCACACAGATGGAGGATAACATTTCACTTCTCTGGTTGTAAGTGATACAGAATCACAACATACATGCAGTCATACATATTCCACCACCTTTGCTGTTCCCAAGGCCCCTCCCCGCTTACACCCCTGTGAATGGAGTTCCACTATTGTTCCCGTGTCCTTCCCCACATTATGGATCAGCATCCACTTATCAACAAGTACATTCGGCATTTGGTTTTCTGAGATTGGCTTACTTCACTTAGCATGATATTCTCCAACTCCATCCATTTACCTGCAAATGCCATAATTTTATTGCTGAGTAATATTCCATTGTGTATATATACCACAGTTTCTTTATCCAGTCATCTGTTGAAGGGCATCTAGGTTGGTTCCACAGTTTAGCTATTGTGAATTGAGCTGCTATAAACATTGAAGTGGCTGCATCACTGTAGTATGCTGTTTTTAAGTCTTCTGGGTATAGATGGAGGAGAGGGATAGCAGGCTCAAATGGTGGTTCCATTCCAGGTTCCAGCTGTTCTTACCCCTCACCCTCTCCTGCCCTCTGCGGGACCAGTATCTGCAGGCTCCACGCCACCCACTGCTGGCCTTGCAACTGCTCTGTCTGCCTCGCGTCCTGGCAGCTGCTGGTGCCAACTTACCCTGAGCTGCACAGCCGTGTTCAAGTGCGGCAGGCACTCCACCTGGGCTGTGGGAACCCCGTCCCTCCACACCACTCCCTGAACCTATACTGGGCCATCCTTGTCCTGCATTTACTGCATGCCTGTTACAAACCCCAAAACAGTTACTGTTTTAGGTCGATTATTTAGGAGGTCAACTTTTTCTAATAGTGGTAAATACACAAAACAGCTGCTGTGGGAGCCATTCTGAGTGCAAAGCTCCCGGTGTGGGAATGTCCCCAACCACCTCTATCTAGATGGAACCCTGTCCCCGTCAAGCACCGACTGTTCTCCCACGCCCTGGTCCCTTGCAGCCTGTCAAGCCTCCTGTCTCCAGGGCCTCACGTAGTCATCTTCACACTCCTGTCTGTCGGGGAGCACGGCACCCGTGGGAGTCGCCCTGCTGGGACGCAGGGCAGGGACGCTGCGAGCAGCCTCATCTGATGGGTGGAAAGCCAAGGCACAGAACCAGGGCAAGGTCACGCCGAGGTGCAGCCCAGCTCCCCAGCCGCCACTCTGCCTGCTCCCAGCTGTTCTCCTCCATCCTCTCAAGTGTGCTAATGCCAGGTCATCGCAAAACTGAATCTACCCCTTTGAACTGCTCCTTGTGCACACTGAAAAGCAGCCCCTCTGCAGGCTGGTGGCCATAGGTCCCAAGAGCAGGAGGAACCACTTCTGATGGGCATGAGGTTCCTGCATGGGTCTGGTGAGAAACCCCCTCACCTATCCAAGCTCAAAGAACGGACTGAGAGATGCAGGAACAGTAAAAAGCAAGGCTTTACTTTAATGGCAGTCTTACAAGATGGGGTGCCTGGTGGTCAGGGGCCCCTGGTTGGGTACAACTAGTGTTTTATCCCCTAGAGCACAAGGCTCCTCCCCGGTTCCTCGCTGGAGGACGGCTATGGGTGCACGATCTTCCTGAACGTCACCCAGCTTATACTGACCCCTATTGGGTTATTCAAAGAATAACCTTTCCTGTCCGCACCGCCCTTGCTCTCTCGGGAGGGGAGGCCCCCGGTGGAGTGCTTCTTGCACCTGCAGTTCATCCTTGTTGGTCAGGTGGCCCTTCCTTCCCTCCTCCTGTCTGTCAAGGGGCTGTGACTTCCCATCCTCTTCACCCCTCAGGCTGCCTTCCTACATCCCAGCCATTTTACATCTAAAGCTAAAAACTATGTTCTAAAAATGGACCACTGGGCTTTTCTATTTCTCGCACTAGGACTAGACAGAGGTGGTGGTCACACGACATTGTGCCTTGTACCGAACAGCACTGAACTGCTCGCTTCCTTTGACATCATTAGTTTGGGGCTGGGACTGAAACTCAGTGGCAGAGCGTTGGCCTCGCACACACAAGGCCTTGGGTCCCATCCCTAGAACTGCAAAAAATAATAATAATAATAATTTTATGTGATCTGAATTGTATCTAATTTTTTTAAATGCCCTGGAAGTTGAGTGTGGTGTCACATACCTGTCATCCCAGAGGCTTGGGGGGGGCTGTACAGGAGGATCAAAAGTTCAAAGCCAGCCTCAGCAATTTAGTGAGACCCTATCTCAAAATAAAAAAAAAAAAAGGCTAGGTGTATGGCTCAGTGTCGAGCAACCCAGGATTCAATCCCTGGTTCCAAAAAAAATGCCTTAGAGGTGACAGCTCCCTGCCATGGTGCAGCCCAGGGAGAAGCTGCCTCTCCACACCACCCCAGACAAGCCCAACAGCACCCAGGCAAATGTGGGTAATCACCTTCCAGTCACACCAGGAATCCAGTGACCAAGCACATCACACATCAGAAATGGAAATGATGACCAGAGTAGGGCAGAGAAGAATCAAATAGGTAGGGAGGGTCTCCACACAAGGGTCCTGCTCTTTCTTCTCTCATCCACAGTCCACGCATGCAATTTGGGAAAGGTCATTAAAAGCCAGCAGGTTTACAAGCAGGTCAGGATACTCTGCATGGTGAATGAAAACAAATTCAGGGACCCCAGTAAAGCCACCACTGTGTCCCACTGACTCGTGCGTCGAATTTACCTGAATACACCACATTCTGCAGCTCAGCGCCATTTATGTCTCCCCTTGCCTTAAGTCTCCATCTGACTCACAGGGAAAGTCGCCAAAGCAAACTTCATGCTCCCTAAGTCTTTTGCCAAACCCCCGCCTCCCAACTTTTCCCAGAACCAGCATTCAAACTGACACCACTCGAGAACTTTAGCTTTGGCAGGGTGAAATTGAGAATCACACTTCACACACCTCAGCTGTACGGAATTCACAAGAATGCAGATGTAGGTGCCCATGCAGAATCAATCCTGGCGTTCCAAGAAAAGACAAAGCCTTTGTCCCTGTCTAGGTCCAGGCAAACACACAGGGCCTTCAGCTCCTGCCTCGGAAGGAAGCACATTTCCACAGCTCCCCCTAGAAGGACCGCAGGCTGTCTCATCTCCACCAAAGACGTGTCATTGAACACAGCCAGTCACTCACTCCCCATGTGCAGAACCCAGACATCCCTGGCAGCCCCTCAGGGCCTGGCACACGGGCTGCCGGAGGGCACCTGAACCTCAGCAGAGGCACAACGGATGGTGCTCCCTCCACCTGCCTTCCCAGGGCTAATGATGGAAAACCTACTAATCACATCACAATGCTGCAGGCAGCACTGGCTTACACCCTGGGCTGAGACTCCAGGAAGGCCCTGGAAGGCAGGCTACAAAAGCCCAGATGGCAATATTTCAACTACAAAAAAGTTAAAGAAAGCAAAAGTTATTTCTCACCTTGCCAAGAGCACCTGTGAGCCCCCCAGCTGATGTGCAGGAAGAACCTGCCTGACCACCTCCAGCCCAGGCTCTCAGGGGCTGCCACCTCCCAGAGCACCACACACCTGAGACCCAGCTCCAGCGGCCCCTTCCACTCCTCTTGGTTGTTGCCACACGTCGCCCTACGGTGTTTTGGGATGCTCACAATTCCATGAAGAGGCTGTGGCGCGTACGGGTCTCCACTCGGCCCAGGGTACTGAGCGCGGCCCACACCCTGCGTGCTGCTGCCCTTCCCTGGGACATGGCACCTCAGCTCCTGCAGATGCTCACAGCCATCATCCAGGCCCTGGACGCCCTGGGCGCCTTCTGTCCTGGGCAGAGCGTCACGAACTTCTCACATGACGCACTGGTTGCACATACATCCCCAGGAGGTGGGTGCTAGGCTGCAAACCTGCTGGCTCACACGCTGTGTCAGCCACCCCCTTTGTCTGAAGCACGGGTCCCGGCACGGGTCTCACTGGGCTGAAGTCGGGTTGGCAGGGCTGGTCCTGCTGTCGGCTCCTGGGCATTGTTTCTGTGCCTCTCCCAGCTTCCAGAGACCACCACTCCATTTCACAGCCCCATCCTCACGGCCAGCAACGGCCTCCCAGTCCCAGCGTCCCAGTGACCTCTGCCTCACCTCCCCACAACCGCTGCAGACTCTTCTGGGTCCCAGCTGGCCTAGATAAACAGGAGCCCAAGTGTGGTCTGCAGCCCTCATTCTGCTTTGCACACATGACCTGTTCACAGCTCTGGGGAGTAGGGTGTGGGCATTTCTGGGGACCATCATTCTGCCTGTGGTGGGTGGCACTGCCAGGTCACCACATTCACATCTGTGACCTGGGATCACACGTTCTTCACACCGCCGGGAGGTGCATGTTGTCACTGTGGGTGAGTCAGTCCCAGGACCCCGAGCGCTGCTGAGTTTCCCTGCACAAGGTGGCTGGCCACATGAGAAGGGTCGTGAGCCTCAGGCTCTGAGGCTGCAGCTCTGTGCACACAGCTCCTAGACGATGCTTCTAGCAGCTCACAGCACTGAGCGGGGGGTGTCTGGCTCCTGTGGAGTCTGCTGTCATGTCAACCATCACCACACTGTCCTCGACCACAAGGTGACCTGGTGCCCAGCGCAGTAGGTGGCATAGGGCAGATGCTCCATAGAAGTGCTCGAGACAAG
Source organism: Xerus rutilus (assembly GCA_028644305.1). NCBI lineage: Eukaryota > Metazoa > Chordata > Mammalia > Rodentia > Sciuridae > Xerus > Xerus rutilus. The sequence goes on along the minus strand of CM053408.1, from coordinate 118,419,615 downwards.
ACCATGCCCATTCCAAGGGCAAGGCCAGCCAGTGGCCTCTCAGACTTTCCCATTAAAAATGCGACCTGACCAGCCTCAGCAACGGCGAGGCGCTAAGCACCTCAGTGAGGCCCTGTCTCCACATAAAACACAAAACAGGGCTGGGGTGTGGCTCAGTGGTGAGTACCCCCGAGTTCAATCCCCAGTACCAAAAAAAAAAGAATGCAACCTGACTTGACTGGAAGCAGCTTCTTTCTTCCTCCCAAGAAATGCAGCAAATGATGCAGGGCTCCTAAGGTGAAGCGCCTTCTGCACAGGACTGAAAAAAGTCCACCCTTCTCCAACCAGCTTGAAGTTTCTAGTTCATTGATCCTGGGAGCGCCCTCAAGTGTCACCCCAACTTCCTGCCTGCAGCCCCCACCTGAAAACAGTGTCACAGATCAAACAGCAAGGCAGGTAACAGGAAGGATCTGCCCTCGAGCTCCATGTCCCCCTTACTCCGAGTAAGAAGAATCCAGACACAAGCCTGATGACTCGTGAGAACCACTTCACCACGTTGCACACTTCCCGGGAGCAGGCAGCCCACGCACCGGGAAGCCTGCTTCAACAGCACTTGGGCACGATTCTGTATGAATCCCTTTGTGAGCCCCTAGGGGTCCAGGCGGGTCTCCTGCAGCCTGTCCTCCACAGGCGCTGGAATGCATGGGGGGCGAGCACCCAGGCCTCCGCTCAGCGGGTGGTCACGCTCAGGCGGAGCCAGCTGTGAACACAGCAGACACAAGACTGCCAGCACCCCTTGCCCACGTCCACTGCGCTGGACTGGACCAGCAATACCGGAAGCAGTTAGGTCTCCAGAGAGAACAGTTCCACAGCAGGGGCTTATCAGGGGAACTGGCTCCAGCTACTACGGAGTCTGAGTAGTCCCACAACTGGCCACCTGCAAGCTGGAGACTCTAGTTGCCTGGCTCAGTCCAAGTGTGAGGGCCTCAGCCCAGGCAAACTGATGGTGTGACTCCAAGTCTCAAACCAAGGGCTGCGGTGTGAGTCCTGGAGGTCGAAGGTGGGAGAGCCTCAAGTTCTGCTGCTCAGAGGCAGCAGAAGGGTGTCCCAGCTCCAGGAGAGAACAGGCTGCCCCTGATCTGCCTTTTCAGTTCCACCTACTGCAGCCCAGGGGACGGCACTGTCCACACTGACAGTGGATCTTCCCCAGGCAGCCACAGACTCTCAGCCAGTCTGCCTGGAAGCACCTGCTGGCTGGCTGTGGCCTGCCTGGGGAGGATCCAGGAGCTCTTCTCCAGCTCCCAGGATTCCCCATTCCAGTCGACACCTTGATTAACCAGCCCAGTGCCTCCACATCACTCTGGTGGCAGGAACAGGGGCTTCCTGAGAGCCATCCCCAGCTAGTCACCAAGAACACCAGGCCAGAAGAGGTGGCCAGGCCCAATGGACAGGGATGGCCTTGACCACGGTGTTGCCCCTCCAGATGACGCTCAGAGAAATGACAGGAAAGGGTGAGGACACACAGCAGAGGGTAGGGACACTTCAGATCAGAACAGGCTCTCAAGCTCAGCACTGCTGATTGGGGCCTGACTCCTTCCTGTGGGGGCTGCCCTGCACACTCCAGCAGCAATGAAAACTGTCTCCAGATATCACCCAGTGTCCTCAAGGAGTCAAAATCATTCCCAAGTCAAAAACCACTAGTTCAGCTAGCATGGTGGTGCACACCTATAATCCCAGCAGCTCAAGAGGCTGAGGTAGGAGGACTGCAAGTTTGAGGCCAGCCTCAGCAACTTATCAGGGTCCTGTCTCAAAATAAAAAGGGCTGGGTATATGGCTCAGTGGTAAAGCACCCTGGGTTAAATTCCTTGTACCAAAGGGGAAGGGGGTAAGAAAAAAAAGAAAACCACTGGCTTAGTGTCCTGGTAAGTGGAACTTAAAAGGAGACCTGATGGGGGACACGCCTATCCTGGCAGATGGGACCCCAACAGGGGTGTGTTTGAGCAGCAGGAGCCCAGCGGTGCTGAAGCAGATGGGCAATAGGGGTGGAGGTAGTCAGGGGACACCCAACCCAGAGATCTCAGGGCTTTACTCTGACATGGAAGTCATGGTAGGAGAGTTCTGAGCAGACATGGAATCTAAATTGTGTATTTCAAAGATGGTGTGGGGCTGCGGGTGCAGCCCAGTGGCAGAGTGTTTGCCTAGCATGCACAAGGCCTGGGTTCCAATCCCAGCACTGCAAAACAAACAAAGAAAAAAATGGTGGTCTGGCTGCAGTGCTGGAACAGCCTGGGCTGGGCCAGGCTGGAGCGCAGGGCAAGGCAGAGGACAGAAACCTGTTCAGAGGCCACTGCGACGACTGGGAATAAGGGAGGCAGGTTCGGAAATCTCTTTATTACACATTATTTTAAATGGAAGTAACATATACATAAGATAAAGTCTACCTTTTTTTTTTTGGTACCAGGGATTGAACTCAGCGCACTCAACCACTGAGCCACATCCCAGCCCTATTTTGTGTTTTATGTAGAGACAGGGTCTGAGTTGCTTAGCGCCTCACCGTTGCTGAGGCTGGCTTTGAACTCGCGATCCTCCTGCCTCAGCCTCCCAGAGTGCTGGGATGACAGGCGTGGCCTCGCGCCCGGCTCCATCTACCATCTTAACCGTCTCCCAGGGCACAGTTCTTGGCACATCCACACTGCTGGCAACCAGACTGTCCACCTCCACAGCATTTCTCCTTCCCAGTGTGAAACTTGCCCGCCCCTCCTCCGTCCTTGGCACCCACCGCCCTGCTGTCTCTGAGCCTGGACCCTCCTGGGCCTGACCTAGGTGGAGTCATCTCAGCATTGGTCCTCTTGTGACCAGCTTGCTCGCTCGGCACAGGGTCTTGAAGGGCCATCTGTGGTTAGCAGGCATCAGCATTTCCTTCCCCTAAGGCTAATATTCCACACTGGATCCCTTCATCCACTGTGGTCACTTGCTTATTTCTACCATTTGGCTACTGGAGCACTGCTGCTATAAACATGAGTGTGCTCCTAGGGATGCCCTGAAGGACGTGTCCACTGAACCTGATGGATACACAATGCGAGGCTGACCACCAGGCGTGGGGCCTGGGCTCAGCATGAACAGAGATGGAGAAGACAGAAGGCTGCAGACAGCAGTGGAGGTGTCTGGTGGGCATCACAGACACTGAGTGGGCAGCTGTGCCAAGGAGCCCAGTGCCAGGGTAGAGGTCAGGTCTATGGACACAAGTATAAGGGACATCAGGGCAGAGGGCCTTAGACTGGCGAGTGGTACACAGCCTGCCACCATGGGAGTGAGTGTTCAATGCCCAGCTACAGCATGGGGCACAGGACCTGTGGGGGTCAGGGAGAGGAGGCAGCATGGGTCCATCAGCGAGACCAGAGGGACAAAGGAAGAGGGTATTCCAGACCAAGGGAAGAGAAAGGATTAAAGACAAGAAGACAGCTGTGGACAGCTGGGCCTGACCAAGGGAGGACACTGACCTCACAGGCAGTCACAGTGGGCTGCCAGGGAGAAGCAGTCTGAAGGCAGGGTGGTGTGGGAGCCAGCCAGGCTCTGACCAGGAGGGTGCTGACCCGATTGCTATTTTAGGGGCAGGAGGGGCCCTGCAGGTTCCACCTCCATGGTCATCACCCTGAAGACAGGGAGAAACCAATCAGGAGGCAACACCCAGCTCTGCAAGCAAGCAGGTGAACAGGAGACAGGCTGAGCTCCAGGACACATGGGGGGTCCAGAGCACAGGGGGGAAGAGGGGCCCAGAGAGCATGGGGTAGGGCCCA
>CM053408.1:118396614-118415339 GCA_028644305.1 Xerus rutilus | reverse complement strand
GCTGATCCATAATGTGGGGAAGGACATGGGAACAATGGTGGATCTCTGTTCACAGGGGTGTAAGCAGGGAGGGGGCATGGGGACAGCAAGAGTGATGGAATATGATGGTCATAATAACCCTAACTTTATGTATGACTGCATATATGTTGTGATTCTATACAACTTACAACTAGAGAATTGATATGTTATCCTCTATCTATGTACAATGAATCAATTTACACTGTTAACATGTAAGCCTAAATCAAACAAAAAAAATAAAAAATTTAAAAATCTAAAAAAAAAAAAAAGGTGGTTTTCAAGCCAGGCGCGGTGGCGCAAGCCTGTAATCCCAGCACTTAGGGAGGCTGAGACAGGAGGATCGCGAGTTCAAAGCCAGCCTCAGCAACGGCGAGGCGCTAAGCAACTCAGTGAGACCTTGTCTCTACATAAAACACAAAATAGGGCTGGGGATGTGGCTCAGTGGTCGAGTGCCCCTGAGTTCAATCTCCAGTACCACAAAAAAAAAAAAAAAAAAAGGTGCTGGGGATTAAACGCAGCACCTCATACATGCTAGGCAAGTGCTCTACCACTGAGATACATCCCAGGCCTAAAAGGTTGTTATTTGAAAAAAAATTGTTTAGGAACTCCAGAGGGCTCAGAGAGCAGGACCTGCTCTGCTGCCTGGGGTCCCTGGTCACCACACATTTGCCACTCCTGCAGGATCAGGAGACCATGGTCTCAGTCCAGAGGGGTGGCCTTTGAAGAGTGACCCTGGGATGTCTCACATGCAAGACACCTGGAACATGCCACTTCCCCCAGTGTGCTCACCTGGCACCTCTGTGGGGCAGCTTCAGGAATCCAGTGTCCACGTCCAGACCCCCTGGTTCATGCACATCCACAGGCCCAGGGAGCCAGAGGACGTGCTCAGGGTGAGGGCTGGAAGAGGTAACAGAAGGCGAGCCAGCTACAGGGAGGGTCCCCCAGGTCACTCACTTCCCACCACAGCCCTGATCACGCTGCCCAGTGAAGCCACCACTCCAGCCACTGGCTCCCAGCCTAGCTTCCCCACGGCAAGCTTGTCCCAGCGAGGCCAGGCCTCTGCCATCTTACTCCTTGCTGAGTTCCAAGCTCAGTGCCTGGCACACAGCACGTGCCCAGTCAACATGAGGACGAGGAAACACTCAATTAATGAGCACCACAGAGCCCAAGGGGGCATGTGGCAGGCCAATAGCACTTGCTCCAGGCTGACATTCTACCTTGTGGGGGACAGAACAGTGGCCACCAGGTGCTACACAGAGACAGCAGCTGCATCAGTTTGTCCTGGGACAGCGGCCCTGGTGGGCTGCAGTGAAGGCCCCACTGGGTCTGCTGTTCCAGGGCTTAGCTCCAGCACCTCCATGCCCAGGCTCCTCCCTTTCCCAAGCCATGCTGGGTACTGCCCCACCATCCAGCAGAGCCCCAGGCAGAGCTGTTCCTTGCCCACATTCCTGGCTCCTGGGTCCCCAGAGCAGGCAGATGCTGAAAGGCAGCCTCCTGCACTTCTGCTTGGCCACAGCCACATAACTCCTGATGGGTCATGAGAGCTCGATCAGCCCAACAGGCCTAGCAGCAGAAACCAGCAGAGACCATCCTAAACCAGGGCTGTCTGCAAGGAAAACTGGATCCACAAAGCCTATCAGAGAGTGTCAGAAAGTGATTACCCAGGACCTCAAAAAGCAAGCAAGCAAGCAAGCAGCCAGCAGCCGCAAGACAGCTATAAAGCAACCCAGAAAGGGCGTGAGCAGGTGGAACGTGTAGTCAGACAGCCACACTGCCACCCAGACTTCAGTGAAAAGGACAAGAAGGGACATTAAAATGAGAGCAGAGCCCCAGGGTGACAGGCTGTTGTGCATTCTCATTCGTGCCTGCCGGAATCTCATGTGACACTCATTCTATGACTTAAGCTCCCTCCCCTTTCAGCCAGTATCTGGTCATATGAAAATCAGGACAGAGTTGGCTGGTCACTGGCCAATTCCTGCAAGGCCAGGCCTGCCCCCACCAAGGCCCTTCCACCTGCTGGCCTCCCAGTCAGCTAGCACCCCCACCCAAAACCCTCAAAACCCAGGTTCATACTGAGCCTCTTAGGAAGCTGACCTGCTGTTAGGTGTTTGAGGCTGGGGCTGGAGGACATGGGGCAGCGGGTGCCAGTGCTCAGGACACACACCTCCCAGAACCCTCCCTGGGATAGTGCTCCTGGGTAGCAGCCCTATGCCCCTGAAGCCACCTGCCCCCATTCCCTGCACCTTCTGGGGTACCCACAGTAGGGCCCATACCTGGAAGTGCTATTGGGGGCCCCTCATGCCACAGGTGCCCAACCCAGCCTGTCCCCATACGGACACAGGCTCTCTGGGGGACACTCCAGCCAGGAATTCCCAGTCTTCAATGTTTATTGCTGGAAAAATCACCCATGGAACACCTTCTGGGCCTGCAAATGTGCCAACCAATGACAACAAGCATAAGGCATGAGGTGCGGTCCTGGGCCCAGGGTGCTCAGCTTGTCACCGAGAGCAGGACCTCGACCCAGCACAAGCTGAGTCCCTGGAATACATGACAGAAAAGAATCTGAGCACACGCCAGATTTACTTAAGAAGGCAGATATACATTCAACAAGAATGCAGGCCTCACCAGAGGGAGAGCAGCAGCCCTGATCTGGGGTGTTAGTACCTGCAGAGGGCCAGGAGCTGGGGCTGCACCGGAGAGGCATCAGGACAGAGTCCAGTGGCTTCTGCACCAGTTTCCCAGCACTTATGCGCTGACTTCCCTTCATGTCATTTTGCAGGCGAGGCAGCAGCCAAGGAGGAAGGCTGGTACGCACCACTCCTTGTTCTGCACGTCATGGGGCTGTGGGTGTCCTGTGAACTCCAGCACTCATGGACGCTTCTCTTTTGAGACTCATAGTATCTTTTTTGTATCCTCAAATTCCTATCTCAAGCTCAACAGAGCCCTGCCAGTCTTCGGAGCAAAGCTACCCTCTTCAGAGGCCATGCCCAGCTGCTAGAACAGGAAGGCAGCAGCCCTTAGGCCTCCTGAGGGCTCTGTGTTTAGCTCAAAGCACCAGGGGATCTGGCCATCAGTAACCACACGCAGTGTCTGACGCCACCCCACAGGTAAGGAGACCGAGGCTTTGGAGAGGGCATGCACAGCTGCCTCCTGGGCCCTACATACAAGTCCTGGACTCATCCAAACTCACAGTCCACATGTTCCCCAACACGGCAGGTCCTCCTAACAGCAATCTCAGCCTCCTTGGGGCTCACAGCCAGTGCTAGGAAGGAGTCCTACAGGGATGGGCCAAGTCTGCTGAATGCCATCAGTCTTGGGTAGCTGTTGCTCATTACACCTTCATCCCAAAGCTGAAATGCATCAAGACTACAAAAGAACATAACACCCAATGGAGTAAAGATGTCTCTGAATTAGGAAGTCCTCAAGAGTCAATTCAAAGCCGGGCGCGGTGGTTCAAGCCTGTAATCCCAGCACTTAGGGAGGCTGAGACAGGAGAATCGCGAGTTCAAAGCCAGCCTCAGCAATGGCAAGGCGCTAAGCAACTCAGTGAGACCCTGTCTCTACATAAAAACACACAAAAAAAGGGCTGGGGATGTGGCTCAGTGGTCGAGTGCCCCTGAGTTCAATCCCCAGTACCAAAAAAAAAAAGAGTCAATTCAATAGTCCTATCTGAACCAGGTGTGTGCAATACCACCAGTAATCCCAGCTACTCAGGAAGCTGGAAGGAGAACAGCAAGTTCAAGGCCAGCCTCAGCAACTAGTAAGGCACTGTCTCGAAATAAAAAATAAAAAAGCCTGGGTGTAGCTCAGTGGCACAGCACCTGCTTGCATGTGTGAGGGTGAGTTTGATCCCTAGTACTGCAAAAAGAAAAAGAAAAAGTCCTATGTGGGTGCAGCAAGGCCACCAGATCTGTACACAGCCATCTCTTCCCCTGACGTAGGCTTCGGGTGCACAGCCTCAAACATGTGGAAGGAAACAGTTTCTTAAAATTCACCCCTGATTATACAGTGCTAAACTGTCGCTCCGACCAATGCTTCCTAAGCTCCCGCCAGGCCCCAGCCCAGCCTCAGCCCTTCAGGAAACCAGTCTGATACAGAAGGCAGAGGAGTCAACACCAGTAAAAAGTGTCCCAACAGGGCCAAGGAAAGGGGACCCAAGACAACATGCTTGTGCAGAGCACACTGGGACAGCTTTGGGTCCTGCCAGCAGATGCCACCTCACCCCCAGACCCCAGGGACTGCCCTGGGTTGAGGGAGGGTCCTGCCATGGCACAACCTGTCCAGCAGAGTAGAAAGGCCCTGCTCTCTTGCCTGATGGGAGGTCACCCTGAAAGGCCACTCAGCTCTGAGGCCTTGGAGGGCTTGGAGGTCAGCTGGACCCTCACTTGAGACTGCTGCAGCCCAGCCTCCCCTGTGCCTGGTCCCGCTCCCTTCCCTTCCCTCCAAAGGCCTCCTCCTCCGCGAGTGCCCACAGGCTAACCTCCCTCTCCAAGTCTGCTCCCAGAAGACAAGGGACCTGGGGCAGGAAGCAGACACTGGGCCATTGGCCCTCCCTGCAGGAAGTGCACACCTTGCAGCCTTGCTGAGCAGGAGCCTGCTCCCATGACACAGGTACAGACTCACTGCCTCACTCTGCCCTGTTCCCTGCCACCGTCCTGCATCAGCTGCCTTACGGGTACCTCCTGCCCAGGCCCAGCAGATGTCTGGAGGGCCTCTGAGGGGCTCTGCCTTAGACCTGTGGGCCTCCCTCACCTGTGCACTTGCTGTGACATGTCTGCGGGTGCCGCCTCGGCGCTGCGGACGGCTTTCCATTCACTGTTCTTGCTTTGTGGCCCTGTCCCCTCCTTTGTGCTTCAGCTAAACTGATGGCACTCCAGGGACCTCTTCTTGCCATCCCCTCCTGGGCGTTACCCACCAGGACCTACCATCCCACTGTGGGCCCTGCAATACTCCGCACGTTCCCAGTCAGCCTCAGCCCAGGCCGAGGACCAAGGACCAGCTCCAACCCGTCCAGGCACTGCGTCCAGGGCTCCCATCAACTTGGTTCTGAGGCCACTCTTGCCAGAGTTGCTGATTTCATTGTCTGCACAGAAACTGTTGCTGGACCGGCACACACCCCAGCTCTCCTGCCCACCGGTGCTCCCCGCCTCCCACGCCTTTCTCTGACTTTGGTTTTCTCCTGGAGCACACCTTCCAGTACTTCTGAGGCAAGCATTTGGGGGCGGTTGCTTTTTTGTCTCCATCTGAGTCTTCCATTGCACTCTCCTCTATGACAGGCGGCTCCGCAAGGCACAGGTTCTGCCCTGCGTTTGCTCCCTGGGTCCCTGAGAAGATCTCCCTTCTCAGACCTCTGGGCTTGAGCCTTCACCTGCCCACTGTCATCCTACAAGGCCTCAGCCTTTTCCCTCGGGCCTCTAAGACATGTTCTGCAAAGGTTTGAACATGGATCATGTCCTCCAAGGGGCCGTCGTGATTGAGGGCTTGGTCTACAGGGTGGCACTGTTGGGAGTGAGTGGGTTCTTCGGGAGGTATGGCCTAGACAGATGTCCTTAAGTCATTGGGGGTCATGCCCATAGAGAGACTGTGGGCCCTCATCTCTCCTGACTCCTTGTTGGTGACAGAAGCCCCTACACACACACCCTCCATGATGTGCCACCATACAGCCGTCACCAGAGGCAAACCAACAGGGCTGTCTGATCTCAAACCTGAACCTCCAAAACAGTGAGCCACACAGACCTTTTCTCTTTATAAAGTTAGCTGCTTTGGGCATCTTGTCATCATGACAAAGGCTGACTCACACCTGCAGTTCCGCCCATGTGGCCAGCTGTATTCAGCACCCCGTATCCCACTTGGGACTTTGCTTACTGAACCTGATCACTCAACTCAGGAAGTTCCTGGCCATGAGATGGTGCCTCCCTTCACTCTGCTCCTGCCCTGAAGGCCCTCAGGTGCACCTTGAGCCTCCTCCTTGCCTCAGAGCCTCCCACAGTTCCCCTTACTTCCCTGCACTGCACCCAGCAATTTCCCCAAACCTACCTTCCAGATCCCGACTCTTGCTTTGGCTTCTTAACCCACTCAATGGAGTGGCTTCTGCGTTCTTAATGCAGTTCCCATCTTCTTTGTTTCTGGAGGCTTCCTTTGCCTCCTGCTTGAGAGGGGCCTGTGGTGCCCAGCCTCCCGTCTCTTGGACTGGTTCGAGCTTACACCTGGGTTCCCAGACTCTTCATTCCTCTTAGTGGCTGATCCTTGCTCTTGGAAGCCACCTTCCTGTGTGTTTTGCAGTTTTTGAACTCTGCTTCAGAAGTGTGCCAGGAGGGCCCCTCGGGGACAGTCAAGAGTTTCATACTGTCAGGTGCCCCAGGTCCCCTTAAGTGCTAACCTGGCACACAACAAGGAGCAGGGCTTTCCAGAAGCCCCGCAGGCTGAGCTCTGTCTCACCCTCTCTCCAGCCCGCCCCAGCTGGGAACGGATGCCCCATCCAGCCCTGAGCACACTCTTTTCTCCACTCTATTCCCCTCTCCACTAGCCCTCCCCAGTACTCACCCTTCTTCCCCTTCTCCATGGAGGAGAAGCCCATCCCCGTGAGTGAGTGGGGGCTGGCCATGGAAGTGACATTGTGCTGTGTGACTTTCAAGCTAAGCCTGGGACCCCCCCTCCTCTTCTGCTCTGCTGCCCTGAGACCATCCAGTAAATACTCTCAATTCACCAGCTATTCAGGAGGCTAAGGCAGGAAGATCACAAGTTCAAGGTTAGCCTGGGTAATTGTGCGAGACCCTATCTCAAAATAACAAATAAAAAAGACTGGGGATGCAGCTCAGAGGTAGAGCACTTGACCAGCATGAGTGAGGCCCTGGATTCAACTCGATCTGCAGAACCACAAAAAAAATCTCGACTCGGTGCTTGGGCTGAGGCTTGGTGTGTCCAGCATGCACACAAGGCCCTGGGTTCAATCCCTAGCACAGCAAAAAAGAAAGAAAAATCTTTAAAAATCTCAACTCAGCCTCTGGAAGGATACAGATCGTGGCAAGCTGCCCAGCTGTCAGCTACACCAGCCCTGTGGATCTGTGAGGTCCAAAAGTACCATCCAGCCCAGCTGAAGCTTCACTCCATTGGACCATGATGCCAGAGGAGCCCCACCAGCCAGCAGACATCCCAAACAGTTGGCAAAGGCACCCAGGCCTGGGTGATTTCCTGCAGCCACAGGGTGGGCCTCAGTACCCTCTTGTTTCTGGCACTGGGACAAATGTCTTCTCTCTTTGCATCTCAGGACTCGAAACCTTGTTTCTGTGCATTTCTCCCATATCTTCAGGCCCATGGTGGGGAGGTCTACCTGCACACCATCTGCCCTGTGGCAGGAACCAAGTCCAACTGTTCCTTCTGGGTAGGCATTGCATGGGCACCCCAAACGTGCCAGTCCAAACCCCATCTCCTGCCCCACACCCACCAGCCCCTCCTCTGTGCTGCCCATTCTGCAAACTGCACCACCTCTCCCCACGCAGGCCCCAGTCCATCCTCTCACTGGAGTCACACCTGCTTCCAGCCTTGCCCCTCTCCCCAGTGGGCCTGGAGGAACCCCCAAACAGCTGTCCCGTCATGCCCCTTCCTCCTCGCATGTGATGCGTCCCTACCTGCAGCCAGCCCGACCTGCAGCCAGCCCACCGGCCCATGCTCCAGGCACACAGGGTCTTCAGCAGGACCGCAACATCTCAGGGGCTGCCCTGCCACAGGCAGAGACTCCAGCCTCAGCTGGCTTCTGTCCTTCACCCTGGCTGAGCGCCCACCCCTCTGAGACCTGCTCAGGCACAGGCCTGCAGCGATACAAAGCCTCCGATCTTCCCACCTGCCACTCCAGACCTGAGCTCAGTGCCACACACAGCTGGGCAGCTCTCACATGAGCGGCTCCTGGGATGAGGGCAGCTTTAGAGAGGTGATGGAATTAGCCCCTAGTGCTCAATCCCAGATGCCAGATTCCTTCACTGTTGTCTTCCAGAAAACCCAGGCAGTGGCAGAGGCTAAGCAGGGACGCACAGGTCAGAAGGGAGAAGATCCCCAGGTGTGACTCAGTCAGTGGGTCGAGTTACCACAGGTCACACCACTGTGCCTACCCATCCATCTGCTGACACACTTAGGCTAGGTCTGCCTTCTGGTGTTGATCGAGTACCGCTGTGAATGTGGGTATAGTTTCAAATCTATCTGGCACTGATACAGCTGATTCTGCCTTCAGCCTTTGTTCAACAGTCACACTATCCCACAGGACAACTGGAAACACTCTCGAAAACTGAAATCGAGGGGAAAGATGACTGACCTAGGTATCCTGTTCCTGGATGGGGTATGCCTGCCCAATCTCCCTGAAAAGCCCACCCACCACCCCATAGAGTGGCATGAGGGAGGCGCGGCTCAGAAAACCCACCTCAGCAAAGACTTAAAGGGCCAGCATGCAGAGCTCAGAGGACCTCTGTTTCTTGGCCATGAAGGGGGCACCACTTGAATTGTCCCCAACATCCCCCCCTCCATACAGCACAAAAACAATGAAAAATGGAAGAGCTATAAAATACTTACTGTAGGAAAGAAAAAATCATTCCATTCATCTTACCCAACTACTCTCCATAAATTACCATAATATAAAATGTTCTATTCTACTTCTGCTTAATCTATGCAGATCAGTAGAGGGAAAAATCCATTCATTTTTGTCTTTTTCCTTCAGACACTTGAATTGCCCATTAATATCTAAGTTTCTTTGTAATCCAACTGTGAAAAGTACAAAAGCAACTGTTTCACTAAGTGGGACCCATGTAAAAACTGGTGACAGCTACAGTCCTGTCCTCCAGCAGAGGAGACTGCCTTCCATGTAAGGGACCAAGCTTATGCCTGCCAGCTCTGGGGCCCGACAGGCCCAGTTCTGCTCCTTCCAGCAAGTCAACTTGTCCTCCCTGAGACTTCGTTTGTAAACCAGGCTACATTAGGAGAGTCCAAATGTTGACAACCCAAACCTCTGTGTTTTAACCAACACCAATTATCTCTCCCACCCACAACATAGCCCAGGGTAGGTGGGTGGCACAAGACGGCAGTGTGTCCCAAGCTGACACTTGTGCCCAACTTCTTCACCTTCAGCCCCTGTCACCTCACGGTCCTGAAGTCTTCTACTGGATCCTGAGCACATGGCCAACAAACAGGGGACAGAAGCCATAGGAGGGCCCCTGAAGAGGTTTGGGGGCCAGGCCTGTTATGGTGGACCCACTGCTCAAGTTTACCCAGTCACTCAACAATCCCTCCTTTCACTCTCAAAAGACCTTGCAGAAGTAGCTAGAAGCCGTGATGGCCTCTGGGCTCCAGGAAGAACCCTGAGGAACTGAATGGCAGTCCCGTAACAAGCCCACACCTTCCTGCCCTACTCTCAGCTCTGCTGACATAGAGGGCACTCATTCGTGAGCTTCTGCTGTGAGCCTTTGCCCACAACAGCTCCACAAGGCAAATCCAATCACTCCCACTTGGCAGCTAGGACTGCTGAAGCATGGGGGTGGGAGGGGGAGTGCAGGGATCCCCACCCAGGCCCTGGAGCAGAAGTCCTGCTTCCCTGTCTCGGCTCTAGAAGCAGCTCTGGCAAGAGCAGCCTCCAGACAAGTTAAAGTGGGAGAAGCCCTTAACACCCACAGCTGTCTTTGCATTAATTTCTCTGTGAGCTGGAATCGGCTCACCATAACCCACCTTCACAGGGTCCAGAGCACACCAATTCTGGGTCGTGGATGCAGATGCCATCGATTACAATGAGACAAAGCCATGGTAGCCACTTACGGGCTCTTGGGTATGTGCACCTTTGCATATTTAAAGCAAAGGAATCTGCAATTCTGGGAATTTTTGGTGGCTCAAACCAGGCACTAAAAAATCCTTAAATTACCCATTTATCCTCTTAAAGTTGAATGCATTTACCTAAAACCTCCTCATTTTAGAGGAGTGTGTGGCTGGCTTCCCTCCCCTTCCCTCCCCTATGCAACCCGCCTGCTGGACACCAGAGTTCAAGTGCCAATGAAGAGAAGCCCCTGGCTCGGGACCTGCGACTTGCCCATCTAACAGAAACCACATCACACACTTCCAGTAAACACACAGCTCTGACTGGGAAACACAGAGCCCAGTGATGATCACACAGCAAATGACGCTTCCCTGTCTGTGGCTCCCTCGCCTTGCAAGTTCCCTGGTACAAGGGAGGCCCACGAAGCCTCATGCTCCCAACCACACACAGAAACCACAACAATGCCTGGGCAATAAGACCAGTTTCCCGCTGAGAACCCCTCCTTTGACACTAGGGTAGGGTCTGCAAAGCCACCTTAAGGGTGGCAGGGTCCCAGGCCCTGGGTCCCCACTGGCTGAGTCTGAAGGAGGGGCCACCAGAGTGGGGGAGAGAGGGAGGAACACTGTACCTTCTCAATCCAGGGAGCCCTGGGCCACAGAGATGGGCATGCAGAGCCAGCTACACACCTGACTCAGCACTGCCGAGCCCTGCTGCCCAGACTTCCCCGGCCGCACTCCCTGCCAAGCACCCACTTGAAGAGGGAGCTGGCCCTGGCAGGCCTGTGTGCCACCAGGTCACTGGTATTCTAATGGCTCACCCCAAAGAGAAATGTGCTGCTCCAGGTGTGGCCTCAGTCACAGCAATGCACCTGGTGTTCATCAGCTAAAAGCTAGTCAGTTAGCAGCTTGGCTGAAAGGTAACATTCAAATCCCAAATGCCAAAAAGAGATCTATGCTGGACACAGGGCCCTGAACCGGTGCACGCAGACAGCAGCACATGCCCCGGGTGAAGCAGAGCAGGAAGATCAAGGCATGCGCTGGCAACTGCCCTCTCAGGTTCATTCTCCTCTCCAGACCTGGGCAGGCAGGCCCCAGGTTATGGGAAACCAGGTATCTCACCGTCTCCACCACGGCCCCTCCTGCAGCACTCAAGCTCAGGGTTTGTTGATGCCTTGGTTATGCTTCCAGTGACTGTCATCTGGGTCATCACCCCTCTTCCTTAGCCCTGTTGGGACCCCTAAAAGGAGGACCAGACTGTACCTCTCTATGCATAATGGGGCCCTCCAGATATAAGCCCAGGCCATTGCCTCCCCTGCCCCACCCTGGGACTGCCCTCATCTGTCACTGCACTTTCAAAGTGCCATCCCCCTCAGCTAGGTGGTCAAGACGCAGAGGGCCAACCACAAAGGGGAAGCTCTACTCAAGGGCCTGTGGAGGCTAGGCTGGCACTCTGGAACCTAGCGGGCCCCTGGGCATGGTTCTGGACCCCTGGCCAGCTGAGGCTGTGTTCATCAGACAGCAACAGGCAGGAGTCCCCATGTGTAGCACTGCCTAGTGCTGGTGGGTTTCCACAGACCCCTTCCCCCAGGAAGTGTTGAAGTGTGCACACAGGCAGACTACACGGCGCTTGCAGGGTCTGCTTGGAAATAGGCAGGCAGAAATTCTTGCAGGTTCCTCTTAGTGAGGGCCCTCTCATGTCAAATCTGCACCCAGAACATTACAGAAAGCATCCAGACAAACATCACTCAGCAAAACAGTATTACAAGGAGTATTCTCCTGCAAGGGAGGAGACAGTGAAGGTTGATAGTTCCTACCCTGGCAATGGTTGGGGGCTGCAGAGGAGAGCCATCTCTGTGGAGCATATAACCAAGGGTAGTAATCAGCCATCAAACCAAACGAGCCCATCTACCTGGCCAGCATCATCCACCCACAGATCAAGTCCTCCTCAGAGATGGAAAAAAATTCATCCTGGATCATCAACATACTCTTTGATGTGGTCAAGAAACCAGGCCAAGACCAGGTCTGGGTCCAGTGTCCTCTTCCCTCTTGCCATGATCCCTCCCTGCTTGGTGGCCAGGGATGTCCATCTAGGTTGATGAGCAGAGGACATTATAACCCAGTCAGAAACACCAGCTGCTGATGCTTCTGGTTCAAAGAAGACACCAACTGCTCCCAAGTGTTCCCCCTTCTCAAGCATTGGCTCTCCTTAGAAAAGCCTTCACCCTCGAGGAAAGCAAGACACCAAGAGAAAGGACAGGCCAGGGCCTCCTGTGTGCTGCCTTCAGTGCAACACCCTACGCCTGCCTGAGTGCTTTCCATCAAGAAAAACCACAACGGTGTTCAGAAGGCTGACTTGAAGGAAGGGATGGAAATGCAATCCTTTGCAAATGTCAGGTTAATGTTAAACTACTGTATTATTCATCAGGTATTTTTTACCCAACTTACATAGATATTAATGATTCAGATATTGAAATTTGTAAGCCTCACAGAAAAATACTTTAAGTATTTCTAATCACTTTTTAGAGCAAGGGGAATAATGAATAAGATTTTTATTTCAGAATATTTTCCACCACACTGTAATGAACAAAAGGCTCAGTGTTCGGTTTTAAACCAAAGCAGGGATTAAATTTAAAAAATGCAGCTTGAACTGTACATCTAAATACAAAAGTGGAAAAAAGAATCTGAACTGTGGGAACAATCTTCCCCAGACGTACCCTCCTACAGCTAGCATTTAACACTTCAACTCCCCCAGGGCGGCATCTTCCCAAGACCCGCCAAAGTTTGAGTGCCTAAATGTGCCTGATTAGACAGAAGAGAAGCATACAACTCAGTTCATAATCCAAGGCAAAAATCTGAGCTTTGGTTTGAAAAATGAAAAGCTATTGGGGTAAGATAACATACAACGTAGTCCAAACCTTCAAATTATCAGAATATTTTAATTCAAAGGCAGACCTCAAATGAGAGACCACCCAAATTTAGACTGACCACAGAGCACAGCTTTCAGAGATCTGAGACAGAGATGTGGCTGGAATCCAGGGTCAGGGACAAATATCAGACAGTATGCGCAAAGACAACAGCCAGGAAGAGGGAAGCTTTGTGCGGAATTATCAGCATAAATTAATGCACCAGCTTGGGTGGGGGAGGGCCTGGTCAGCCCCTGGAGCAGGCCTTCAAGGGCAGCTGGTTGCTAAATAAGAAACATTAGGGATCCTATTCTCAATTCTGGGGTACACTTTCAAGGGCAGTAACATCTTTCAAAGTCTTTTCTATAGGGGCTGGGATTGTAGCTCAGTGGTAGAGCGCTTGCCTCGCATGCGTGAGGCCCTGGGTTCGATCCTCAGCACCACATACAAAGCAATAAAATAAAGACATTGTGTCCATCTATAACTAAAAAAATATTTAAAAAAAAAAAAAAAAAAAGTCTTTTCTATAAACTGAAAGTCAAGGCCACTCTGGAATTATCCAGCAATTAATGAAACAGCCTGCAATTACTTTTCCTTCCCTTCCAAGGAGCCAGTGTGACCTGGAAATAACACCTCTCCCACAGACAACCCAGAAAGGGCATCGGGAGGCACCAGCAACCCCCAGTGTTTCCAGAGACACCAGAACGTTATTTGCCTGCAAGCATTTTCCTGTCTGCTCCCAGACACTTGTCACCAAAAAACCAACATTGCTGCCCACTCCCGAATGACTTTTTCACAATTGGACTTGATTTTTCCTTAACTAGCGACAAAAAAGTCACTCAAACGAAAATCCACTCCTTGTACAGATATCGGATGCAGGGACCTCAGACGGGTCGGTTCCAACACAAAGCGACAGCAGGCAGGACCGCAGGCGCTCCGAAGGACTGCAGCGAGCAGAGGGCTGGATGCCCAGGGCGTGGCCAAGATAGGCGAGGCCTCAAACCACACCCAGCGCCGGGAAGCGCCAGGGTCCTCACTAACCCCCAACACGACTGCTGCACCACTCAGGGCGCGAGTGCAAGCGCCACCACTCTGAATCCTCTCTCGTGAGGCCAACGCCAAGCTAAGGGCCGGCCCGTGCACTGCTGGCCCTCAACCCAACACTCCCGAACCCCAGATAAAGCTCCCCTACTGCAAAAGCCGTGGAACACGAACCTTCGTGTCCCCGAACTCGCCCCAAACCTCGGGTGCCGGTCTTCCAAACCGACCCTCTTGCTATCTGGCCGCACCAATGGACGCACCAGGGGACCCAACCCTGAGAGATCACTCACGGAGGGGGAGAGGGGCTGGGACCCTGGGCCAAGTAAAGTAGCCTCGCGAGAGAAGGGGTCTGCTCCTTGGGTCGGTCGTTGACGCGGCGGCCTCGATGTCCGATATGCCCGGACACAGCGCGACAGGCCCCGCTCCCGCCCTTGGTCCTCGCGGTGACCCCACCCAAGCCGTGCCTCCCCAGGACCCCAACGTGCCGCCCCCGGACGCTGAGGGTGTGCCCAGAACCCTCGCAGGATCCCAACATCGCCGCGCCATGACCCTGAGCCGCAAGCACCCGGCCCCGCTTGGGTCGCGGCGGACACGAACCTCAGGCTGGCGGTGGGGACGCAGCGCCCGCAGTGCGACTGGCGCTGCCGCCGAGGCGCGGGGCCCGCCACCCAGACCTCGACCCCGTGGCTCGAGGAGCGCCGGGTGGGGAGCAGCACCTCCCGCCCGGGAGAGGCTGCGGGCCCCAGATGCGCTCATCTGCCAGGGGGAAGAAGGACCTGTCCCCGAATTAGAGAAGACATGGGTGGACCAGAATGGACCAGAATGGAAACGTGAACAGGGCCGAAGTCGGATCGGTACCGGTTCGGGAAGGGAGGACCAGGACAGGGGCATAAGGATCCTCTCTGGATACAGGGAAGAAAGAGTCTGTCCGGGACCTGAGGATTGGGAAACCGGGGATCCCTACAGAACCCGGAGGAAGAGGAGAGAGGGTCTGTTCCGTAGTGCGGAGGGAGGTTGGGAGTCCATTACCCAGGGCCCAGAGTAATGGAAGAAGGGGCGGCGGGGAACAGGGGGGCATCCTTGGTGCAGGGAGGGGGCACCCAGGGAAAGTAGTAGGGGGCACAGGACCATGAGGCGCGAGCCGGGGCCAGTCCAGGATCGGGATGAGAAGGGAAAGAGGCCAGTTTGGGCCGTAGTTAGAGGGGGAGGGAAAGTGCACCCAGGTTCGAGAATAAGAGCGAGAGTCCGTCTAGTACAGGGCTTGGGAACGGGCGATGGGTCCGCGCCAGGGGTCGGTAGGGAGATGCGGGTCTGCCCAAGTCGAGGAGCGGAGGGAGGGGTGTTGGGCTGTAGGATGGAGAAAGCCCGTCATGGAAAGGGAAAGGGGGCCTGTCTCGCCAGGGACAGACAGGCAGTAGGTCAATCCCGAGGAAAGAGGAGCGCGACGCAGGGCGTCCGGCCCGGGGTCGCTCACCTTGGGTTTGTACAGCCACTTTCGGAACCTGTTCATCATCGCCGCGCCGGCCCCGGCTGGCCTCCAGGCAGCCCTCGCCCTCCGCAGCACTGCGCCCGGGCCTGGCTGCGGCGCGGGGTGGACGCGGAGGCAGGGCCAGGGCCGGGCCGGGGCCCCAGCGCCGGCTGGGTGCGGCTGGGCGCCAGCGGAGCCCCAAGCGCCAACCAGGCGGCGGGCGGGCGCACGCGGCAGGTGCGCGGCTGAGAGGATGCTCCGCGCTTGGCACGCTGGGCGGACCGAGAGCCGCCGGCGGGGGCACGGACTGGCGCGGGCACAGGGCGCGCGGCTCCCCGCGGCTCACTGGCACCCCGCGCCTCCGCCGGCCAGGCAGCCCCGCGCCGCACATGCGCCGAGGGCGCCGCGAGCCCCCTGCCCGCTACGAGTCGCGGGCGGGGCCGGCCCGAGGAGGCCGCCAATCCCCGCGCAGCGCCGCGCCCCGCCCGCCCGCCACGCTCGCGCACTACGCGTCCTGGCGCGCACCGCGGGGCGGGGCTTGCGCAGGGCTCCGCGGGTGGCGGCCTTCAGCGCAGCGGTTGCCAGGCGACGGCGCCCAAACGACGCCCGCGGGTGCCGCCCGCGCAGGCCGAGGTCCCGCAAGCCTGAGAGGAAGGGGTGCGGCTGCGCTGCGGCGACCCTCGCCCTCGGTGGCAGGCGGAAGCGCGGAGGAGGTCCGGCGGCCGGCAGGTACCAGGCGGGCGCGGGCGCGGGCGAGAGCCGCAGGGAGGACGGGGCCGCGTGGCCGGGTGCTCGGCTCACCTGTGACTTTCCATTCCTGCGGGTCCTCTTCCTTGCTTCCGTCCTCTGAGTTTCGCTGACCACCTACCTCCCTGTTTGGTCTTCTTCCCAACTCCTTGATCGCAGTTAACGGTGTTTTGGGTGTGGTTATGTTGTTTTGTTTTAATCTCCACAATAAACAGTGCTTTTTAAGGAAGAAGTTTTCCTCCAACAGTGCCGTAATTGGACCTACTGGAAACGCACTCGCGCTCTCTCTCTCTCTCTCTCTCTCTCTCTCTCTCTCTCTCTCTCTCTCTCTCTCTCACACACACACACACACACACACACACACACACACACACAGACCCGCCAAAGTTTGAGTGCCTATTATTTGTCAAGTAGAAGGCTAAACCACAAATAGGTGGTCTCTGCTTAAAATTCTCTTGTGCAGCTGAAGAAACAGGCGCAAAGAGGCGCTAGAAGGTGAATCCATACTGCAGTTCTGCCCTTCCATCCAGCGCCACTTCCCTGGCTTGTCTGAAGTGTTCAGATCTAAGGCGCAGGGTCCCTGCTCCTCCTCCTTATCCTCTGTCCAGGGTGCTGGTGCTTAGCTGGTTCCCTGGACTCAACTGACCTCTCTGCTGACCTTTCTGTTCCATTAAATTCAGCTCTAGGCTGGGGCATCTGAGACCTCCCTTGTATGGTGGTCCAGTTCATGTTCACTTTTGAGCACCTCATTGACTTTCTTGCCTCCCCTCAACTGCCATCGATCTCTGCTTCCCTAAAGAGCAAAGCTCCTCCCAAGGTGCCTCAGCTCTAATTTCTTTCCACCTGTTCATTCGTGACCCCATTGCATCAAATTTCCACGCAGTCACTCCTCTGAAGGTCTTTATCAAAGCTATCCATGATGTTGGAGCTAAGGTCAGTGCTCAGGGCTCCTTTCTCATCTCTTCCTTCAGCTCTAGCAGCAGATGACCCAGCAGACTGCTCCCACTGGGTAACCCACAACTCTCTTGGGTGGCAAGATGCATCTCTTCTCGCCTGCTTCCCTGCAGCTCATTCCCAGCCTCCTTCACTGGCCCCTCTCTCACAGACCTGCCTGCCCTGGAGGCCTGGCACTCCATCCTTGGAAGCAGCTCTCCTACCCATCATTGCATGGGTTTATAAACAACCATTTTCTCCCCAGCATTTTCAAAACTTAGGTCTCCAGCCTGATCCCTGGGATTTCAGACCTGTGCAGCTGTTCCTCAACATTGGGACAGATGTCTAACAGATTCAAATTCAACAAATCTCAAACCATACTCCCAGTCTTCCCCCTTAAAACCTGCTCTCCAAGCCACCATAAGCACCAGAACTCTGGGTCAACACTTGGTGATGTTCTCTGGGTCAACACTTGGCTGTTGTCCATGGTCTGTCCCTGGCCAAGGCCTGGTGATTGCTGCTGCTCACAGTCCCTTCCTGCACTTCATAGTTTGAAACAATGCTCAGGGTAAAGCAGGCCTCAGGGAAGTGTGCATGTCCTTTAGGACTGGGTTCAGCTATGTGCAACAAAGAATCTCAGCATCACAGAGGCCCAGCAAGCTGGGCTGTTCCACAGGAGAGGGCTGTGGAGAGGTAAGCCTGGGAAGCACGCCAGCAATCACCAGGAGTCAGCTTTTCCTGCTTCCACTCTTACCATGTTTCCTCTCCGTTCAGGATGGCTGCTCAAATTCTTGCTAGCACCTTCTGAGCCCAAGCACTAGATGAAAAAGAGAAACAAGGTTCTAGAAAGGGAGACTTCTACTTCTGAGGTGGAAGAACTTAGCCTCATGACCATGCAGAGCTGCCAGGGGGCACTGGGAAATGTCAGCTTTCAGTTGAGCAGCATTAGGACCAACTGAAAATCAGGATTTTGTTACTTAGGAAAAAATGGAGATTGGAAATGAAAATCAACCAGCAAGACCTGCCACATGGTACTGTGCCTTGAACATAAGCTATAGGGGCTCATGCTCTTGGCAGCAATCCTTAGAGAACCAGCTTTCATCATAGCAAAAGAACATATTTTAATTAACATATATGTGGGATCTCATGTGAATGAGGTCTGTGTTGGTTGAGAGTTTGTGTCTGATGGAATTTAAACCTCCATAGACTCCCATTTCTGTCTGTAAAGGATTGCTAAGAAAAAAAGCAGCTTCAGTCCAGCCCATTTTTCAAGTTGTCTTAAATATGAGATGGTCAAGTCTTGATTAGTGGAGTTAAAAATCAATATGAGAAAAAATCAATAAGCTTGGGGATTAAATCCCACCTCCCACATAGATGGTTTTTTACTGTTAAAATAAAGCTGAGGTGGGGCTGGGATTGTGGCGCTGTGGTAGCGTGCTCGCCTAGCACGCGTGAGGCACTGGGTTCGATCCTCAGCACCACATAAAAATAAAATGAAGATATTCTGTCCATCTACAACTAAAAAAATAAATAAATATTTTAAAAAAAAATAAAGCTGAGGGGCTGGGGATATGGCTTAGTGGCAGAGCACTTGCCTAGCATGTGCGAAGCCCTGGGTTCCATCTCCACTGCTGCTAGTAATAACATAAAAACTAAATAAGCCAGGCGCAGTGGCGCACACCTGTAATCCCAGCACTTATGGAGACTGAGACAGGAGAATCGCGAGTTCAAAGCCAGCCTCAGCAACAGCGAGGCACTAAGCAACTCAGTGAGACCCTGTCTCTACATAAAATACAAAATAGGGCGGGCTGGGTTTGTGGCTCAGTGGT
>CM053408.1:118379925-118396514 GCA_028644305.1 Xerus rutilus | reverse complement strand
TGGGTTTGTGGCTCAGTGGTAGAGCGCTCACCTAGCACGCGAGAGGCACTGGGTTCAATCCTCAGCACCACATAAAAATAAAATAAAGATATTGTGTCCACCTATAACTAAAAAAATAAATATTAATAAAAACAATACAAAATAGCGCTGGGGATGTGGCTCAGTGGTCGAGTGCCCCTGAGTTCAATCTCCAGTACCAAAAAAAAAAAAAAAACTAAAGTTGAGAATGAATGGACAAATAACATGGAGGTGCTAAAAGCATACCAGAGAAAGGCTGCACCTCAATGTCCACTTCTTCCCTGAAGATGTGATTGTGTGGGCTCAGGTCACAGGCTGGTATCGGTGGGGATTCAGAACTCAAGCCTCCTTTTCCTCATGCCCACTCAGTGCACCTGCTCCTGCCAGGTATGGGGCACAGGACCCTGCCCCAGAACTCAGCCCAACAGAGAGCCGAGATGGTGAGGCAGGAGGGCCTGAGTCAGGCTGGCCTCCAGAGGAGCTCTTCTTTCTCCTTCTTGCCTTCTGCTTGGTTCATCCATTCACTCCTTCCAGTTCTTTCCATCCAGGTCCACTCTGGATTGGAAGGGCTTGCATCAACAGGGACACCTGGGACCACCTGGGTTTTATTCTCTTCCTTAGAAAACATTATTGTGGCATCTGTCTCCCAATTAAATGAGACAGAACAACTGAACTCTATTGCATTATAGGATCCATGTGAGTAAAGGTTTAAAAAAATATTTTTAAAAAGAGAATGCAAGCCGGGCGCGGTAGCTCACGCCTGTAATCCCAGCACTTAGGGAGGCTGAGACAGGAGAATCGCGAGTTCAAAAGCCAGCCTCAGCAACAGCGAGGTGCTAAGTGACTCAGTGAGACCCTGTCTCTACATAAAACACAAAATAGGGCTGGGGATGTGGCTCAGTGGTCGAGTGCCCCTGAGTTCAGTCCCTGGTGCCAAAAAAAAAAAAAAAAAATAGAGAATGCAATATGATCTTTGATTAGGTCTTATTTCTGACTGTCAAAGGCCATCTTTCAGATTCAAACTAAGGGCACAGCTTAGGGACTTGGTCTTTTTTGTTACACTCAGCATTGATTCCACAGATGTTCCTGAGTGCTGATGAAGTGTCAGCCCTGGGGTGAGGGCCAGGACTCAGGTGAGGAAGCAGGACCCCACCCACAGGGCTCAGTGCTCGCAGTGGGTGTTCAGATGACCTCAAGAAGACACATAGGAGGGGAGAGTGGAGAGGAAGGCAGGCCTCTCTGATGATATCTGAACTGGGTGTCGAGGGACGTCTGGAGTTTGTCAAAGAAAGGAGGAAGGGAAGGCTTATCTGAGGTTCAGGGGCCATATGTGAAGGAACTTCTAAGCCAGTAAGGAACCCAAGTGAACAGGGAAGGGTGAGGAGGACCTCAGGATGGTGACCTTGGTCTGTGAAGGAGTTGGGACATGCCAAGAAGACCCATTTAGACCATGGCAGCTGACAACCTAGTGTCTGTTAGCTGTGGACAAATGGATTCCTAAAACCACACCTTCCCAGACCTCACCCACCCCTGCAGCTCAGCCCCAAAACTTGGGGTCCCTTACTGTTTTCCCACGAGTACAGGCCTTCAGGAACACTGCCCTGTGCTGGGGGATGGTCTGGGAAGTCTAGGGAGTGGGCTTAAGGCTAGGCTAGGGAGGCCTCTTCTAGACGTGTCCTGTGCCATCTCACAGTGAGGCCCTACAAAAGGATTCCCACCAGCACAAGTGGCCAAGTGTGAGGGATGCTACTGGAGGAGGGTGCAGCGTGAGGACCAGCCCTTGCTGTTGACCTGATAGGTCTGGTTTTGTCTACTAGTCCCACTAGTCTGAGAAAAGCCAAGGTTTTGCTGGGACATAGACAGCAAATCATGGAAATGAGTGTCTTTTCAGAGCTTCTCCCAGGAGACCACCAGATAGTATCTCTGCCGCCAAGGGATCAGGGAACCTGAGAAAGTGCAGCTGCCCGGGCTGGAGGGCCCTGCCCACTGGGGTTGTTTTCCACTAAGGAGCAAAAAAAAGTAGACCGAGGGCCCCCTGAGCCATGCCAGCCTGTGAGGGTGCAGGCCCCACAGGGGTAGTGGCACTGGCAGGGAAGGACCAACAGAACAAGGGCAAGTGGGCAGGAACCCACCTGAGGGGCTTCAGGAGCCACGCCTGGCAGAGGATCTGGCACCAGGGCACCTGCCATGGTAGGCACAGGTCTCAGGAAGGGACTCTGGGATCCAGCCTTGGGCACCTGGTCTCCTCGTTCAGCTACCACAAAGGCCCCCACAAACCCATATCTCCCTCCTCCCTTCCAGGGACATGGGCCCCTCCTGTCCTTAACCCCAGAGTCACTTCCCCACCCTCAGAGCCGAGGGCACAGAGTCGCTAGGCTGTTTGTCTTTGCCCAGGACTAAGGCCTCCGGGAGGAGTACACAGCCCCCACTGGATCTCCCAGGCTTCCCCCTGCCCACCTGCACCTAGCAGCATGGCTACAGGTGCTGGCCTCCTGCTGGCCTCACTCTCCTGCCCTCCCAGTCACAGGATGGGCACAGCCCACTCTTGAGCTGCAGGCAGGGCACTTCCTGTTGCTTCCTACTCCATAGGTGGCCCTGTCCCTCTCCCAAGGGTCATGTCTGAAAGAGCCCCCAGTGTGAGTGACTCTCCTGCTCACAGTTGGTAAAGCAGATCCTGCCCAAGGGGCAAAACTCAAACCAACCCCTCAATGTCCAGCCAGTGCCCGTCCCTGTCTCTGCCTGTGTTCTCCAGGCAGATGGCAGCACCCGCCCTGCACCACTGCACCCCCAAGGGCCCCAGTAATGCTGTGGAGTTTTAAAGAGCGCCCCATTGTGGGTGACCCTGGTGAATACAGGGCCAGGACTGATGATGCGCTGAGCTCCCCCTTTTCTGGGTCTGTTGGGAGCCTCCTTGGCTCCTAATAATGCCTGGAGGGAGAGCCACAGGTCCCCACCCAGTGAGCACTCTCAGGAAAGTCGGCCTAGTAAGCTAGACATTGCCCCTCCTGGCCATGTGACAGCTGCTCAGATCTGCCCAGGTCACCAAGACTGGTCTGGGCCTGAGGCTAAGGATGAGCCCTGACTCATCCCCACCATGGTGGGTGGCTGCACTACTCAGACCCTGCCAAGGAGCCCACAAGGCTGGGGTGTCACTCAGTGTGGAGCACTCACCTGGCATATAGAAAGTCCTGGGTTTGATCCCAAGGGGGAGAAATTCTCAATAACAACAAAAACTCAACCAAGGATAGGACACACAATTCAGCTCCAAATCCAACATGGAATGGGGAGCAAAGAGCAGGCACTCACTGGTCCTTCTGCTCTCCCCTCTAGCAAAGAGATTTGCTAGAAGTGATGAGTGACTGAGGAGAGTGAGAGGACCCTGGTGGGTGAATGGGGGTGGCCTTTCCCCCACCACCCACCCTTTGAGTGAGCAGAGGTTTCCTGCTCCCTGGAGAGGGGTGAGGCGGGGTCAGCTCCATAAAGGTCCCAGGGAGGCAGGCCGTGGAGGGAAGGAGGACCAGCAGAGGGAATAAGGTGGCCTCCCACAACCATTTTGTTTTGCCCGGGGCTACACCTGACCTGGAAACTTCCTCTCAGCATCTGGATTGTGTGTTTAACTGATATAATCTGGCATCATCCCATCCAGAGAGCCACTGTGTCTCCCCTGTGCCTGCATCATCGGGGCCACATCAGCCCACAGGAATCCACAAGGAGGCTGCCCTGCCGTTCTCCAGACACAGGGAAGGTAACCTGGTCCCTGTCAGGGCAAGCCAGGGCGGGTCAGCATCCTGATGGTGCCAGTGGCTGACTCATTGGGCACCCAAGGAGCTCACTGGCTTGTCTTTCCAGGACCTGGTCTCCGGGGCCTGTTCTTGGCGCCAAGGCTTCAAATCAATTTCTGCTGATTTCTAAATTCTGCTGCTCTGACCTCATTAGAGAGGCTCATGCTGGCTTCTATACATGTGCAGAGTTAGGGTTGGGACCCAGGGCAGCCCTAAGCACACAGTCCCAAGTCAGGCCTCAGACCTAGGTGCAAGGCTTGGAGTGCAGCCCTGGGCAATGAGACATCTGGGCCTCTTTCCCTGAGTGCTCAGTGAAGCGTCCCTCCCCAGAGAGCATCCAGGCTCCTCTTAGAGATAGCCTCCAAGCCTGCCCTTCTGCTATGCATCCCTGTCCTGCCACCTGTCCCCCTAGGGTCATCTGTATCTTCCTTCTGTAAGGAGCACTCTAAGAAGCAAGCACTCAGCATGAGCTGCCAGCTAACTTGGACCTGTGACGACCCACCTACCACCTTATCCTTTTGTCTCTTCTGCAAGTAGCAGAAGGTAGTTAACGATGACAGTGAGGTCACACAGGCTGCGAAGGGGCCTATATAAGCTCTCACAGAAGCACAGCTCCCTGGAGAGAGGCACCCAGGGAGGTGAACACTCGGAGACTCCCTGAGGCTGCCACAGCACAGGAGCACTCTTGCATAGCTCGTCAGGTAGCAGTGCACTCCCCTAGCGACACTGTCCATGCAGCCTGCTGGGTCACCATGCTGCTCCAGTGTCCCTGAGAAACCCGCACTATGGAGGAACATGGTCTATTACGCCTGATGGACTTGCTGGCTGGGTGGGGTGGGAATAGTACAGTTGTGTGTGTGTTGAGTGTTAGGTCAGGTCAGGGTCCAAGATGTCCAATCAGGGGGACCGGTTAGCGGCTGCGGATCGAGCTGCCAGCCAGACGCTGAGGGCACCAGTAGACACGCCTCCTGTCAATCAGCGGGTTTTCCTGGCCTATCCAGGAAGGACTCTGGCCTTCTCTTCCTGCCCCCAAGCCCTCCCCTTCCTGACCGGGCTTTCTTGAAATTCTCTGTGCACCAGAGCCCTAGCGCCATTTTCCTGGACACACTCTGATGGACGGGAGGATTCGGCCCCAGAGCGTGTATTTCCAATAAAGCCTTGCCTAGCGGCTTTAATTCATCTCCTTCTGGTCGTCTTTACATTGAGTGTGTTCAATATAACTGCATTTGAAACACACCCGGCTTTAGCCTAGTTCCTCCAACACCGCTCATGACACCCTGATGCTCCCTTGGGTCCAGTCCCAGCGTCCTGGACCCTCATCTGTTCTCCCTGGGCTTGCTTCTGGATATGTTCAGGGCCTTCTGTTCTGAGAGCTGGCAGGCACCAAAGCCTGAGGCTGCTCTGCAGCCTGGCCTATGCTGAGAGCGCTGGGCACTCCCTGCTTTGACATTTCATAGTGTCTTTGTTGCTCTGGGCACTCAGCATGTTCCCTCCTGCTATAAAACGTCATCCTTCAACTCTGGGCTTTTTTTATTTCTCTCCTCTTCCTTGATCTTCTGTTCATTGGAATTTTGCCTTTTGGGGATAGTTACTTAATTTTCAAAGTGTCTTTCTTTTGCCTTATGCATCTTCATGGGGGCAAGAGAGGGAAGTCAACCACTGGATCTAGTGGGCTTGCCTAAGATTGGCCATCTGGATTGGCCACTGGCTAAGATTGCCAGCCTGGAGGGTTTAAGTCTGGGGCTGCTCCTGTTCACTGGCCAGTGGAGGAGACATGCCCCATTGTCCCCAGAGTACCAGCAACCCAGCTTTGCCAGGTGTTGGTGCAGGGAGACCAGTGAGAGGTGGCCCTGCACCTGCCCACCCACCCGCAGTGACTGCTCAGTCATGGAACAAGGGAAGGGGTTGGGAAGGGAGTTCAAGGAGCAGCCTGGCTTCTGCTCAGCCCCTGAGCAGTCTCACAGAAGCCCAAGCAAGCTTGCCACGTGGGCCAATGAGGGCCTTTGCTAACAAGGTCCACCTCCTCCAAGAGCAGCTGGGGCCACCTGCGGTCAGTAGGTTTGGCCTCACCTCAAGCCTCTCTTCCAAAGATGCCCAAGGAGCAACCCCAGGCCAGCCTGTCTGCTCAGTGCCCTCGAGGCCTGGCCCCTTATCAGCTATGCATCCTCTCTGGGTCTTGGGTGCCTCATGTTCAGAATGGAGGTGCTAGAACTGGGGGCCCCAGGCTGCTCCTTGCCACAGCCTTTTATGATTTGGTCACCTGCTCTGGCCAGGGCCTGCCAAGTAAGCAGCCACCCTCCCAACCTGGACTGAGGGACACCCAGAGGACTGTTCTTGGCCTGGGCCTCTCCCAGGGCTCACCCCTGTCTGCAGCTTGGCTATGGGGCAAAACTGGGAGCCTCGGAGTACAAGGAGGAGTGGGCTTGGGCTGTGGTGAGTGGTGGTGACCTGGAGCAAGCACACCAATACCAGCCCTGGCCACCCACCCGCAGTGACTGCTCAGTCGTGGAGTGAGGGATGGCCTGAAGAGGACTCTCAGGAACTGGCCTCGGGTGACCTGAGCAGGTCCCCACTGGCATCAACAGGCCTCACTGCTTAAGGTCCCTGGCCGCCTGGTGGACTTCCATCAGTGCTGGTAAGGGTCCTGCAGCCACTTCTGCCCAGCCATGCTGGTCACCTAGAAGTCACAGAGAAGGTGACCCATGATGTTTTATTTTTAGGGTCCTGCCCAGGAAGATGGCCTACTATGGAAAATGCATTGACATTGTAATAGAGCAACTGGACAAGTTTCAGCCTGAGAAGGACATTCCTGACCAGTTCCTGGAGGCTGTGTCCTCCTCCTTGCAGGTAGGCCAGGGCAGCCCCAGGCTCCTGGTAGGCAGACCACCAGCACGTGCCATGGCACCTCCCCTCCCAGGCAGCGTCAAGCCCATGCCTAACAGAGGCCCACTTCCTATCAGGAGAGGCCCCAAGGTGAGTCTCCTTCACAGTGGTGGCCAGCAGTGTTCTTGGGAGGCCACTCCTGTCATGGGAGGTACTCCCAGCACCCAAGAGTACATCAGACTGGGCCATGTGCAGAGAAACCTTGGCCAAACTCGGGACTACATCCCCACATGGTTCTGTCCTCAACATAGATAAGAAGAGGCAGCCTGAGCCCCTCCACCCCTACCCCCAGTTTGGAGGGTCTATGGCTATGTACATGGTGGCATCAAGGGTGGCCAGAGACCTCCAGCAGAGTCAGAGGGAGGCCAGGGCGCAGAGGCCCTGAGGAGCCCCTGACATTCCCCACCTCCTTCATCTGCCTGCTCACACCTGAGGCTGGCGACCAACCCCTCAGCCTCTGCCCCACCCCAGGGCTCCCTTTCCTTCCCTCTTAGTTCACCGCCAGAAACTGGTCCCTGGAATGCAGAACCTGGGCATGAGAGGCACCGCACCTGGTCCCCTCAGGCTGCCTCGCTTCAGCAGCACCTGCCACCCCAGCACCCTGCCCACAAGGACTCTCCCTGTCATCTCATCACTGCCTCCCACATCAGTCTCTGACCCCATGTCCACTGTCCATCAAGGGCAGGTACCCAGGGGCAGGAGCTTGGCAAGTCTACCAGGAGAAGAGCTGGGGGACTGTCACATGGGTGCTCCCCCATCCCACCCATTGGGAAGCACCCACCCTTGGAGGGGGTGTTGTCACAAGTGCACTGGGAGGGGGGCACAGGCTGCAACCTGTCTGGCCATTGCCCCTCCTGTTTGACATTGCCTCTGTGGGCAGGTTTACTGCCATGGCCCCAGGGAGGTGTTCCTGGCCATACCCCAGCCCATTACCTGTTCTGGTATCTCCTGCTGAGACACCTGCCCTCAGGCAGCAGTCAGAAAGCCCAGAGGCAGGAAGGTGTGGGCAGAGGCTGCAGAGGCTCCAGGGGCCCAGGCCTATCACTTTAGAGAAAGCTTGGAACCTCTGACTCCTGCTCCCAGCTTCTGGAAGAGTCCCTCCTCCAGCCCAGGACTGCAGTCAGCAAGGGTGGAGGCACAAGGGGGCTTCATACCTCCTCCCCCACCTCAGCACCTCCTTGCCCCCTGCTCTTTCCCTGACACCATAATCATTTGGGGAACACAATGAGAACAGCGAGGGTCAGACCCTTGTGCAACTTGGCTCACCTTCTGACCCTGCCAGGCCTGCCCAGCCAGTGCACAGCTGCAGGCAGACACAGAGCTGGATCCCCTTGCCCAGAATCCTATCCAAGAATCCAGCCCAAGACCTGGTGCTCATCTGTTACCTGGACCCACCTGCTCCAGGGCCTGGCTTTAGCAGCTCCCTCTGTCTTTCCCACTTTGTTTCAGCCACAAAGGCCTCTGGATCCCAAGTCCCTGCAGCTCCTGTTGGCACCTCCCTTTTTAACAAGACTACCTACCTGCCAACTGTCTGAGACTCTTCCCATGTCCCTGAAGCCTCTATCTCAGTCTGTGTGCTGCTATAACAGAATGTCCGAGGCTCGGTGATTTATGAGTGACAGAATGTATTTCTTATAGTTCTGGGGGCCTGGAAAGTCCAAGATCAAGGTGCTGGCATCTAGTGAGGGCCCTCATCCTGCGACAGATGGCAAGAGGGAGAGAGAGGCAGAGCACATGCCCTTTCCAGGGTTCTGCCCAAACACAACCACAAGGGCAAGTCTGCGTCCACGTCAAACCACAGCACCCTCCAGGCAGGCTCTCCCCACCCTCCACTGGTGGCTCCAGTCTTGACCCCCCACCTCTGTGTCCCCAGCTCTGGAACATGCTACTAGATCCAGGCACTTCCTGTGCTGGGTTTCCTCTGTTAGGGTAGCGGCCAACCAGACACGGATACCTCTGTACAGCCAGGAAAATCCTTTATTCAGGGGAGTGGGCACCCGGGCGAAGGAAAGAGGAAAAAAAGAGAGAGAGGGGACGCATGGGAGGGATTTTATAGAGCCCACTACAAACCGCGTGGCGAGCCAGGGATTGGTCACTTTAAAATCCGCGGGACAGATAAGCAGTAGCGGTCTTCTTTTGATGTGCTAACCTGAGCAGTTAGGCTTTGTTTCCTAGGTGGAAGATTCGGGAGAGGAACCCCCTGGGGCAGGAACTGCCTTGGGCTTTTAAAGAGGGGATGTGAAAATTACAAAAGGGCTGTTTTTTACCTTACATCCTCCACCCAGCGCTGCTCCTTCTGGGCTGTGGCCTCTCATTGTTGGGGTCTTCAGGAGGCTCCGGTCACCTTGCCTGCTCCCAGCCCTCCCTTCAGCCCTGACCCTCTCCTGAGCCCCATGCCCACTCTGCTCTGGCACTGGCCTCCGGCTGCTTCTGGCACTCACTGTTCCTCCTCCTGGTCACCCACTCAGCCCACAGAGCACCTTGGCAGGGAAAGAGGGCTTGTTCTTCAAGCAAGAAAGGGAGAGCTACTGCCTTTCCTTCCTGACCACACGGTGACAGGAGTGCGAGTCTGTGGCAACGTCTGGGTGTTGGTTTTGTTTCTTAACAGCCAACAGATTATTAGTGGTAAAGGAGTCCTTGTCCTCGAGTCACGTGTGGCCCATGCTTGTGCCTTTCCCTGGGGAGCCCAGCGCCCTGACACCACCCGGCAAGCCGGCAGCAGTGAATGGAGCTGACAGCCTGGGGAGCTGGCCCTTTACCTCCGAGGCCAGCACTGGCATCCACATGGGTGGTAGGAGCACCCGCCTCACAGGCTCTGGGCCTCTCGCTCCCTGCAAACATCCCTCTAAAGTCCAAGTGGAATGGGGCCCTGGGGACTGACCCAGTCTGGACAACTCACTTTCATCTCCAGCTGTAATATGCGACTTCCTTAGGCCAGGGCTGCACACTGCCACCTGTGGAAAGTGTGCAGATTGCAGCAGGTGCAGTCTGATGAAGGGCATGTGTAAGGCCAGCTGTGCCCCACAATGTGCCCCAGGCCTGCAGTCTGTGTGGGCGTGAGTGAGCTGCAGCCTGCGGATGTGGGCTCCTTGATTTAGGATGGGCCTAACCGGGCCTAACTGGGCCTAACCGTAAGGATGGCCTTGTAGGAAGAGGGAATGTGGACACAGGGAAAAGAGAGCGCATAGTAAGCCAGAGGTGGGGAAGAAGGCCACACTGCAGCAGAGGCTGAGATCCCAGGGAGGCAGCAGCCAGTCACAGAGCATTGAGACCCAGTGACCTTACTGGGAGGGACTGTGGGTGGATGCTCCTCTGATGCGCCCAGAAAGAACCATCCTGCCAACACCTCCACTCCAGACAACCATTGATGCTGGACTTGCAAGTTCTGAGCTGTGGTTCATCAGCACCAGGCCCCACCCTGCCTGACCCTGGGCTAGCTCCACAGATCCAGAGTGACTCCTGCAGGAGGGCTAGTGACTGTGAAGCTGCAGGAGTCTGGACCTCTGGTTCCCCTGCTCTGGGGACAGCTGTCATTGCTGACTGCTCTCCCTGGGTGGGGACTCAGGAGCCCTGAACTTACCAAGGCCCAAGATTTTGATGGCCACAGCCCTCTGGTCTGTGACAGCCTGGCTGGAAATTGGGGCCTTCCTAGTACAATTGAGGCTTTGCCCTGCCTCCTGGGAAAGAGAGTCAACCCTGCCCAGACCCAGCACCCAGGCCAGAGCTCAGTGCTCAGTGCCCTCTAACTCCATTCCCACCCCAGGATCATTCTCATCTCTGTGAACTACTGGACATCCCTGTCCTGGGAGCTGCAAGCCCAGCATCAGTGATTCTCCTTCCCCAGTCGCAAGGACCTGGCCTCTGGCCCAGCCTGGCACATGGACCCAGGTGCCATTTACTGGCACTACCACCTCCCACTTAGCCCTGCATCTGCAAGGTCCTCTGGCCGATGCCTCTCTGCCAGACCTGCCTTGCCCAGGGCCTGATGGCGCCAGAGCCTGCAAGTGCCCTCATTAAAGACATCATCACACATCCCAAACACATTCTAATTAACAAGTGAAAGAATCCCTGTTGTCTGAGCCCCTGAGGCCAGAGGAAGTTGTCCAGAGTCCCACAAAGTCACCTAGCCCTCAGCACAGTCCCAGATGACACATCGCCCTCTGACTCCTGTGCCCAGGACCTGGCCTTCCTGTATCAGAGAGGAGCTAGGACCTGGCAGGGGTGGTGCCCTCCTGTGTGGGTACAGTCTAAAGTCAGGGGAGCCAGAGGGAAGCAGGACGGAGGCCTGGTAGCAGAGATAAAAGCCAGCTCAGCAGCCCTGCCTGCACTCACAGGTGTCACTTGTCCTCTGCTGAGCATCCAGTGATCTTGTAATTGGAAGGGACAATTGCTGACACCTGAGGATGTCTACTGCCTCTGTTGAATGAGGAAGAGGAGGGTCTGCCTTACCACACCAGAGCCTGGGGCAGAGCCACGGAGCATGTCCTCAGGGAGACTGGCACGTAGAAACTGAGGCAAACAGAGGTGGCTTGTCCAGGCTCCTGGGTCCATCCCGGCACCACGAAAGAAGAAAGTAGTGAAAGAAAGTTTGCCCTGGCTAACAGCTGTGAGTGCAGCACCTGGCCCCTTGCTCTGTAGCGGCTCTCAGGTTTCCTTTGTGAAGCTCTTCTGAAAGGTCTTCATACCGCAGGACCTGCTAAAAGAGGGTGACTGGCTGGGGCAAAGCCTGGCAATAATTTTGAAGTCGCACATGCCAATTGCAGGGAGGTCCCCTTGTCCCTCTGTGCCTCGCCCCCAGGGGTCCCCTTCCTGCTCTCACCTGATTCCGGGGCATGGAGAGGCTGAAATCTGGGCTGGTCCCATTTCCATGGCTGCCTGCTGGGCATGCCTGTGCCTGTGGACAGCCTCCTTAGATTCCCGGAAGCCCCCTCACTGTGCTGAGAGGTCTGTAATGACTATGGGGGCCGAAAACAATGGAGTCTGAGAGGGGCTGGGATTGTGGCGCAGTGGTAGCGTGCTCGCCTAGCATGCGTGAGGCACTGGGTTCGATCCTCAGCACCACATAAAAATAAAATAAAGATATTCTGTCCACCTACAACTAAAAAAGTAAATAAATATTAAAAAAAAAAAAAAAAAAACAATGGAGTCTGAGAAAAAGAAGGTTCTTTCCCCACCTCCCCCAACAGATGCCTTCCTGATGCTAATCACAGAAAGGGAGAAGCAGAAAAGAAGGCGTGCATCACCACACTGAGATGATAGTGTTCAGCCAGAACACAGGGCTCTAGACCCAAGGGCTCAACTCCCTGACTATCTCATTGATTGATCAAAACGAGCCTCAAATTCCTAAGGGCCCAGGAGAACCAGGAGAACCAGCAGGTTTTTTCACTAGACCACCTTCCTAAAAATAACCTATAGAGGGCTGGGATTGTGGCGCAGGGGTAGAGCGCTTGCCTTGCATGCGTGAGGCACTGGGTTCGATCCTCAGCACCACATAAAAATAAATCAATAAAGATATTGTGTCCACCTACAACTAAAAAGCATTTAAAAAAATAACCTATAGAGACCCAGTCCCTTCCTTTGTTCAGGGGCTCATTTTCCACCGGGAATATGGGTCCACCACCTCCACAGATGAATCCTGCTCCCAAATAAAGCCTAAAATGACTTGCATGGTTTGCTGCCGCCATGGTCCTTCTGTGCTTTCAGTCTGGAAAACAAGGCTCTCGACCCATTTCTGAACTGTGTGAGGAGGCCCAGCGTCTGTCCCCAGCAGCCCTTCTCACGGTGTGCTGGCAACATCAGACACTTTCATTTCCTGCCACCTTCAAAAACTGAACGACTTCTTAGAACTGAATTTGAAAACCTTCTTACCTTTTTTTTTTAAATACTTTTTTAGTTGTTGATGGACCTTTATTTTATTTATTTATATGTGGTGCTGAGGATCGAACCCAGTGCCTCAGGCATGCTAGGCAAGCGCTCTGCCACCAAGCCACAACCCCAGCCCCTTCTTACCTTCTTGAATAATTAATGTGTGTCCTGCACAGGCCACAACCCAGAATTTTCCAAGGGGCAAATGGGAGAGTGGGCCCCAGGGCCGCGGGGCTAAGTGGGGGCCACATGTTCCAGTGCAGGCTTTCCTGCTGACACTTCCCTCCCCCATTGTCTTCTACTCATTTGTCTGGAAACCATTCCCTGAGCTCACTAAGTTACTGTGGTAAGGTGCACGAGACACAGAGGTCCTGTCCCAAGGCCCTGGGCACATGTAGGTGCCATGCAGCCACCATCTGCAGACCTTTCCCAGCCTCCTGCGCAGAGGCCCTGATTCCCTGTCCCTGGACCTCTCTGTCCTCAGTGAGGGAGGCCCCTGGGCTTGTGCCCACCATGCCTGTCACTCCCCTCGTCTAACTCAGCTCTGCCCACCTCGCCCTGCCATCCTCACCTCAGTTCCTGCCCACCTGGCTGTTTGCCTTCCAGGCCCTGAGCCCCCTGAAGCAGGCATTCGTGGTAGATGTCCTGTCTGGCTGCCTTGAGTACTGGAAGCTGCTGACCATCGTGGTGGACGCCTTCTACGTGCGGGATGGCCGGCTCTGCCTCTGGGCAGACTACAGCCTCTTCCAGGGTGGGTGCCCATCCCACCTGCCCCTGAGGCCCAGGCTGCTGCTGCTCCAGAACCAAGGGCTGAGGGGGTGGTCAACGGCAGACCTCAGCAGAGCCACTGAGGCGGCGGGGGGCTGCTCTTCAGGCCACAAAAGCACCTGCTGCTGTCCTTCCCCAGCCTGATGGTGGCCCGTAAGCGACTGGAGCAGGGTGGCATGTCTCCTCACTTCACAGATGGGGAAACTGAGAATCAGGCTCATGACAGGCCAAGCTCAAGGCCATCCAGCCCCAAGGGAAGGCAACTGAGCGAGGCTGGCGCCTTTCCTAGGCCTCTCCTCACCCCTGACCCTGACCATGACCCCAACCTTGAGGCCTGGAGCAGGCCCTAGGCCACAGCCTGGACCTCGCTGAGGGTTAAACATGAGACACCTCTTGCCTCTGCCTTTCCTGGTGCAGGCTGGCCCCTGTGGACACCCAGACAAGGGGTGGGGGGACCCCCTAGTCCTGGGGGGAGGGCTGTAGAGTGGGGAAGGCCAGGCCAGGGTGACACCAGCCATCCCCCAGAGGTCCGAGGCAGTTCAGCCTCCTGCAGTTAACATCTAAAATCTAAAATGACTTCACCTTTGCCCAGAGAACCCTTGGCGCCTCTGAGAACTGGTCAAATGGGACAGCAGAGTGGCAGTGAGCCACGGCTGTCCCAAGACCCCGCCTGCATTGACTGTCAGGGTTGTCCTTCCCAGGACTGCCAGCAGGAGCTGGGTCTGTGTCCTGGGCCCACTGGGGCAAGGTGCACCTGAGAGGCCTCCCTTGGCCACACCACAGCCCGGCACCCCTCACGCTGCACCCTCTCCCCAGTGCTGTGCTACCTGGCCACGTTCCAGCTGGACGAGCTCGGCTTCCAGCTCTTCTGCTGCATCATCAGGTCCCGGCCCATACGCAAGACATGCAAGGTAAACCCCAGGGATGGCTGCTGCAGCTGAGGGAGGCCTCTGGGTCCCCTGCTGTCACCTCAGGGTTCCTTTCAATGAGAGAAACTCTGATGGGTTGATCTGTTCATCCGTGGGGAAAATGGGCTCTTTGTTGCAGGGAAATTTGATTCTGTTCTGCGTTCTGGTGGGTGGTACTTTGCCATTGTTAGTAATAAGCCAGGGCAAGGAGTCACTGTCTGGTCAGCTGGGTCTCTGGAGCCTCCTGGGGCTTCTCCAACTCCTGAGCAAACTCCAGGCCCAGCACAGCATCCTCTTCCTTCAAGACCACATGCTGCCACTGCCAGAAGGGAGCCCAGGCACCTGTGCCCACCTGCCTGCCCACTGCCTGCATTTCTGTAGAACACAGAGCACACTCCCCTATGGGCCAGGCTTTCTGAGCAGCACACAGTGTTGTTCTTGCTTCACCCCCATACCATCCCATGAGGCTGCTCCTGCATGGTACTCATCCCTCACCTGAGGAGATGGGGACAGAGAGGTTAAGTGCTCAACTGGCGTCACATAGCACGTGAGTAGTGAGTATATTCTGTTAGCTGGCATAGGAGTGGCTTCCTGGAGAAGACAGAGGGAGAGACTGCAGGCCCAGGAGTGCTGTGGAAGGGGGAGGCCTGGAGCAGCAGCACCCGCCAGGACGGCAGCCACAGTGACCCAGGATGCCGGCTCACATGGCACCTTGGCCACCTAACTGCTAGAGGAGAAAGGAAGAACCAGCAGCTGGTGTTAGGTTGGTTCAGGACATTTTCCTGCCTACATGTAAATACTAGGAGCTGTGGCACATAAATATTTGAAATTTCCTAAACAAGCGGCTTCATTTTTATGAAGAAGCAGCAAAACTGGCACCATTTTCCAAGGGAAGATTGAGGCTGACCAGGGCAGCTTGCCCAGCCAGAGGACTTGTACTTGGCTGATGTTCCCTGCCCATGCTGGACCCTGATAACACTGAGCAAGGTCCATCTTCATCTTGCTCCAGCCCTGTGGTGACAGCAGGGCAAGGCCACATGTCACTGACCAACCCAGATGGCCCCACGCACACCCAGGGACCAAGAAGCTGCAGGCCCACATGTCACTGACCAAACCAGATGGCCCCACACACACCCGGGGACTGAGAAGCTGCAGGCCACATGTCACTGACCAACCCAGATGGCCCCACGCACACCCGGGGACTGAGAAGCTGCAGGCCCAATGGTTGCTCTTGAGTGATACCTGGCCTCATACCCACCTCAGGGCTCCAGGAAGACGCCAATGGGGCCTGAAGGACAGGGAGCTGTAGTTGGGGACAGGATGACCTCTCTGGGATGCCCTCAGTGCTGTAATCAGAAGTGGCAGTGTGTCCAGGCTGACTCTCAGGAGACCACAGCCCATGGCCT
The DNA here is from genome assembly GCA_028644305.1 of Xerus rutilus. Taxonomy (NCBI): domain Eukaryota; kingdom Metazoa; phylum Chordata; class Mammalia; order Rodentia; family Sciuridae; genus Xerus; species Xerus rutilus. The sequence continues at coordinate 118,380,884 of CM053408.1, read as the reverse complement.
CCCCAGATGTTACCCCCCACTCTGAGAGAAGTGGCCCTGGGACACTCAAGCAGGGAGGCCGATGGTTCCACTGCTCTGAGAAGCCCCCACCTATGTGCTGATGGAACCCGCCATAGAGCTGGAGGGGGACTCAGATACACCGGGAACCAGCCCCACTCCAGCAGGGGCCCTGGCAGGGCTGTCCCCCACCCTAGTGAGAATGGTGGCCTCAGGGGGGACAGTCAGTCCCAGGAAGCATGGCTCAAGTGGAGGCAGGTCAGCAGGGAGGAGGTGGCCCCCACAGGACCCAGTGTAGGGGCCAGCTGCCCCCTTCGAGTGTAGAGTAGCAGCATGCCTGACAGTCAGAGGAGGAATGGCAAGGGACAGGAAAGAGGGTGAGCGGCAGTGGCCATGGGCGAGGGCCCAGAGGCCCTGCAGCATGAGTGAGGGGTGGACAGCCAACCAGGAGGGGAAGCTAGAGGGCTCAGGAGGAGTCCTGGTGGCCTCTATGTGGAGAAGGCCTGAGCCAGGTGGAGCAGAGACTGGTGGTCACGCTGGGGAGGTGGCAGCTACCAGAGGCCCCGCCTGCCCACAGCCTCCCACTGCTGCCCTGTCCTCCTTGAACTCTCCCCAACATGCCTCCTGCTCCCAGGCCGAGGCTGTACTTTGGGGGCCACACTGGGGCACCATATGTCCTGGTCACCACAGAGCTCTTTGGGGCCACATGGTGGCCGCTGCGGCAGCCCTGGAGCCCTGGGCTACCCTCCTGGCTGGTTTTCCAGGATCCTTTATTGAGCGGTCTCTGGTGCTCAGCTCAACTGCGCAAGGCCCTCTAAGCTGGAGACAGGGTGTCGCGTCTTGCACACACTCCACAGATCAGCCTCCAGGGGTCCAGGCTGGCTGCTCCTCAGGAAAGAGCAGGGGCCTGCAATTCCTCCCAGCACTACCAAGGGCCACCTCCCGGGGCTGTGCCTCTCCTG
>CM053408.1:118363830-118379425 GCA_028644305.1 Xerus rutilus | reverse complement strand
CGTGGGAGAGGAAACAGAGAAAATGAGTCATAAATCAATATTTTCACTAGTTACATGGCTGGGAGCATCAAGTAGGTGGGCTACAGCAGGCAAGGAAGTCTCTCCTGCAGGACTGCGGTGTTATCCTAAGGTGTTCCCATCGTTAGGCTGGTAGAGGCTAGAGGTCTGCTACACTCAGTGCTACCTCCTGGGAGGTCTACTTAGCCAGATTCAGAAGATGAAGTCACTGCAGAGGCACCGTACCTACAGAGCCAGCGGGGGAGGGGGTGTAAAGCCAGATGACCAAAAAAGAGGCAAATTAAAACCGCTGGGTGAGGCTTTATTGGAAATACACGCTCTCGGACTGAACTCTCGCGTCCATCAGAGTGTGTACGGGAGAATGGCGAACGTGTTAGGGGTACAGAAAATTTTAAAAGGCCCAGTCAGGAAGGGGAGGTGATCTAGAGTCCTGTGTCCTCTGGGATTGGTCAGGGGATCCTGCTGAGGTCAGAGTCTTTCCGAGATGAGTCAGGAAGAATGGCAGCACCCACACGGGTGTTCCGTGCTCCTCTGCGCATGGGGCCCGCGGCAGCCCTGTGTGTGCGTTGGGTGCACGCGCTGCTTGCTGCTGCAGCCTGCCTCAGCAGAGGCAGCCATGTTTGTGTGCTCTGCATTTGCCTCCCCAACCTAACAGGGGGTCCCCAGCCACCGTTTTCTGTGATCTTAGGAAGAATTTCAAATGAGTCTCAGAGTTAATAGCAAGAGCTTATTGGAAAGAGTAAGAGTGTAAGGCCCTGGTGCACACATGTAACTCCAGTGACCCAGGAAGCTGAGGCAGAAGGGTTGCAAGTTCAAAGTCAGCCTCAGCAACTTGAATTTTTTTTTTTTTTGTACCAGGGATTGAACTCAGGGGCACTCGACCACTGAGCCACATCCTAGCCCTAGTTTTTGTTTTATGTAGAGACAGGGTCTCAGTGAGTTGCTTAGCACCTTGTCATTGCTGAGGCTGGCTTTGAACTCGCGATTCCCCTGTCTCAGCCTCCCAAAGTGCTGGAATTACAGGCGTGCACCACCGTGCCCAGCTGCAACTTGGATTTTAAAAATTTTTTTTTTAGTTATAGATGGACACTGTTACACTCAGATCACGGAGACCCCAAACACCCCCAGGGTGACCGAGGCTCATATGTAAAAGCAAAGAGCCTTTATTTGGGCTTAAGCTCGGGCTCTCAGATTTCACCAACACAGTGGATCCATGCAGAGAGCCCTGAACAATAGCTGAGCAGGGTTTTTATGGGTAAGGGATGGGGTAGCTACAGTGGACATGATGTACACACAGCATCATTACACAAGCACCAGTTACAATCGTACAGCACCTGTGGTGACAATGTTGACCATTCAGAATCTGGGGAGTGTTCACTACATTTGGCAGGATCCAATCATGACCTTTGAGAATCTTTTGAAAATGACCAAGTATAAAGTGAGTTTAAGAGGCCCACGTGGGGTCTGGGCAAGCGGTGAGTGATTGGCTAGTTTGTGCAAAGTAACTACCTATAGTTCTTAGACCCTGACTCAGACCACAGAAATGTTGGGTGTATATTTTTTAACCTCTTTGATTGGCTGATCTGAGAGTGGTCCAAGAGTGGCTTCAGCCTTGAGCAATGTGTGTCTTTTCCTGAAACCAAAACTTAGGCCTACTAGTTTTTCTGGGGGATCCAAAGCCTGTCATGGGGTTTATTTTAGCTCAGGTCTTTCAGACACAGTACCTTTATTTTATTTATTTATTTGTATGCAGTGCTGAGGATCGAACCAAATGCCTCACATGTGCTAGGCAAGGGCTCTACCACTAAGCTACACCCCCAGCCCAGGATTTTTAATATAGGCGCTGCTTTTATGAGAACTCAGTTCACAGGGAAGTCCAGCAGCCTCCCTTGCCAGGGTGAACAGACCTTGCAGTGGCTTCTACCCAGTGCACCACTGGCTGATGCCCAGAGGATGCCCTCCTGTGTGTCTGCATCGCACGCAGCCATCTGTGATTGTTCCATCGTGAGCCGTGGCTCCACATCAACCCAAATGTGTACTCCCACCATTCAAAATCAACAGCACTGCCTCTAGAGTAGTCACTCTGGGATTCAGTGTGGCAAAGACTCCTCAGAAAGCTGATGATACCCTTGTGCAAGATGGAGCAATCCCTTCGCACCATATCCTCTGGTTTTCGTAGTCTTGATTTTGTCCTTCCTCCACATCGGTAACTTCTTGGTGACCCCAGGTTTTAGAGGTATGTTGTCCCTGTGTAATATCCCTTGGGGGTAGGCTTTGAGGTTGGTGGACAAAACTCAACCACCTGGAAGCTGAGTTTTCTTTACATCAAGATCCATCCTAGCACTCTTTTAATTTCCCTTTAGCTATTACAGATAACAATGAACAAGGGAGAGACTATTTTGTTTTTTCTTGTTGGTTTTTATTTCCTTATGCATCCAGTAAACCAACTCCCAGGGAGCTGGATCCAACTCTAAATTCCATCTTTAACAACTGATTGATTACAGCATGGCTCTGTTCCATACCAAGAATCAAAAGTTCCTCATTCCCAAACTTTTATCTTTCTGCCCAAATGACACATTTCCCTGAATTATGGCTGGCCTGGTAAATCCCACTTTTGACACCAATCTAAAGACATTGAGGGAAAAACCAAACCCCCAGTTCTTTTTCTCCTCCATGCTCACTCAGTAACACTCCTCTGACACCAGGCGTATGAGGATTTCTCCCACCAGCAAGCAAGGAATGCTGCAGCAGCGAGCACCTGTGGGATGCCCTCTAAGTCAGCTCTGTTCCGACACTATATACGTGGAGACAGTGCCAGGCCCCAGCGGTCAAGGGTTCAGACCCTGCTTCAGACACCAGGTGCAAGCCTCAGATAGTTTGACCCTGCTTTTCACTCTTCCTCTGTGAGTGTTCACCCTCCCCGCTTCAGGCTGTTGCTGGAGTGACTAGTAAACAATTTGGGCACATTGACTCATGCTTACCCACTTATTATCAAGGATATTACAAAGGATACAGGCGAAGACATACAGGGCACGGTATGGGGAAGGGGCACACCTCATCCAGGTGCACCCCCTCCAAGATCCTCCATTGTTGAGCTACCAGAAGCTCACCTGAACCCCATCTTTGGAGTTTTTTCTAGAGGCTTCATTACTTAGGCATGATTTCATAAGTCGGCCAAAGTTGATCAACTCTACCTTCAGTTCCTCTCCTGTCTACTCGTGGACAGTTGCGGGTGGGACTGAAAGTCCCAATCCTTTGATCTTGCCTGAGTCTGGTGACCATCCAACTCCATCCTGAAGCTACCTAGGCCAGCTCCCAGTCAACTCACTGGCATAAAAGAAGACACTTAATGCTTTAAAAATTCCAAGGACTTTAGGAGTTCCATGGCAAGAAACAGGGGTGATATATATTTCACATTATCACAGGAGTCATAAGCAGGCTGTGGTCCTGGAAAAGTGGGGGTGGCAAACATGACTGTGTCAGGCTCATGGCCACATTTTACAAAGATAATCCTGGCTCAGTGAGAGAGATGGACCAGGGCAGGAAAAGATTTGACAAATACCTGGCCCACCCCAAGCCTCCCTTTGGATCACCTCCTCCCTGGATTCCTCCCGAATGCCCCCTCCCCAGAACTGCAAACGCCTGTACTTTCCCCATGCTACGTAGTTGTGTCCTTCTGTGTCTATGAGTTCTGCTGTGGGTGAGAGCTTCAATGGATGACCAGATGAATGAGTAGATGGATAGACAAGTAGATAGGAACACTGAACACAGGGTTAGTGGAGGAACAGACAGGGGCACACAGCAAGGGTCACTACGACCAAAAGACCTAACAAGAACAACCTAGAGAAAGAGAAGTTGGGCTGGGGATATAGCTCAGTTGGTAGAGTGCTTGCCTTACATGCACAGGGCCCTGGGTTCTAATCTCTAGCACAAAAAAAAAAAAAAAAAAGAGAGAGAGAAAGAAAAGTTTATTTGGGGCTCACAATTTCAAAGATTCAGTCCATGGTTGGCAGACTCCGGTGCTCTTGGCTCAAGGTGAGGCAGAACATCATGGTGGAAGGGCATGGTTGAGGAAAGCTGTTCATCTCATGGCAGCCAGAAAGCAGAGAGCTGCGGGGTGGCTAGGGAGGAAAGGGCCATGGATAGATACAGTCCAGGCCATGCCCCCCGTGACCTACTTCCTCCTGCGGAGCCCCACCTGACTACATTTACCACTCAGTAATCCATTCAAATTACTAACCCATGGGGCTGGGATTGTGGCTCAGTGGTAGAGCGCTCGCCTTTCATGTGTGAAGCTCTAGGTTCGATCCTCAGCACCACATATAAATAAATAAACAAAGATATTGTATCTATCTGCAACTAAAAAAATATTTAAAAAAATTACTAACCCATCAAATTGATTAATCCATGGATCAGGTTACAATTCTTTTTTTTTTTTTTGGGGGTACCAGGGATTGAACTCAGGGGCACTCAACCACTGAGCCACATCCCCAGCCCCATTTTGTGTTTTATGTAGAGACAGGGTCTCACTGAGTTGCTTAGCGCCTCGCCGTTGCTGAGGCTGGCTTTGAACTCGCGATTCTCCTGTCTCAGCCTCCCTAAGTGCTGGGATTACAAGCATGAGCCACCGCGCCCGGCTCAGGTTACAATTCTTATAATTGAATAATTTCACCACTGAACATTCCTGCATTGCCTAACACATGAGTTTTTGGAGGGAACATTAAATATTCAAACCATAATAGCAAAGAAGTGGATAAAGAGGAAGTGGGGTGATACAGCTGGTGAGTGGCATATGCTGGGTAGGTTGGTGATGTGCCTGGGTGTGGAGCAGGTAGCAGCTCATGCCTATAAAGACCACTACCTCCCAGGGAACCTGTGGCCTCCTAGTAGACCTGATCATAGGAAGGACCCTTAACCTGTGCCTCGGTCCCTCTTTCCCCAGGGTTGATAAGCTTGTGGATGGGGCTGGAGACTTCTCTGAGTTCCTCGAGTGGCAGAAGAAGATGCAAGCAAAGGACCGGGAGGAGCAGCTGGCTGCAGGCGAGTGCCGGAGGCTACAGGGGAAGCTCAGCCATGAGGAGGCCATCCTGGCCAGGCAGAACCTCATACAGGAAAACAAGCAGAAAGCAGACCAGAAGAAAGAGGAGGTGATGTGCTATATATATGCAGCCAGGATCATGGGGCCAGTGTGCTGTGTGACCTCTAGGAGCCACAGGCCATGGTGGGCAGAGAGCCGAAGGCCCATGCTGTGGCTTGCTGCAGCCTGGCAGTTCCTGTGCCGTTGGCTCTCAGGCTAATCCTAGGTCATTTCTTTCCAAGACCTATAGGGTGGCCATGATTTCTCTGTACCTTCCCCAGCAAGCAAGTTTCAGGAGTTCCATGTCAACAGGGCTGAGAGGACTGTCAGGCCATTCAGTTCTACTCCAAGCTGTCTCCCACTCTCACCAGCAGGGTGATCTGATCCATGGACCCCTTGGTGCCCCTGAGAGAAGCCCTGAGATTCTGGAAGAATCTGCCAGTGGTGGACACTTTGGCATGTAACATGTTTGCTGTGCAGGGGTAGGAGACTTGTGGATGTCCAGGTTACCACTTTAGAAGCCCTGATGTGACAGTCCTGGTTCTCCCTCTACCAAGGACAGACTGTCTAAGTGAAGTCTCCTGACCTGCATTCCCTATGTACTTGTGCTTCCGAATGTCTCCCAGATGTGTCCAAGGAGGGCACCCACTGGCCCCACAGGTCCAATGTGTAGCCATGTCTCTCCTTAGATGTGTCCCACTGACTCCCTGAGGTCAGAGGGCACACTCTCCAAGATCACCCAAATTATTTGTTTTGTTAGACTCATTTGTATCTGTTTGCATTCAATTTTAAGATTTGCTTTTTCTAATCCAGACATAGTGGTGCACACCTGTAATCCCAGAAGTTCAGGAGACTGAGGCAGGAGGATTGTGAGTTCAAAGCCAGCCTCAGCAACTTAGTGAGGCCCTGTCTCTAAATAAAATATAAAAAAGTGCCAGGCATGGTGGCTCATGCTTGTAATCCCTGCACTTTGGGAGGCTGAGACAGGAGAATCACGAGTTCAAAGCCAGCCTCAGCAATAGCGAGGCACTAAGCAACTCAGTGAGACCCTGTCTCTACATAAAACACAAAATAGGGCTGAGGATGTGGCTCAGTGTCGAGTACCCCTGAGTGCAATCTCCAGTAACAAAAAAATAAATAAATAAAATAAAATATAAAAAAGGGCTGGGGCCTGGCACAGTGGCACACACCTATAATCCCAGCACTTTGGAAGGCTGAGACAGGAGAATCATGAGTTCAGAGCCAGCCTCAGCAACGGCAAGGTGCTAAGCAACTCAGTGAGACCCTGTCTCTACATAAAACACAAAATAGGGCTGGGGATGTGACTCAGTGGTCGAATACCCCTGAGTTTAATCTCTGGTACCAAAAAATAAATAAATAGATAAATAAATAAGGGGGGGTGTGGCTCTGTGGTTAAGCACCCCTGGGTTCAATCCTTAGTACCAAAAAAAAAAAAAAAAAGTCAAGATTCACTTTGTATTTCCTTTGAGTTTATTTAGTTTGTTTATTTGTGCTAGAGATCAAAGCCTAGGCCTTGCTCATGCTGAACACTGCTCTCTTCCATTCAGCTTGACTCCAGCGGAACATTGCTGTTTTGGAAGTTTTTGAATGACAGTCCATCTCATTAACAGTTATAGGACTATTTAAACGATCTGTTTCATATTAGGTGAGCTGTGACAGTTTGCATAGCTTGAGGAATTGGTCCATTTCACAAAGTCAAATTTGTGTGTGTAGAAGTTGTTTGTGATATTCTATTAACCACCCTTCTATGTCTATAGGGGCTATAGTGATAAAACTTGTTTTGTTCCTGGTATTCCCGATTTGTATCTTTGATTTTGATCTGTAATTCTTGCATAGAGATTTTCCAATTTTACTCATCTTTCCAGAGTCAGCTTTTTGTCTCACTGATTTTCTCTATTGTTTTGCTGTTTTAAATTGTTTTCTGATCTTTACTTCCCTCCGTTTGCTTACTTTGTGTTTATTTTGCTCTTTTTCTAGGCTCTTGAGATGGGAGCTTAGGTTACTGATTTCAGACTCCTCTGCCTTTCTGTTACAAGCATTTGGTGCTATGCATCACCTTTGATTTACTGCGTTAGCTGCGTTCTGCTAATTTTAATATATTTTATGTTCATTCACTTTTTTATTTTTTAATTTTTTAAATACTTTTTTTGGTTGTAGATAGACACAAATATCTTTATTTTTTATTTATTTATTTTTATGTGGTGCTGAGGATCAAACCCAGTGCCTCATGCATGTGAGGCAAGCGCTCTTCCACTGAGCCACAATCCCAGCCCCTGTTCATTCATTCACTTTTTTTTTTTAATATTTTTTTAGTTGTAGATGGACATAATGTCTTTATTTTATTGCTTTGTATGTGGTGCTGAGGATTGAACCCAGGGCCTCACGCATGCGAGGCAAGCGCTCTACCGCTGAGCTACAATCCCAGCCCTCATTCATTCACTTTTGACATTTTTCCATTTCACTTGAGATTTTCTCTCTGATGCATGCATTATTTAGAAGTGAAGTGTGGGGCTGGGGTTATGGCGCAGTGGTAGCGTGCTCGCCTAGCACGCGGGAGGCACTGGGTTCGATCCTCAGCACCACGTAAAAATAAAATAAAGCTATTGTGTCCACCTACAACTAAAAAATAAATATTTAAAAAAAAAAAAAAAGTGAAGTGTGTTGTATGTATTTCAAACATTTGGAGATTTTCCTGTTGTCTTTCTATTATTGATTCCCCCCTCCCCCAAATACTGGGGATTGAACCCAGGGGCACCCGATCTCTGAGCTACATTCCCAGTCTTTATTATTTTTGAGACAGGACTTTACTAAAGTTTCTGCAGCTGTTCTCAAACTTGTGATCTTCCTGCCCAGTTACTGAGATTATGGGTGTGAGCCACCATGCACAGCAGGATGTCATCTATCTGCCATATTTTATATAGACCTCTTTAAAAGAACACGTACTCTGCTGTCTTGGATATTTTATGGACATTGATTAGCTCCTGCTAGTTAGTACTTGTTTTAGTCAGCTTTTTTGCTGTTGAGACAAGAACAATTATAGGAGGGAGAAAAGTTCATTATAGGGCTAACAATTTCAGAGGTCTCAGTCCATAATCAGCCAACTTCATTCCTCAGGGCCTTGGAATGAAGTGCACTCTGAAGTGTATAGTTAAGAGAACATCATGGAGAAAGAGTTGGTGGAGGAAAGTGGCCCAGGGCATCACACCAGGAAGCAGAGGGAGCGCTTTGTTTTTCAGGCACACCCCTAATGATTGCCTCTTCCAGCCACACCCTACCAGCCTATAGTTACCACCCAGTTAATCCCTATTGGGGGATTAATTCACTGTTTGGGTTAAGGCTTTCATAACCCAATCATTTCACTTCTAAATTTCTTACATTGTTTCACACATGAGCTTTTGGAGGACACCTAATATCTAAATGATAACAACAGTGAATTTTTCTGTGCATCTGCTGACTTTCTAGTTGTTATGTCAGTTGTTGAGGAGAGGTGTTAGAATCTCTAGTTGTGACTGTGACATTCTTTTCCTCTTCCTGCTTTATTGGATTTTGCTTCACATATTTTGTAGTTTGATGCATGCACATTTAGAATTGCTGTCTTCCTGGTCATTGACCCTTTTATTATTATGTAATAGCCTTCTCTGTCTCTAGCAATTTTCTTTGCTCTGAAGTCTGCTTTACCTGATATTAAAGTCTTGCTTTCTTTGGTTAATGTTTGCATGATATATATTTTCCATTCTTTTTACTTTCAACCTGTCTATATGATCATATTTAAAGTTTCTTGTAGATAGCATATGGTTGGTCATGTTTTTTAATCTGCTAATCTCTATTAAATGATACCAGTTACATGTAATTAGTTATTTTCTTAGGTTTAAGACTGCCATTGTTGGTTTTGTTTATTCTGTTTTTTGTTTGTTTCTGTTTTTGTTGCCTCTCAATGGCAAAGAGTTTTCAGAATTCCATTTTGATTTAGCTATGATATTTGTATAATTTTATCTCTTTATATAATTTTTTATTGTATCTAAACATATTGGATTATATATACATGTGTTGGTCAGCTTTTGTTACTGTAACAAAATACCTGTGATAACTTAAGGAAAGGTTTTATTTGCCTCCCAGTTTTGGAGGTTTTAGTCCATGTTGGTTGGCCCCATTACTTTTGAGCCTGCTGCAGGGCTGCACATCATGGCAGGAGTGCCATGAGGTGTGGACCAAAGCCACTCACCTCATGGTGGCTGAGAAGTAAGAAGAAAAGGGACTGGGATCCCTCTATCCCCTTTGAGGGCACACACCCCATGACCTGACTTCCTCCCACCAGGCTCCGCCTCTTGAACTTTCCACAGCTTCCCATGGCACCACAGGCAAGGACCACCCTTTGAAACATGGCCCTCTGGACACTCCAGACCCAAACTACAGCAGCACATGACATAGTCTATACGTGGTGTCATGGTACTAATTTGATTGAAGTGTGGGAACCTTGCCCCCTTTACACCTCTTGCCCTCCCCGTTTTATAGAATTGTCTAAAGTATTTCCTCTGCATACATTTAGAGTCACAGCAGACAGCATTATGATTTTTGCTTCAACTACAAAAATAATTGAGAAGGCAGGAAAGAAGTCTTTGTATGCACCTGTTCGCTCATGATGTTCTTATTTCCTAATGTCGCAAGATCTCTTTTAGTCACTCTTTGTGTCTGAAGCACTTTTAGCCACCCCAGTTAGTGGGGGAGAGGCTCTGTTAACACCGAGGGTGGGTGGAAGTCCAAGTTCCCCTGAGCCCCCAAGTCCCTGTGCAGGCTTCTCTGGCACCACCTCGTGGCTGGTGCTCCTCAGCTCAGCCTGGTAAGTGTCAAGCCTAAGATCCCACTCAGTCTTTGCTAGTGGGGATGCAGTGAACCTCGCTATATTCTGTACAGTCTGCCTGGAGTGGGAGTTTAGGTTCTAGAGTCATTCTGTCCTTGCAAGCTGCCCTTTTCCCAGTTCTTTGGCTAGAGAAAGCAGCAGACGTTGGTGGGTTTCTTCAGCTTGTGCCTCCTGGCATTACTGTGTTAGCAGCTCCACTGGCACCAGTCTGGGATACATGGGGCAAGTAGAAAACCCAGAGAACTCACACTGTGTGAGGTCTCAGACCCTGTGGCTCCTGGGCAGTCTGCCTTCTTTTTCCCTTTCAGAGTTTTCCTTGTTTGTATTAGAGACAGCACCTAGGAGTGCTGGCATCTCTAATGAGGGGACAGGTGTAAGTGCCCCTCCATGTTCACAGAAGTCCCTAGCGTTGAGGTTTTTTTGGTACTGGAGATTGAACTCAGGGGCACTCGACCACTGAGCCACACCCCCAGCCCTATTTTGTGTGTTATGTAGAGACAGGGTCTCACTGAGGTGCTTAGCACCTCGCTGTTGCTGAGGCTGGCTTTGAACTCGCGATTCTCCTGTCTCAGCCTCCCTAAGTGCTGGGATTACAGGCTTGTGCCACTGCGCCCGGCTCCTAGTGTTGAGTTTTAAGAACAACCTTTTCAGCACCTGCGGAGATGATCATATTTTCCCTTCCCTGGTGCATTGTATTGATCACTTCTTTCTATCTCTCTCTCTATTTTTTTTTCTTCTTGGTACTGGGATAAAACCCAGGGCCTCATGCATGCTAGGCAAGTGCTCTTTCGCTTCACATGTTCTGTAGCTCTGTTTGGGGCACGCACATTTAGAATTGTGCATCCTTACATCCTCAGCCCAATAATTTCTTCCTGTCGATTCACCCTAGGGCTAATCTATGTGGCATTCCTTGGAGTTTGAAAGCCACACAGACCAGTGCAGGACCTGCTTGGAAGCCAAGAGGCAATGCAGGGGGAGAAGGGCTGCACTGCAACAGCAGCCAGGCACTCTCCTTGTCCAGACCAGAGGAGGACCTGGAAGGACCTCCCGAAACTGCCTTATGAGGGCCACCTGGAGGGGCATACAGCCCATCAGAGCAAGGAATTCTGGAAGCCAGAGCTGGGAACAAGGAAAGTACAATCTGATGAGAGGCCTTGTGGGGCAGAGGCACTGTGGTCAGGACCCCAACATGGCTTCTGTCATTCTTAGCCCCTCATGGAGCACCAGGTTTCAGCTGAACCAGTGGGCAATTCTGAGCCTTTCCCCAGGGCCCCTCCTCAAAGCTGCCCCTGAGGACAGAGAACAACTCAATCCTCCAAGAAAAGGTGCTGAGAAGGAAGCAGAGCCCACCTGGCTCCCTCCCACCAGGCCTCCCCTGAGGTGGGACAAGCCAAGCTTCCTCTCTTAGTCATCTCTGCCACCACAGTCAGCTTGCTCCCAAGAGTGGTCACAGCAGACACAAGGTGATACCAGAGAAGCGGGCACAGGGACTGGGGGCTCATTGCTGAACAATGAGAATAATTTACCATTTGAACAAAGCTTTTTAACCTGTTATCACAGTGGGACGAATGCAGAGCACCTGTGCCGGAGCAGGTCCACTGAGGAAGAGCCCAGCTGTCATGGTGACTGTTCCTTAAGCACATTTTACTGAAGTATTAGCCCATTAAATTTGGTGGCACTTGCAGCGCTTTTCCACTTGGCTCTGGTCACGTAAATCCTATCCAGCATGTTCTGGGTTTATTTCGTCTTGCTTTGCTTTTTGGTGCTAGGAATCTGAGCCCTGGCCTTGTGTGTACTAGGTAAGTGCTCTGCCACTGTGGTGGCTTGAGCATGTGGTACCAGCTCCATGTGCAACCCTAGTGCAGTGGCACTGTGCAGTAGCAGGATGAGGTCTGCGGGACCTGCAGGACCTGCAGACAGGGCCTGAGAACACAGGATGGGCTGCTGATCCCTGAGCAACTCCAGGCAGGAGGTGGTTCTGGGTCTCTTTCGGATGAAGCCAGGAATGTATCCTGGCTCAGGCCAGCTGGGGCTCTACCGCTCACTCATCTGCGGTGTCCCCAACCTCACTGCTGGTCTGGCTAGGTGGCTGCACATTCATGGCTCCTGTCCTGTATGCCCTCTCCTCTCCATGACACTGTGCTGATGCCCATGCAGTGAGCCCTTGCCCCATTCAGGGCACTGTGCTCCATGTGGCTGAGGAGTGAACACGGCCTCTGGTTTCACAGCAAAGACACTGAAACCCCCAAAATTTTTAAAACAAAAATTTAAATAAAAAGAAACCAAAGCCCAGGAAGGCCCCAGAATTTACCCGAGGTCATACAGCTGATCAAGGCTAAGGCAGATAGAACTTAACATCTGGTATATTTTGCCCTCAAGTTGGTGTCTTCTCCGTGGACGTGAGCTACCTCCCTATTCTATGTGCACTTACAACAGGTGAGAGGCACTACTTGGCCAGAAGTCTTTTCTTTCTCACTCCCACACGAAGCTCTTGGTTGTCTCCTTGCTGTGAAGGCAACCTCCAGCCTTTGTTTGGTGGCCCGTCCCTGACACCGTGGCCAAGCTGGGGAGCCACAGAACTTAGGTGTGCTGGCTGCAGCACAGGTGCAGGCACTTTTGTTACCTCTCTACCTCCTCGAGAGAAGCCACTTTTTTCTCCTATTTCCACATAAACATTTCTCTGTTACGTCAAAAATGGTGCTTGAGTGTAGCTTAGCAGGGGAGCATGTGCTTAGCATGTGCAAGGTCCTGGGTTCAACACCCACAATAACAACAAAATTATTTTCTAATCCTTTTTTCTTTTTGGGGACCAGGGAATTGAACCTCAAGGCTGAGCCCCTCTAAAGTAATTATTTAAAATAAACCTTTCACTTTAGGACAGCTCTAAGATTTACAGAAAAGCTACAAAGACAGTACAGAAGGTTCCTGTGTCCTCCCCACCCTGCTCTCTCCATTATTATGATTATTATTTTTGGTACCCTGAATTAAACTCAGAGATACTCGACCACTGAGCCACATCCCCAGCCCTATTTTATGTTTTATGTAGAGACAGGGTCTCGCTAAGTTGCTTAGTGCCTCGCTTTTGTTAAGGCTGGCTTTGAACTCGTGATTCTCCTGTCTCAGCCTCACAAAATGCAGGGATTATAGGCGCATGCCACCCCACCCAGCTCTGCTCTCTCCACTTTTTTTTTGGTCCTGGAGATTGAACTCAGGGGCACTTGACCACTGAGCCACATCCAGCTCTATTTTGTGTTTTATGTAGAGACAGGGTCTCACTGAGTTGCTTAGTGCCCCGCCATTGCTGAGGCTGGTTTTGAACTCGTGATTCCCTGTCTCAGCCTCCCAAAGTGGTGAGATTACAAGCGTGAGCCACCGCGCCCGGCTTGCTCTCTCTATTTTGAGCATTACATTACCACAGGCACTCTGACTCCAGGGCGGCCACGACATGGTACCACAGACTGGGTGACTTAACAAATCCAGCACCAGGATCCCACTGGGAGGGAGGAAGATATCAGGGGGAACTTCTCCCATAGGCCCAACCTCAAGAGGATCCCGGAAGCTGCCAGCCCTGGGGGTCAGGTGGGAGGGGAGCCTGGACTGGCGCTGACGATGCTGGGCCCTCGGAGCAGACGGCTGAGTTGATGCTGCAGTGTGCCAAGAGGAGGCTCAAGGAGGCCAGGTCCATGAAGAAGCTGGTGGAGCAGGTGACAGAGGCACAGAAGAATGTCAGAGTGGCTCAGATGAAGCTTATGAAGGGCCGGCGGCACATAGGTATGGCGAGGAGCCAGGTTCCTAAAGGCCTTCTCCATTCTTCCCTGCTTGGGTCCTAGGCTAGCATCCTGCTGAGTGAGCTACTGTGGTCACTGGTGGGTGGACTGGGACTGGGCAGGTCCTCTCAGTCGATCTCACTTGGTCAGGAACTGAACATGGAATTCCCAGGGGAGGCTGACTCTGTCCAGTGCCTACCAGGCATTCTTGGGCCCCCTCAGCACCCTGCTTGGTCCCCAAGTTCAGGAGGTAAAGGAGCAGAGCCGTGAGATGCTGCAGCGCAGTGCAGAGGCAGCCAGGGAGGAGCAAAGGCGTCGCTCTGAACTCATCTCGCAGCTGCGTGCACTGGAGACACAGCCCACACGCAAGGGCAAGCTGGTGGACCTGACCCAGGTGAGGACACAGCCCCCAAAACTCACACTTTGAGGGAATCTCCATGTTGGTAGCAGCAGGTCCAGAATCCCCACCAAGCCAGGTCCTGCCCCACCCCAAGTTCATCTGGCCTGGGGCAGGGGTGGGTGGCCCCACCAGCAGTGGACTTTGTAGCACTCAGAGTGCTGCAGGCCTGGGCCTGCTGATAAGGCAGACACCATTCTGGACCTCTGTAACCCTTGAGCCAGGTGGGAAGGGCATTGCAGGAAGAACAAGGTGTGCAGAGGTCTGGGACTGGATGGAGCAGGCAGCTGAGAGGACAGTCTCTTGGAAACCTGAGTGAGAAAGCAGGGACGGCTAGGCTCATGGGGTAAGAGGCAGTGCTAGGGGCACCATGGGAGCTGGTTCTGGGGTCCGGCCCCAGCACGTGAGGAGTACTTGCTATGATGTCCAGCCAGACCCACACCAGACATGGACCATGGAGTGGGCTCCAGCTGGAGAAGCTGAACAGGGGCATGTTACGCAGGCAGAATGGAAACAGAGGGAAGGCAGGCCTGGGTAGGGGGCAGGCTGCATAGCTGCCAGCTTGGAGCCTCCCCTGCCATCTGGCAGATCCCTGGGTATGGTGTGGAGGGGGAGATGTCTGTTGTGGAGCTGCGAGAGCGACTGGCCCTGCTCAAAGAGACCCAGAGGCGTGAGGAGGAGGAGAAGAGAGATCAAATCATCCAGGACAAGCGCGCCAAGAGCCAGGACCTACTGAACACAGTGGAGCAGATCTCACTGTGCCGGAAGGCTATGGGGAGAACTGCAGCCATGAGGTGGGTACCTGAAGCCCACAGAGGGTGCTTCCAGGTGGGCAAGGAGCAGCAAGCCAGCAGGTATCCTCCAGAGTGGGCTCCTTGCAGCAGTCTCCGCCCTCCTGCCAGGCAGGTCCCTTGCAGTGAATCCCCCCACATCCCGTAGTTTAGTAGATGATTTTCAGGCCTACAGAAATAGTGGGGATCATGCGGTGACAGCTTCCATGCTCACGACCTATACACAACCACGCTGCACCTAGGCCATGAGCACGACCTTTTGCTATACGTGCTTCATCTAACTAGCTAGCTATTTATCTGTCTGCACAGATAAATAGCTGGAAGTAGCTGCAGGCATCAATCAGATGCTTCACTCCCGAACAATGTAAGCACACATCTCCTAAAAAAAGGTTGTCCTACATAACCACAGCACTGACACAACCTGGAAAGGTAACAAAAAACCCCAACGTTTTTATATGTCCTCTCTGTATTCACATTTTCCCAGATATCCCAAGACTGCTAAAACCTTTTTTTTTAAACATTTTTTAGTTATAGATGGACTCAATGTCTTTGTTTATTTATATTCATGTAGTGCTGAGGATCGAACCCAGTGCCTCACATGTGCAAGGCAAGCGCTCTGCCACTGAGCCACAACCCCAGCCCCAAGACTGCTAAAATCTTTTTTTT
>CM053408.1:118344709-118363330 GCA_028644305.1 Xerus rutilus | reverse complement strand
AATCACTTGAGTCCAGGTGTTTGAGGCCAGCCTGGGCAGTGTAGCGAGACTTTGTCTTTAAAAAAAAGAAAGGAAGGAAAAAGACTAATGGTCTTGAGACCAGTTAGAGACAGAATTTTGTGTGGAAGATTGTCAGTTGTGTCAGTTCTTCACTAGGTTGGTTGGTTTGGTTGGTTTTTGTACTGGGGATTAAATCCAGGGGTGTTTCGTCACTGAGCCACATCCCTGGCGCTTTTTTTTGGTTTGTTTGTTACTGGGGATTGAACTTAGGGACACTCAACCACTGAGCCACATCCCCCAGCCCTATTTTATGTTTTATGTAGAGACAGGCTCTCACTGAGTTGCTCAGTGCATCGCCATTGCTGAGGCTGGCTTTGAACTCACGATTCTCCTGTCTCAGCTTCCCAAAGTGCTGGGATTACAGGCGTGCTTCACTGCGCCTGGCCCCAAGCACTTTTTATTGTTTATTTTGAGACAAGGTCTCACTGAGTTGCTTAGGGCCTCAATAAATTGCTGAGGGTGGCCTTGAACTTGTTATTCTCCTGCCTCAGCTTCCTGAGTGGCTGGGATTACAGGCATGTGACACTACACCCAGCTTTACTAGCTCTTAAAGACTGTGCCCCCACCAATTTCTGGAAAAGATTTGGAGTGCTACTCAGTTAAAAATATGTGCACAAAAGTAATTAGTTCATGTGCTATATTTTCAGAAAGTTGATTCTCAATGCCTGCATTTTATTTCCAAAGAATCTATTGTTCCTCAGGTTTCGCCTCCTACTCCCCTTTCAGGGAGGTGGTTTTAGGGCCTAGTTGTTTCCCTCTCTGCTTTACCTCGTCTCTGTTGCTGTTTGGCATGGCAGTTTTCTTTGTAACCTATACTAAAATTTGCTTCCTTTCTCAGCACTTTTTCTTTCTTTTTTTTTTTTGGTACAAGGGATTGAACTTGGGTACTCGACCACTGAGCCACATCCCCAGACCTATTTTGTGCTTTATTTAGAGACAGGGTCTCACTAAGTTGCTTAGTGCCTCACTATTGCTGAGGCTGGCTTTGAACTCATGATTCTCCTGTCTCAGCCTCCCAAAGTGCTGGGATTACAGGTGTGCGCCACTGCATCCAGCTTCTCAGCACCTCCTTGATGTCTGTTCTGGCTGCTTACTCTTACAAATTGAAAGTGTCTTGGGTAGATTTTTATTTGCTCATTTATTTATTTACTTTTAGTTGTAGATGGACACAAAAGTCTTCATTTATTTTTATGTGGTGCTGAGGATAGAACCTAGTGCCTCCCTCATGTGAGGTAAGTGCTCTACCACTGAGCTACAGTCCCAGCCCTTGGGTAGATATTTTCTCCTAATCTCTCTTGATGATTATCTATTTTTAAGTCTCCCTTTGTTTCCTGATGGTGACTATATTTTCACTTGTACTATAAGGCTCCACTTCCCCTATCTCTGAAAAAAATATTTTTCTCAAACACCTTGTTTCCAGTTATGTGCCATCACTTTCAAGAATCTAATAATTTTGATAATTGGTTATAATTTTTTTTTTTTTTTGGGTACTGGGGATTGAACTCAGGGGCACTGGACCCCTGAGCCACATCCCCAGCCCTATTTTGTGTTTTATGTAGAGACAGGCTCTCACTGAGTTGCTTAGTGCCTCGCCATTGCTGAGGCTGGCTTTAAACTCGCAATTCTCCTGTCTCAGCTTCCCTAAGTGCTGGGATTACAAGCGTGAGCCACTGCGCCCGGCTTAATTGGTTATAATTTCAATGGAAAAATTTATTTAGATACTGTGCTAAGTGCTGAGGGAACTCCATGTAAGTATTAAACTTAAAGTTATGTTTGTTGATTTAAGGGAGGACAGAAAAAGAAATAGGGAAATGAGAACTGGGAAGAGAGAAATAGAAGTAACTTCTGAGGTGGTCTTTGAGGGATGGAAATTCCCTAAAGTGAGTGGCAGGATCCTTCCATGTATCAAACTATGTCATTGTGACAAGAAAGACCTAGCATACAGGTGCCTGATATCCAGGGTACCTGGAATAAAGGGACACATGTCTGTGACTGCAAACGGAGTCAGACAGCAAGAGGTGGTAGCAGGTGGGGGGTTGGCTTTATGCTCTGAAGGTCATACTCAGTGGGCAGTACTTGAGATCTTTGGGAGCCCTTGCTGTGTTGGATCTTTTGGAACCTGGTGACTTTTTTGAGTTTTCTTGTGAAAGTTAACTTCCTCAGGCCCACTTAATGTTCTATCTTCTGTTTTCCTCTGCCTATTGGCCTCCTTTAGAACATCACTGTGCAGTATTTAGTGATTGTATCACATCTTTGTTTTCCCCGGGGGCCAGTGACCATTGACTTGCTTTCTTTGTTCTTTTTAGATATGCATGACAGTAGAGTGTATTTTTTTAAAGTATTTTTTAGTTGTAGATGGACACAATATCTTTATTTTATTTTTATTTTTATGTGGTGCTGAGGATCGAACCCAGTGCCTCACGCATGCGAGGCGAGCGCTCTACCCCTGAGCCACAATCCCAGTCCCAGTAGAGTGTATTTTGACATATTGTACATATATAGAATATGACTTAATTCTAATTAGGATTGTGTTCTTGTGGTTTTACATGATGTGGAGTTAACACTGGTTGTGTATTCATATACAAAGATAGGAAAATTATGTCCAATTAATTCTACTGTCTTTTTTTTTTTCTTTTTTTGGTACTGGGATTGAACTCAAGAGTACTGGTCTCACTGGGGCTGGCTTTGAACTCTGATTCTCCTGTCTCAGCCTTCCAAAGTACTGCACTTATAGGCGTGCACCACGGTGCCCAGTTTCTACTGTCTTTTGTTTCCCTCCCTGCTTCCTTCCCTTTATTCTCCTTTGTCTAATCCAGTGGACTTCTGTTCTTCCCTTCCCCACCCTCCCTTGTGGGTTAGCATTCACATAGCAGAGAGAACATTTGGCCTTTGGGTTTTGGGGACTGGCTTATTTCACTTAGCGTGATATTTCTTTATGGTGAAGTAATAGTAATATACTATGATATTACATTGTGTGTATATACCACATTTTTTTTTGGTACCGGGGATTGAACTCGGATACTCGACCACTGAGCCACATCCCCAGCCCTATTTTGTGTTTTAGGTAGAGACAGGGTCTCACTGAGTTGCTTATCGCCTCACAGTTGCTCAGGCTGGCTTTGAACTAGCAATTCTCCTGTCTCAGCCTCCAAAGTGCTGGGATTACAGGCGTGTACCACCACGCTGGCTATACCACGTTTTCTTTATCCATTCACCTCTTGAAGGGCACCTAGGTTGGTTCTATAGCTTAGATATTGTGAACTGAGCTGCTATAAACTACATCACTGTAGTATGCTGGTTTCAAGTCCTTTGAGTATAAACCAAGCAGTGGGAAACTGGGTCAAATTGTTCCATTCCTAGTTTTCTGAGGAATCCCCATACTGCTTTGCAGGGTGGTTGCACCAATTTGCAGTCCCACCAGCAATGTATAAGTGCACCTTTTCACCCACATCCTCGCCAACAAAGTTTTTTGAGTTCTTTTATATCCTGGAGATATACAAAGAACTCTATCTCTACCTGATGTGCAGGTGGTAAAGATTTTCTCCCATTTTGTAGGCGCTCTCTTCACGTTCTTAATTTTTTTCCCTGCTGTGAAGAAGCTTTTTAGTTTGATAACATCCTGTTTATTGATTCTTGATTTTTACTTCTTGTGCTTTAGGAGTCTCATTGAGGAAGTCATTTCTTAAGTTGGGCGTACATTTTCTTCTAGCAGGCGGAGGGCCTCTAGTCTAATGCCTAGGTCCCCGATCCCCTTTGAGTTGAATTTTGTGCAGGGTGAGAGATAGGGGTTCAATTTTTTTTTTTTAATATTTTTTTAGTTGTTGATAGATTTTTATTTTATTCATTTATTATTTATATGTGGTGCTGAGGATCGAACCCAGGGCCTCACGCATGCGAGGCAAGCGCTCTACCACTGAGCCACAATCCCAGCCCCTAGGGGTTCAATTTTATTCTACTACATACAGATTTCCATTTTCCCCAGCACCACTATATGTTTATGGGGCTTTTGTTTAGTATGAGATTTATGTGGTTATGTCTCCGTATCTTCTACTCTGTTCCATTAGTCTTCACGTTTGTTTTTGCCAATACTGTGCTGTTTTTGTTACTATAGCGCTGTAGTATAATTTAAGGTCTGGTATTGTGGTGCCTCCTGTATCACTTTTCTAAGGATTGCTTTGGCTAATTCTGGGCCTCTTATTTTTCCAAATGAATTTCATGGCTTCTATTTTTATGAAGAATGGAATTTTAATAGGAATTGCATTAAATCTGTAGAGTGTTTTTGGTACCATGGCTATTTTGACTAGTGATTCTGTCTATCCAAGAACATGGGAGGGAGATCTTTCCATTTTCTGAGGTCTTGGCATCAATTTCTTTCTTTAGTGTTATTGTAGTTTTCATTGTAGAGGTCTTTTGCTTCTTTTGCTTCTTTTGCTTCTTTTTTTAGATTGATTCCTGAGGGTTTGTTGTTGTTGTTATTGTTTTTGTTTTGTTTTTTTGGTTCTGGAGATTGAACTCAGGGGCACTCGACCACTGAGCCACCTCCCCAGCCCTATTTTGTGTTTTATGTAGAGACAGAGTCTCACTGAATTGCTTAGCACCTCGCTGTTGCTGAGGCTGGCTTTGAACTCTCGATTCTCCTATCTCAGCCTCCCTAAGTGCTGGGATTACAAGCGTGAGCCACCGCGCCCGGCTGGTGTGCTCTTAAGGGAATTCTCACTATGGGACACTGCTCAGTTTCTCTCTGCTAGTATGGGTTAAAAAATTGGATTTGGAATCTTCTGACCACCACCCACACCACTCCATACGTCTCACTTCCACTTTAGCTGGTCTTCTGGTGGCGTTCATGCCTGGTACCTTCAACAATGGGGCAGGTAGCATGCCTACCTCTGAGTTTTATGGCATGGTCAGGTGACCTTCCTTGGGCTCTGGGGAAAGATGGGAGGTTGTTGATAGCCTCCAACACCTAAGGCCTTTTTTTTAAAAAAAAAAATTTTTTTTTAGTTGTTGGGGGATCTCTGTTTTATTTATTCATTTATGGTGCTGAGAATCAAACCCAGTGCCTCACACATGCTAGGCAGGTGCTCTACCACTGAGCTACAACTCTAGCCCCACACCTGAGGCCTTTTTGAGCTCTGGAGCAGTGGATCCTTAGGGTTCCTTCATCATGTTACCCTTTCTCCTAGCTCCCAGGAGTTACCTTGTTTGTATCAAGCCCCCAGAACCCAGGCCACCTTGGCCCACGGATGTGAAGGTTCTTTGGCTTTGGTGCTCCTTTCAGGCCTCTGGGGATTTGAACTGTGGCCTGATTGCTGATAGAGCTTCATCAGGCTCACCACATAAATTCATGGAAGACCTGATTACCCGGTATATGAACGTGCCTCATTCCTATCCAGGCATAATATACTAGTTTTCTTTGACCACATTCATTCATCTAGCCCCTGCAAAGATCTCTGGAGAGCCAAAAGTCGTAGTGCACGCCTGTAATCCCAGCAGCTAGCTCAAGAGCGACCAGTATTCAAGACCCTTATCACCTTTAGGGAGAGGACTGCCCCAACATTGTATCCATGCCCATTTTCTTAACCTCTTCTGAATTCTACTCTAAATTGAAGCAATTGTGATTAGCTAAACCCTGCTGAGAACCAGGAACATTTGTTTCAGTTCCTCCTGGGGTGGAAAGTTTGCTTTGCTTTTATTTAGTAACATTCACATTTAGCAAGAAGAGGTACAGTTCTGGCTCTTCTGACATGATATACATTTATTACTTAATTTATGGTTCATCTTTCCAATTGGAGTATACATTCCATGAAAGGTGTTTGTTTTTTAATCAACCCTATGTAGTCAGGTCTTCATGTCCATGGACTCCACATCTCTAGATTAAACCAGTTGAGGATTAAAAGTACTTGGAAGGGCTGGGAATGTAGCTCAGCAGTAGAACACTTGCTTAGCATGCATGGTTAAGGCCCTGGGTTTGGATCTCTAGCACTGCAAAAAAAGGAGGAAGAAATACTTGGGGTTTGGGGATGTTTAAGCTGAATATGTACCATCTTTTTTGTCTTGCCATTTTTCTTATTTATATATACAAATAGATATTTTTAAACATGTATGTATTTTAAATATATTCTGTTGGTGTGTTATAATTATACATAATAGTGGGACTTGTTAACATTCTTGGACTTGCATACAGTATAACAATATAATTTGGTCATTTTTGTCCCACAGTATCTCCTTTTCCCTTTCCTTTTCCTTTTCCCTCTATTTTCCTGGGATTTCCTCTCAACCTTTTCCCTTTTTCTCCCTCTCTAGCTTAAACATATGACCCTTGATTTTCTTTTCTTTTTTTCTTTTTTCTTTTTGGTACCAGAGATTGAACCCAGGGATGCTTTACCACTGAGCCACATCCCCAGCTCTTTTTATTTTTCATTTTGAGACAGGGTCTCACTAAGTTGCTGAAGCTGCCCTGGAACTTGTGATCCCCTGCTTCTCCTTCCCAAGTCACTAGAATTACAGGCGTGTGCCGCTGTAACAACTACTAAAATAGCATTCACATTGTATTATAAGCAGTGAAGATAATTTGAAGTATGTGGGAGGGTGTATGTAGGTTATAAGCAAACACTGCTTGAGCATGGGTGGGTTTTGATATCTGCAGGGGAGGTCCTGGAATCCACTCTTGGATACTAAGGGATGACTGTATTTTAAACCTCTAGAGCAATATCTGTCTCAGACTAGGCCCCCTGTATATAGTTATAGAATTAATCAGCTGGTGGAATAGCTACAAGGTAAAGTGTTCTCCCCACATTTATAATGAAGACAGGGAGGCACACAGATCAGGTATTCATGTGTACAGGGCTCATGTGGCCAGCCACATAATTGCTGACCCTCATAGTATAACAAGAGGCATATATTTTTGTCGAATACTAAGGTGTGGTTATTGATGTGACAGAGGCATCAAAGTTCCATTTAAGAAGCTTCAAAATGAAAGTCATTGGCAATTTTAATGTTTGCATCTAGTGTTGAGGAGACTGGACTTTGCTGATGGCCTTGGATGTTTCTGACACTGTTTACAAAGTGATTGAGCACTGCAGTCTTTATAGTATTCTTTCTCTTTAGCACATGATCTATAATTGTATTTTTGAAATTCCATCTAGGGAGATAGTTAAAATTGGAATGATCAGGAGTTTGTGGCTTATAAAAGGAAGATTGAGGGGCTGGGGCGATAGCTCAGTGGTAGAGCACTTGCCTCACAAGTGTGAGGCACTGGGTTCGATCCTCAGCACCACATAAAAATACATAAATAAAGCTATTGTGTTCATCTACAACTAAAAAAAAAAATTAAAAAAAAAAAAAAAAAAGGAAGATTGAGCCAGACAGTTGGAACCAGTCAATGCCCAATCAGTCACTGATAGATCAGGATTTCCTTGATGGTGTTCTGTAGGATTTGACCTCTCTAGGCTTTTATAACACCATCAAAAAGAGCTTACCTTGATCAGCTCATCCAAAATCACAGGAGAATAAGGCCTGGTATTCAAGTAGCCTCTTATGAGTTCACAGTGGGACTGCTTTATGATTGCAACACAGAAGGAATGACCTGGTACCTGCCCCACCCCTTACCCCTACATGAGAAATGCACAAGGAGTCACTTAAGGGTCACTATTATGGTTAGTGTGGATGGAGCCAGAGCAGGGAAATTATATTTCTGATTTTCAGTAGGTGATTCAAATGCTACTGCTCTGGCATGGTTTGAGGGCTCTGTGCCTGCTGCGGGGTTGGGCTACACCCAGAGCTTTTCGTGAGAACATCTCCTTGGGCTTTGTTCTTTTTTGGTACTGGAGATGAACTCGGGGGCACTCCACCACTGAGCCACATCTCCAGCCCTATTTTGTGTTTTATGTAGAGACAGGGTCTCACTGAGTTGCTTAGAATCCCACCATTGCTGAGGCTGGCTTTGAACTTGAGATCCTCTTGTCTCAGCCTCCCTAATTGCTGGGCTTAGGGGCTTGCGCCATGTGCCCCACTCCTTAGGCTTCATTCTGTTTCTGTTGTGCCCCTCCCCCAGACTTCTTTTCTTTGCTCTTGGGAATACAGTCTTTTCTTGACTTCTTTTCTTTGCTCTTGGGAATACAGTAGTTGAGATTTGCTAGTAGAATATGGTTCCAGTCTAACATTTCCTGTTTTCTGCTTGGCTTATCATCTGTTTCTAGCCATTACGTAGGTCACACTCCTGTACACATGATAGCTATATGGTCACATACATATGTGCCGAATAAGTATATGATTATACGTCACATTTCTACTAGAGTGTGGGGAGGACAACATTGTAAGTGTCCATGATTACTTTGTTGAAAAAAATGAAAATCTGTCAGAATACAGAAAGCCCTAGAGCTCTCCTGGCTGCCATCTGGTAGTCCCATTTCTCTCTACGCCACGCAATGTCTTCTGCTTAGGTTGGTCTGAGTCTCCTTCATGGTCTGCATTCTGATTTGTTCAGTCTTCTATGTGCCCTCTGAACACACAAGTGACACGGTCTCTCTAAATGTAGATCTTTATTCATTCTCTCTAGCATAAAGCCTTGATTGCCCTGACCTTAGGGTGTGTGGTTTGTGAGGGTTGAAACCTTTGCTGTCCTCAATTTTCCCACACACCATCCTTCTGGGGCATCCTTCCTCCCTCTGCCCATCCCATCCACCTATGTAGTTTCTTGACTTGCTCCTCCTGTCGCTGTAGCCCTCAAATGCCGGGTAGCATCCTCTGACCTTCCTGTTTGATCTTCAGTACGATTTGGTCAGTACAATTGCTGCTGCTTTCATCTGCCTTGGTCCCTGGTGTTCAATATCCTGTACCAAGCTCACTGGCCTTCTTTTAGATCCACTCCCCGCATTCTTTCCAGGTGTACATTGCTTCTTCCTCCTTGAAACTCATGCTGAGTGGGTTGGTGGTTGCTTGGTCTGCAGTGATGGGTCGAACGTAGGGCCTGTGAGTGCCAGGTAAGCACTTTACCACTAAGCTACATCCCCAGCTCTACAAATATTGGGTTTTGTCTAAATAAATGTCCAGGTTCTAGACAGTTGTGGTGGCGCATGCCTGTAATCCCAGCACTTTGGGAGGCTGAGACAGGAGAATCATGAGTTCAAAGCCAGCCTCAGCAATAGCGAGGTGCTGAGCAACTTAGTGAGACCTGTCTCTGCATAAAACACAAAATAGGACTGGGGATGTGGCTCAGTGGTCGAGTAGCCTTGAGTTCAATCCTTGGTACCAGTAAATAAATAAATAAATAAATAAATAAATAAATAAATAAATATCCGAGTTCTCCTAGCTTTGTTTCTGGCTTTTTAATTCTTTTACAGGCTCTTCTTTCTCTACCTGCCTCCCCAGACATTCATATGAAATTCTGAAATCTCTGGCTCCAGTTCTCCATCTGAGTTTTTCTATCCATCTTTGGACGATTGCTCCAGAATTTCTCATATCCAGCATTGCTAACGTTGAAGCTACCCTCAGCACCTCTTTCTGCCTTTTCTCATTTGGTTTCATGGTGTCACTCTTACAAAGTGACTGTCTAGATACCCTGGCATGAGTGTTTTCTCCCATCCTCACAGCTTTAGGAATTCTGGCATTTGGCCTTCCCTGATCACTTCCAGTTAGGAATGGCTACTTCTCTACCCTAGATCTTTTCCTAGTGGCAAGGGTCCTATCAGTTACCTGACACTCACCCCCTTCAATAAACATGAGAATTTCCTTGTGTAAGATAAGAGGTAGGTTCACAGTGGACAAAGCTCTGTCAAATGAGGACATAGTGAATGACTCCATGGTTGCCTCTGCACTAGAGGATGGTGGGCCCTTTGCTGAGATGAAAGAAGGCTGGTGGAGAACCAGGTATATTGGAGAAAGTGGGGAGCAAGAGTTCTTTTCTAGACATACTAAATTCCCATGTTCCAACCACTCTGGGTGAAACACGCCTATAATCCCAGAGGCTTGGGAGACCGAGGCAGTAGGATCCCAAGTTCAAGGCCAGCCTGGGCAACTTGGCAAGACCCTGTCTCAAAATACAAATATAAAGGGCTGAGAGGGGCTGAGGGTATAGCTCAGTGGTCAAGTGCCCTGTATTCAGTTCCTAGTGCTAAATACATAAACAGAAATAGTAATAAATTTCCATGTTCCTAATTGTTTCTAGGACATCTCTAATTTGGCACTAAGGTAGTATTTAATTGAGTGGATCCTGGTGTTTACTGGTTGTGGACTTTGGGCAAATTACTGCTGTCTCTATCATCCTTACCCAGCTGCCTCTGTGTAAGAGGATGACCATTCATTATTGAGCCTGCTTCCTTACTGGGCGATGGGTGTAGTGCTCAGGATGAGGCAGTCCTTAGCATAGTCCCTTGTGTGGAGTGGTAATCTGTAACTTTCAGGTGTTGCTTGTTTTATTACATAATGGCTTTTGTCCCCTGTATAGTCCAGAACCCTTTGGTTGATGAGGGCTGTCTTTCCCTTGATCTCCTTCTGTCCTAATCTGTTGGGAATACCCTCTCCCCACTTGACTTCCTAGTAAAATTCAGCCCCTGGAGAGATCTCTCACAGGCCAGTCTTCCAGCTTCATTGTCCTCTGACTCTGGTGCCCACCATCCCTGAAAAAGAAAAGCTAGACTTGAATGAATTGCTGTTCTGTCCAGAAACAAGGAAGCTCTGACAAAGCTCCCAGGGAAGCCAGTGGTCTGGCTGGGCCAGTGAGGATATGGGAGACTGGCTTCTGAGAGTGGCGATGGGCATGCAGCAAGGCCAGGCACAAGGTGCATCTTCAGCAGCCATGTTTGAAAGTCTAAATATCAATGAAGTGAGAGGCAAGAGGCTCATGGAGCAGCCAAGGTATGTGCATTCCATCATTTCTCATTGCTCAGTAGGCATCTCTCCCTTCCCTGGAAAGTCATTTATGTTGGATTCTTTTTAATTCAAAGACACATGATTGACGTGGATAAATGGCTGGGGGAAAACGTATATCATAGATGTACACGCAAACATAAGATATTCTTGGGACCATAAACATAAATGTGTGCGTTGAAACCTAGGGCTTATGGTGGATCTGGGACTGTCATATGTTCTGAGTAGTCTTGTGAGTCCTAAGGGGAGTTGGGAGCAAGGTGGATGACTTTTGTCTCCTTAGCTCATCTGTAGGGTGATGGTGAAATTAAAAAAAGAACCCAAGACTTAGGACTTTGCTTGGCCTTGGAAGCTCTGTCCCTCCTGGTTACTGAGGTCAGGTGTGTTATTTCTGACTCATTTTTCCCAGGAACTAGCACAGTGTTTTTGCTAGAGTTGCAGCAGATGGAAAGGGCAGGATGGGCTGGGGGTATAGCTCAGTGCAAGAGCATGAGAGGCCCTGGGGTCAGTCCCTAGCACCAAAAAAAAAAACAACAAAAAAAAAAAACAAAGAGGAGATGGCATAATGGTTCTGACTGCAGGCTTTGAGGTCAGTTAGTCCTATATTCAGCAAGAATTCTTACTTCTGAAAATGAATATGGGATTAATGACAGAATGCATAAAGTGTTTAGCAGAGCACCTCATGGTGGGAAAGACTGGTGAGTTAGTGAACTGAACCTTGTTATTAACAGTGTAAGCAGCAGCATTTAGCAGGCTGATATCTTTGTTTTTCAGGACAGGACTCGAAGATACTGAAATCTGCCTGGCTCCAAATTCTTTATAAGCCAGAGGATGAGTCACCAGTGGGCATGAGAGATTGAGAATATTCTGCTTTGCTGCAAACCTGGGTAGAGATCACTTCCCTTTCTGTAGGTTGGAGCCAAGGAGCACAATGAGTACAGTAAGTTCCATCAGCTCATGAGTTTTATTTTCAGGACTAACAACTGCCTTGTCCTTTGTGGCACATTGCAGAGAGAACTGAAAGGTGTTCCGGGTGACCCTGGTTCTTCAAGGAATGTGTGCCGGGCTCTTCCCTTAGCAGCACCAACGTGCCCCTCTTCAGCTGAGTTCCGGGTGTTGGGATGGTGCCCCTAAGGCAGGAGGCTGAGGAAGAATGGCTTGTAGTTCAAACATCATACCTTTTTAAATATGTTTTTGAATGTCATTTTGAGACAGAGTCTCACCACATTGCCCAAGCTGGCCTTGAACTTGCAATCCTCCTGTCTCCACCTCCCGGTGAATAGTTGATGGCTATTGGTGTATGTCACCATGCCTGGCTCAAACATGAAACCTTCTTAGCAATTGTGTCTGGGAAATATTAAGGCCCTTAGTGGTATTTTGGTTACCTGCAGCCCAGTTTTCCACTTTCCTTTCTACGTTGTTTCTCTGTGTTCAACATGAACGCAATAGTAATAATCTAGTGGAAGTTTTCTTACATTTAGTGGCTGGTGTTGATCAGTCATTGTTACTGCTTTTTAGCCTTTTATCACACCTCCGAGGCAGCGCTGGTTCAGTGTATCCCAGGTTTCATCTGGAGTGCCTGAGCGCTATAGAAGTTTGCCTGTGAAGGTCTCCCTTGCTTACTCCCTGCTGATAAAACTGCTGCTTTAAGGTTCCTTATATAATCTAAATTCAGAACTGTTTTCTGAGATGCACTGATTTCCTTAATGGTGAACCGGATGTGAAACAGCCTCCATCTCTTTCCAGGCTCCAGAGGTGCTGTGAATGGCATTGTAGAGATGAAGGGTGTTAGGGGTAAGATGAGGCTAAATAGCTCCCAGAGTTGACAGGGTGACAAGGTCTGTTCATGTAATCTGGCACTGTAGGTCCTTGTCTTCCATGTATTTCTAATGAGCCCAGCCCATCCCTGCTGAACCTCCAGGCTCATTCCCCACCCCTGTAAAGTGGAAGTGACTAGCTGGGCGCGGTGGTGCACGCCTGTGATCCCAGCACTTTGGGAGGATCTCGAGTTCAAAGCCAGCCTCAGCAACGGCGAGGTGCTAAGCAACTCAGTGAGACCCAGTCTCTACATAAAACATAAAATAGGGCTGGGGATGTGGCTCAGTGGTTGAGTGCCCCTGAGTTCAATCCCCAGTACCAAAAAAAGGGTGGGGATGAGTGACTTCCCTCCTTGGTCCTTTTCTGTAGATACTGTTCTAGCCTACCTATATAGAAATTGACATTCTAAGCCTTACCTCTGAGGCCATATTTCTGTCCAGACAGGGAGAATCAGGACAGGCAGAGCAGTATGGCTTTTATGAGGGCCTGTGAAGTTGTTGGTTAAGTTATGGTGTGAGTAGCTTCTGTGGTTGTGATTGGATGGTTTATTTTCACTGAAAGCTCTGGATCTTTACTAGTTCAACTGCTAAATTCTTGACTAGGACTAATGGGAGGGCAGAGAGGGGTATGTCTTCACAAATGCCCCAGGAGTGCTGAGCTTGCCCTGAGATAACAGGCCCCTTGACCCTACTTTAAGTTGAGGTGGAGGAGAATCAGCCAGCCAGCCTGCGGGGAGTGGAGGATGGGTTTTTGAAAACTGAAGGAATTGGTCAGGTGAAGAAGGGAGGGAGAGGGCACATCACACTTGAATGAAGCCTAGGTGAAAGGTGTGGTGGGCCAGGAGCAGCTGTGAGCCAGCTGGGAAAGTCGTTACCCTTGTCCGGGTGTCCATGTCTGCTTTTGTGGCTCCCTCAGCATACGAGTAACTGGGTGGGTGGGATGGCTTCTGCTTGGCAGTGCCTACTGAGAAACACTTGGTACTTCAGAAGAAGGAGGCTCCTGGGAAGCAGCCTGCTGGCTCCTGGGCAGCAGAGCTCAACTGCAGTGGGAAGGGCAGCTCCCTTGAGAAACAGAGCCACTCCTCTTTTGGGAATTTGAACTGCTCTGTCACTTGCCTCTGGGCTTGCCTGGGGATATCCCTTTGCACTGCACATCCTTGAAACAATTTGACACAGTAGTAGTCAAAACACAAATAGAATTGGAATTAAGTTTATCTCTGCTGTCTAGAGTTGGGTTGGGTGACGATATTCTTGGGTCTTATGAAAATCTCAGCTCTAGTATGCAGTCTTTCCTGAATTTCCTGAGACTGAGTTCCCCTGGAAAGGCATATAGGATTGGGATCATACCTTCTTCATGTCATTTAGTCCTCACGGCAGCTCTACAAAGCTGGGACTGGTGAGGAACTTTAGACTTAGTAGCAAAAAAGTGCCCCAGATGGCTCATGGCAGTGAGAAGCAGGATAGGGTAGAGGGGATTTGGGACTGTGGAACAAAGACTAGCTAGAGTGGTGTGGGGCAGGATAAAGTGACAGGCTCTGCAGGAGACTCTGTCCCCTGAAGAAGACTGCAGGAAGGTATATTCTCAGTTTGTCCTTTGAGGCCAGCTGGATGAGAAACTGCAGCCCAGGGCAATGTAGGAAGGTGGGAAGTGTCTGTATGGGTAGGTCGCGGAGTGCCTGGGTTAGAAGTTATACTTTCTAAAGAAAATCTAGCTTCCCGCAGTGCACAGTGGGTAGAAACTGGAAAGGCCAGTGGGGACCACGTGGTCATGGGCAGAACTCTTGCCTGGCGCCTGTCAAGAAAAGAAGGTGGGGGCTACTCTGGAAACAAGTTTTTTTTTTTTTTTTTTTTTTAAGTACTGGTGATTGAACTCAAGAGTACTCAACCACTGAGCCACATCCCAGCCCTATTTCGTGTGTTTTATGTAGAGACAGGGTCTCACTGAGTTGCTTAGCACCTCGCCATTGCTGAGGCTGGCTTTGAACTCGTGATTCTCCTGTCTCAGCCTCTCTAAGTGCTGGGATTACAGGTGTGCGCCACCGCGCCGGGCAGAAACAAGTTCTTTTTTTTTTTTGGTACCGGGGATTGAACTCAGGGGCACTCAACCCCTGAGCCACATCCCCAGCCCTATTTTGTGCTTTATGTAGAGACAGGGTCTCACTGAGTTGCTTAGCGCCTCGCCGTTGCTGAGGCTGGCTTTGAACTCGCAATTCTCCCGTCTCAGCCTCCCTAAGTGCTGGGATTACAAGCGTGAGCCACCACGCCCGGCTCAGAAACAAGTTCTTTAAGCTAAGAAAACAAAATAACTAGGAGTGTCGCTCAGTGGTAGAGTGCCTAGAATGAGTGAGGCCCTGTGTTCAGTCCCCATCACTGCCAAGAGAAAAGAAATTTCTGTTCATGTTTTAGATGACTCCTCTCTATAAGCAGTCAGTATTCTCAAACCCCAAGTTTTAAAATGGACCCCAACCTCACGTCTACACACTGGTTACTCCTAAGTTGATCCATCCCTGTGTTGACCTTTGTTCTTGTCTGATCAGTGCTCATGGGACTGTTTGTTTTCCCCTTGATACCCTCAGAGAAAGCGCCGTGGTGGAACAGTAAGTTCTAGACAAGTCCAGAAGCGAACTCGGGAAGCAGCCTCCACCCCTGAGATTTCCCTGGAAGCAGAACCCATAGAACTTGTGGAAACTGGTAAGATTGCAGGGCATACCACAGCATGGTGTGCTGGGGCAGAGAAGGCGTGATGTGGTACAGGAGCACATGACTGCACCTGGTTGACACCCAGCACTGCTCCTGCTAATGGTCGAGATGAGGCTCGTGACTGAAACAGACTTCACACACACAATTAATCAATACCATAGAACACTTGGGACTCTGTGTGGCAGATAGCACTAGACATGAATTAGTTGTTAGAATATGCTGTTAGTGGTGGCATATGCCTGTAATTCTAGTGGCTGAGGAGGCTGAGACAGGAGGACCATAAGTTAAAAGTCAGCTTCAGCAACTTAGTGGGACTGTGTCTCAAAATAAAAACAAAAAGGGCTGGGGGTGTAACTCAGTGGTAAAGCACCGTGGGTTCAATCCCCACTATTTAAAAAAACAGAAGAGAAGAATAAGATCCTTTTGTACAAATTGTATTGTTTACCTATGATATATTATATTGCATTACATTTTATTTTTTTAAAATATTTATTTTTTAGTTGTAGGTGGACACAATAGCTTTATTTTATTTTTATATGGTGCTGAGGATTGAACCCAGTGCCTCCCGCATGCTAGACGAGCACGCTACCACTGCGCTATAACCCCAGCCCTGCATTACATTTTATTTCTGAGACTTTTTTTTTTTTTTTGGTGGTTATAATCAGACAGCATGCCTTTTATTTATTTTTTTAATGTGGGGCTAGGATTGAACTCAGTGCCTCACACATGCTGGGCAAGCAAATCCCCAGCCCTTTTTTATGCTTTTTAGAGAGAGAGAGAGAGACAGGATCTCACTGAGTTGTTTAGAGTTTCACAAAGTTATTGAGATTGGCTTTGAATCAGTGATCCTTCTGCATTAGCCTCCTGAGCTTCTGGAATTACAGGTGTGGGCCGCTGTGCCTGGCAGGAGTCTTAACCTCATGCCAAGCCCAGCAGTGCACACCTGGAATCCCAGCTATTCAGGAGTCTGAGGCAAGTTCAAAGCCAGCCTTGGCAACTTAGCAAAACCCTGTTTCAAAAGAAAAAGGGCTGCAGGTATATCTTGGCAGCGCACACCTAAATTCATCGCCAGTACTGGGGCAGGGAAAAAATCTTTACCTCACACTTTTTACTATAATTAGAAACAAAAATGGTTTAAGTCTTTTTGTTTGGTTTGTATAAATGGAGGGGGTACTCTGCCCCTTGTTCCTACCTGCTAAATTTAACTGCTATTAACTGTTGGGTTCACATCCTTCCTAATTTGTTCTGTACACCATGCACACATCTCCAGTATGAGGTAGGGGTCAAAAGGCAAGCTACACAGCTGGCCCAAGCCAGTTTGGCATGTTGGGGCCAACAGACATCACCTTGTCCTGCTTGGGAGGCACTTGGGACGAGTGAAGAGTAAAGCACCTCCCTCACTGCAGAAGTTGTGCTGGGCATGGCAGGTGGGGGTGGCACACCATGGGTTGGAAGTGCCCACTCCTGCCAGTGATACATCTATAAAAACCACACCCCAGCCGGACGCGGTGGCGCAAGTCTGTAATCCCAGTACTTAGGGAGGCTGAGACAGGAGAATCGCGAGTTCAAAGCCAGCCTCAGCAATGGCGAGGTGTTAAACAACTCAGTGAGACCCTGTCTCTACATAAAACACAAAATAGGGCTGAGGATGAGGCTCAGTGGTCGAGTGCCCCTGAGTTCAATCTCCAGTACCAAAAAAAAAAAAAAATACCCCACTCGGCAAAATGCTGGAAAAATACTGTTTGGCTGTTAGTCCAAAAAGGAGTTGGTACTTTGTGTAGGAAAGGAGATTTTTGGTTCAGTATAAGCCAGTGCCATGTTTGTAACCGTAGTAATCGGGCTTGGGGGTTACAGCCTTCCTTTCCTCCTAACACCTGTTGAAATGCTTTGTTTTGAAGGTGGAGATGAAATTGTGGACCTCACCTGTGAATCTTTAGAGCCCGTAGTCGTGGACCTGACTCACAATGACTCTGTTGTGGTAAGCATGTGGGAGTAAGAGTTGGCCATTTCTTGAGTAACTGGTCCCTGGCCTGCACTAGTACCTGAAGACCTTGATTACATTCAGTGTCTGTGCCCCAGAATGAAAAATACTTCAGGAAAATCATCTGTTGTGGCTTTGTTTCCTCTGGAGCATGGCTGTGGGTAGGAACTGAAGCTGAGTGGTAGAGCACCTACCTAGCATGTATGATCCCCAGCACTGAAAAAAATTCAGTAGGGCTGTGTGGCCCTGACCTTGCCATAGCCGGACACGGAAGCCATTTGGGGAGAATCAAGGTCCCACATCTATTCAGTCCATCATGCTACAGTTTACCCCAGCTGTGTGACCAGTCTGTAATAAATAGACTGTGCCTAATAAATAGGCAAGCCTCTGAAGGGAAGACAGGAAATCCATTTGTAAGTTCATGTTAGAAAGACTAAAAAAACTAGGGGAAAAAAGATTTGCTGTTTGAAAAAGGGCGGGGGGCAGGGCAAAGGAGTTGCTTGGTTTTGTTCTAGTTGTTTCTTCAGCTTTTCTTTCATGTTGTTGGGGATGGAACCCAGGGCCTTATTATGCATAGTAAGTAAGCAATCCACAACTGAGCTAATCCTAACCTGTGGGCTATTTTTAAAGTTTACATACAATAGGTATGTGAAAAAGATGTAAAACAAAATTTCAAAAGGGACTAACTAGCAAGAGGCTGAGGCAGGAAGATAGCAAGTTCAAAGCCAGTCTCAGCAAAAATGGAGGCACTAAGCAATCCAGTGAGATCCTGCCTCTAAATAAAATACAAAATAGAGCTGGGATGTGGCTCAGTGGTCAAGTGCCCCTGATTTCAATCTTGGGTACCCAGGGAAAAAAAGGCACTAACTATACAAAAGAGAAAAACAACAAACATGAAAAGGAGTTCAATTCCAATTAAATCAGAAAAAATGAAGGTTAAAGAAACTGTGGGAATCTACAAAACAGCCAAAAGAGTAGCGACTATTAAAAGTGGTGGTAAGCCGGGCGCGGTGGCTCAAGCCTGTAATCCCAGCACTTAGGGAGGCTGAGACAGGAGAATCGCGAGTTCAAAGCCAGCCTCAGCAATGGCGAGGCACTAAGCAACTCAGTGAGACCCTGTCTCTACATAAAACACAAAATAGGGCTGGGGATGTGGCTCAGTGGTCGAGTGCTCCTGAATTCAATCTCCAGCACCAA
>CM053408.1:118327334-118344209 GCA_028644305.1 Xerus rutilus | reverse complement strand
TGTTTCTATATTCTAAAAGGTGGCCGTTTTGCTTTTCATATTTAGGTTTTTAACTACATGAATTGATTTTTCTGTGTGGTTTAATGTGGAGGTCTTTCTATAATATTTTAGGGTGATGTTAAAGTTGTATTTTCATTTTATTTAATGATGTAAAAATGTATAAATGTATTTGTTTTTATCTGTGATATTCTTTTTTTTGGTACTGGGGATTGAACGCAGTGGCAATTAACCACTGAGCCACATCCCCACCCTTTTTTGTATTTTATTTAGAGACAGGGTTTTGCTGAGTTGCTGAGGCTGGCTTTGAACTCAAAATCCTCCTGCCTCAGCGTCCCAAGCCACTGGGATAATACTCATGTGCCACTGCGCCCAGCTGATTTTTCTTCTTTTTAGTCTAATAACTCATAATCTGCAAATCTTTTGGATCTTTTGTTTATCAAACAAACCAAGTTTTGATAATATATATATTGTAGATGGACACAATACCTTTATTTATTTTTATGTGGTGCTAAGGATCGAACACAGTACCTTACATGTGCTAGATAAGAGCTCTACCACTGACCCACACCACAGGCCCCAAGTTTTGATTCTTTAACATTTCCTTTTTCTTGCCTTAATATGTACTGGCTAAAAAAAATCCAACATTGGCTAAACAGAAATAGTGATAGTCATAGACATTCTTGTCTCATTCCAAATCTGAGAAAATCCTTTCAAACTTTCACCATTAAATAAGATCTTTGTTGTGGATTTTTTGTTTGTTTAGACCATTTATTTATTTGAAATTCCTGTTTTGTATTTGGTTACAAGTTTTCATCATGAACCAATGTAGAATTTCTTTTTTTTTTTGGTGGTACCGAGGATTGAATTCAGGAGTACTCCACCACTGAGCCACATCCCCAGCCTTATTTTGTGTTTATGTATAGACAGGGTCTCACTGAGTTGCTTAGTTAGTGCCTTGCCGTTGCTGAGGTTGGCTTTGCACTCGTGATTCTCCTGTTTCTGCCTTGCAAAGTGCTGGGATTACAGGCATGTGCCACTGTGCCCAGCTCAGTGTAGAATTTTAACAATCTTCCGTTGAAAAATCTTTCCCCTTCATACGTTGATGGAGAATTACATTGATTTCTAGCATGAAACTTATTGTGGTTATATTGTGTGTGTGTGTGTGTATCATGAGATCCAGTTTGTTAATATTTTATGTATATTTGCATTTATGTTCCTGAGTAAGATTGGTTGGTCTGCAATTTTCTTTTCTTTTTTTTTTTTTGGTACTGGGGATTGAACTCAGGGGTATTTGACCACTGAGCCACATCCCCAGCCCTATTTCATGTTTTTATTTAGAGACAAGGGTCTCACTGAGTTGCTTAGTGCCTCACCATTCCTGAGGCTGGCTTTGAACTCTCGGTTCTCCTGTCTTTGAACTCTCTGATTCTTCTGTCTCCTGGGATTACAGGTGTGCGCCACTGCGCCCAACTTACCATTTTCTTTTATACACATTCTCTAGAGGGTTTTGGTATCCATGTTGGTGTCCCGTAAGTGAATTGAGGGAAAACATCCTTTTTTCCTGTTCTAGAAGATTTTGAAAGACTTCTTGGATGCTTGATAGAACTCTACAGTAAAGGTATCTAATCTAGAGTTTTAATCAATTTTAGTAAGTTTGCTTTTGGGGAATTTATTGATTCCATCCTAAAATGTTCATCTTTTCTTTTTTCTTTTTTGGTACCAGGGATTAAACTGAGGTGTACTCAACCACTGATACTCGACCACTCAGCCACATCCCCAACCCTGTTTTGTTTGTGTTTTATTGAGGGACAGGGTCTCACTGAGCTGCTTAGCTCCTCGCCATTGCTGAGGCTGGCTTTGAACTCATGATCCTCCTGTCTCAGCCTCCCTTAGTGCTGGGATTACAGGCGTGCGCCACTGTGTCTGGCTAGAATGTTAATTTTTATGGGATGTAACTTCCTTCATAATGTCTTGTGTTGTGGCATCTATAATGATGTCTCATTTTTCATTTCAGATATTGGTTATTTGTATTTTGTCTTTTTAGATTGGTATCACCAGAGCTTTATTAGATCTTTCATAGAACCAATTTTTAGCTTTGTGGATTCTTTCTCTTATAAGTTTTTTTCTTTTTTTTGATTATCTTTCTTTGAGTTCAATTTTGTTGTTCTTCTGTTAGCTTGGTTTCATCACATCTTTTTTTTTTGGTACTGGAGATTGAACTCAGGGGCACTCGACCACTGAGCCACATCCTCAGCCCTATTTTGTGTTTTATGTAGAGACAGGGTCTCACTGAGTTGCTAGTGCCTTGCCATTGCTAAGGCTGGCTTTGAACTCGCAATTCTCCTGTCTCAGCCTCCCTAAGTGCTGGGATTATAGGCTTGAGCCACCGCACCCGGTTTGGTTTCATCACTTCTTTTCCAATAACTGTGTTTAAGAGATTTTCTTTAGATATATCTTCTCAAATTTTGGTACTGGTATTTATAGTCAGTTGAATTATTTATTGAGGGCAGTATTGGGGATTGAACCCAGGATCTGGAGCTTGCACGGCAAGTGTTCTGCTCCTCTCAGCTATAAACCAGCCCTTTTTATTATTTTGAGACAAAATTTGGCAGAGTTGTACAAGCTGACCTCCAGCTTGCACCTCCTACCTCAGCCTCACAAGTAGGTGGAATTACAAGTGTGCATCACTGCACCTAACTCAAACTTTTGTTTCTAACATGAGAATTTCCTTTTTGTTACTGCATTATGCTTAGGAAATACATTGTGTATGTTGGTTCTTTTCAATTTAATTGAGATTTGTTTTAAGTCTCAATATGCATACTACTTTAGGCCTGGGCTTTGGTTTCTTCTGTGAGACTTTCAAGAACAAATTCAGCTGGGCGTGGTGGCACCCACCTGTTATCCCAGGGCTGAGGAGGCTGAAGTAGGATGATCATGAGTTCAAAGCCAGCCTCAACAACTTAGTAAGGCCCTAAGCAACTTAGTGAGACCCTGTCTCCCCTGTCTCAATTAAACAGGCTGAGGATGTAGCTCAGTGGTTAAGCACCCCTGGGTTCAATCCGCAGTAGAATAAGGAAGAGAAAAAAAAAGAACAAACTTTAATTTTTTGAGAATCATCTCTGCTATTCCCCTCTGGATTATTGCTTCCCTTTCACCTTTTTCTTTTCCCCTGTTCCCGGGGACTAAACCCAGGAGTGCTTTACCACTAAGCCACATTCCCAGCCCTTTTTATTTTTTGAGACAGGGTCTCACCAAGTTGCTGAGGGCCTCAGCCTCCTGAGTCACTGGGATTACAAGTGTGCACCGCCATGCCTGGCTTTCCCTTTTCCTTTTGACCAAGTTTGTTTACTTACTCTTTTCCCTTCCATTTTATCACCTCTTTGTTTTCATCTCTGTGTGTGTGATCTTGTTTTGGTTGCTTCCATTTGGAAACTGATGATAAGAAATCACTGCTTATGCTTTCTATCTTTCTGCTTTATTACTTGGCTTAACAGGTGAATTAAGATTTCCAGCCACTTGTGAGTGAGTGCAGCATGTTCTGTCTTGATAGAAGCAAGGCGGGGAGAGAGGGGAGATCAGCTTCTTTATTTACAAAACTGAGTCTGTGAGGGGGATGTTATGAAAATGTCATTCGCTTGGACTGTTTCCCTTAATTAAATTTCAAAAGATGGTGTCATTTCAAGTCAGGTTGATTTTCTTGGAATTGTTTTGTTTTTATCTGTTCCCGAGTGCTGATGAGTCATGCTGTTTGTATTGCAGTCTGTAACCTGCCTGGGTTTTTCATTTGCGAGATGCTATTGAAAGGACCTACTCAAAAGAGGCCTTCTTGGGCTGGGGCTGGGGCTCAGTGGTAGAGTGCTTGCCTAGTATATGTGAGGCACTGGGTTCAATCTGATCCTCAGCACCACATAAAAGTAAATAAATAAAAACAAAAGTTTTTGTTTTTGTTTTTAAGGTTAACAAAAAAGAAAAAAAGTCTCCTCCTTGCAGACAGGGGCAAGAGCCCTGTCTATGTCTGTATGGATGTAGTAAAAGACACAGAGATACCCATTAATGTTGGGGGTGAACTAAGAAAGAGGAGCCCACAAGGGGCTGGGGCTGTTGCTTAGTGGTAGAGTGCTTGCCTAGCATGTGTGAGGCACTGGGTTCGATTCTCTAAAGGACCGTTGACAACTAAAAAAATATATAAAGAAAGAAAGAGGAAGCCGGGCGTGGTGGCGCAAGCCTGTAATCCCAGCACTTAGGGAGGCTGAGACAGGAGGATCGCGAGTTCAAAGCCAGCCTCAGCAACGGCGAGGCACTAAGCAACTCAGTGAGACCCTGTCTCTACATAAAACACAAAATAGGGCTGAGGATGTGGCTCAGTGGTCGAGTGCCCCTGAGTTCAATCTCCAGTACAAAAAAAGAAACAAAGAGGAGCCCACAAGTTACCCAGGGAAAAAGAAAAATGAAACTGTTACATACACAACCGAGATGGACCACTTACTCCACTAGAATGTTACTGTCAGCACTGGTATTGCTGATGTTCTTCTTAAAGTCACAAGTCATAGTTATCAGTGATTGCATGATGTCATGATGTGTGCAACTGTTGAATATAAAGTGCAGCATTTTCCAGTTATGGCAGCACACACTTGTCATCCCAATTACTTGGGAGGCTGAGGCAGGAAGATTACAAGTTTGAGACCAGCCTGGGCAAGTAACTTAACTAGGCCCTGTCTCAAAATAAATGGATCTTTAAAGGCCTTTGCCAGATCCCAGGTTTCAGAGCCTGTCTACCCATCTGTCCACTCTTTGAGTAGACATTTATGATGCCATAATATTGTCCCCTGCCTCCATCTTCCATGCCAGGCAAACACTGTTTTGTCTACAGGGCTGCAGCCAGGAGGTAGGTATATTCTGTGGTTCTTGAAATATCTTTAGAATTAGCTGTGATTGGAGGGGAACACCCCTGGCCCTGGACCATGCCTCCTAGGGGTCTGATCTGGCCCTGAGTTTGGCATACCCCACAAGTGAGCTGGTTCTGACTCAAGGGAAACCCAGCTCCTACATCCTGAAAGCTGGGGAATTGGGATATCATGCTCCTCACGGGGTGCCCTCTCCTGGTCAGTAGTCTACTTTGGCAAAGGCAGGTGTGGGCAGTGTCAGTATAGGCACTGAAGAAAGTCAAGGTCATCCTATATACAGGATAATATTGTGTGCCCCGCCTCACCTCCCTTCCCCAAGACTTCGCCTACCTAGTGCCAGCCCACACTTCTCTGGTGAAAGTGATCCTGGTAATGAGGTTACCTGTCCCTCTTTCTCTAGTCATGCCCTGTCACTAGCCCAGGAGGAAGGGGAGCACTTGCAGAAGCCCTACATGGATTCTGTGCTTATCTGCA
Source organism: Xerus rutilus (assembly GCA_028644305.1). NCBI lineage: Eukaryota > Metazoa > Chordata > Mammalia > Rodentia > Sciuridae > Xerus > Xerus rutilus. The sequence continues at coordinate 118,338,831 of CM053408.1, read as the reverse complement.
GACCAGGTCTTCCTACAGGACTTGCTGTCTTCCTGGAGTGGCTGTGGTGACCATCAGGATCCCATTATTTATAACCAAATCCCCTCTAGTTGTTGTTAGGATTAATGGGATTGGAACATGTAGGAAAGGTTGCTTACGTGGTATCAAAAAGCCTGGAAGAGCAGACTGCAGGCTACATGTCCAGGAATGACTCCTGACCTGCCAGGACATGCCTGCCTGGATCTAGGAGACCCATTACAGCTCCTTTTCTAGGAGCCGTGGACTGAAGCATTGCATCTCCCACTGAAGGCTGGGCCCTTCCCATAGCGTAGGTGTGTCTAACAGAGGGAACCTAGTTCACATCCAGACCCTTGCTGAAGGAAGTCAGCTCAGAGTGTCAGACCCTCTGGTCGCTGCAGGGCAGGGTACCCTGCTGGAGACGTGGGCAGCCACACTTTCCTGAAGGTAGTGCCCTCCTGTGCTCAGGGACTCTGGCCTCCCTCAGACAGCTCGTGTTCAGCTTGCCAGAAGGTGGCAGTGACCCTCATTGAATGATTGTGGCAGAAGTCATCTTCATCTGAGTCGAGCCCTCAGGCCAGGGTTTGTCGGTGATTATTTTGTAGGCCTCAAGACTAGTCATATTGGTGTGTCACTCATTGATCCCCACACAGCCTGCTTCTGTTTGTTTAGTTGTGTTTAATGACATTAAGTACTCCAAACCCTTCTCCAGGTAAAGGCTATGTTTGGCAGTGGCCTAGTTGGTCCTGAATGCCTTTACTGAGCATGGCGTCCCTGGTGGTGTACTGAGTTCCATCCTTTAGTCCTCATGACGGCTGGGTGAAGTTTGGGCACTGCCTATTTTGGGAGAAGGAAGCTGCAGCTTCCATGCATCTGTCAGGACAAGAGTCAAGCTCCTCAGCTGTTGGGAGACAATAGCCTGAGGATTGAGGGGGCACCACGATTGACCAGGAAGGTGCACATTCTCCCCAGGGTGGAGAGGGCTGGGCCTGGCAGAGGGGTCTGCAGGGTCTCACACTTCAGAAACAAGAAATGTGTCCATTTCATCTCAAGTCAAGCTGATTATTTTGTTTTTCTCCTTCTTTTTAAAAGATTGTTGACGGTGAGTGATTGCATCTCCCTTTGCTATGGGTTTGGAGAGAGAGCTGGCGTGGGTGAGGACTGCAGCCTGCTGGCCTTACTGGCCTGTCCTCAAGGGGCCCAAGATCTCCAGGCAGAAGAGTGCCTGTGACCACTCTTGGTCAGACCTGGACAGTCAGAGCTTTGGCCCTGCTGAAGAAACCACCAGTGCTGATTGCTGAGCTGCAGTCCCGCCTTAGGGCCAACTGGATCTTGGGAAAAGCTGACAACTTAAGACATCCCCCCAGCTCAGGCACCAGCCTGCAGCAGCGATGGACATGTTATCCTGGGAAGACAGAGCGGCCCCTGGAGCTGGACAGGACCTTCTAGGGAGGAACTGACAGGGCAACGTTTTCTGTCTGGGAGTCCCGGTGGGGAGGGTCTTCTGAAGCCCCTGGGTGGGGTGGTGAGGATGGTGACAGTGGGGAACTTATACCCTAAAAACATGACTTTCGCCTTAGAAAGGAGGAGGCCAAGGAGGAACGCCAGGAGGCTGCACCAAGACCATGCCGACAGCTGCGTGGTGAGCAGTGATGACGAGGAGTTATCCAGGGACAGAGATGTGTATGTGACCACTCACACTCCCAGAAACGCCAGGGACGAGGGGGCCACAGGACTCAGGTACCCGTGCGCCCTGCTGCTGCTGTGTGGAGGCCAGGGGCTAGAAGTACTGTACTTTTCTGTCACTGTGAGCATTTGACTCCAGAAGGGCACATCCAAGTGGCTGCTCAGCAGCTAGGTGCGATTGGAACTGGATCCAGGGCTGGGCTCAACTGTTTTGCAGTGACAGGAATGTCACTAGCCACTAGCAGTGGGAATGCTGGCGTAGGGGAGAGCAGAGCAACTGAGGTTTTCTGTACCTTCTGTTGTTCAGTCTCTCTCAACCCCTTCTCATGGCCATGCCACCGTACCCACGTGAGCTATTGGCTTTCCTGAAAGTCTCCTGGTTCCTGTGCCTAAAGGTAGAGTTGGTAGAAGCTTAAGGAGAGGCCTCGTGGGGTACAGGCAGCTTACATGCAGGTGATCAAATGTTTGAATTAACTGAAAAACTGATGGAAAGCCCTGTGATTTTAGGCCCTCTGGTACTGTCAGTTGTCCCATCTGCATGGACGGATACTCAGAGGTAAGTAACCAGGTTATTTCTTCCCTCTTCAGTGTCTAAACTGTCACTGAAAGTGCGTGTTAGGTGAGGCAGGATCTGCTTGTTAGGTGGGATTTGACACTTGCCTGCTGCCCTACCTGGGCTGGCACATGGCCTGTTGCAGATCTGTATATAAAAAAGGTGTGCCTGTTTCTCTTGGGCCCTGCATGCTTCAGCATTAGCCCCCAGTGTACCCTGGGCTTTGGTGCAAAGTAGCAGCCTTTTGTATCCTCCATCCTGGCTATACCCAAACACTGCTGGTGTTTACTGAAATACCTCATAATGTCCTCATGTTGCTGCTGCTGCTGCTACTGGGAAACCCAGACTCCTGCCATCTGTTCCAGAGGCCACACTACTCATCGAACTGAGACTGGCTCTGCAGACTGCTACCGCTTTCTCTGCTGCACACTACCCTTCTTCCCTCTGACTGACCTCAGCTCTGGGTGGGGTGGGGTTCTCCGGGACAAGAGCAAACTCAAAGACTGTTCCTTGAAATGTCTTCCAGATTGTGCAGAATGGACGTCTCATTGTCTCTACAGAGTGTGGCCATGTCTTCTGTAGCCAGTGCCTCCGTGATTCCCTTAAGAATGCTAACACTTGTCCAACTTGTAGGAAAAAGATCAACCACAAACGGTACCACCCCATTTATATATGAAGTATTAGAGTTGCTCAGGAGAGAGAGATGGACAGACAACCCGGCTGGGCTCTTCCTATTTCCTGAGCTCAAAAAGACTGTTTAAAAACCAACATCTGATATGTAAACTTCTCTTTTGTTTCCAATCCCCCTTAGATTATTTTGTAATCTCATTTGATGCTCTGGAGCTAAACCAGGGGCCCTCCCCATCTGGCTCCATATCTCTGCTCCTCTGGGGTAGTTTCATCCCAGAGTAGGAGAAAAGGAGTCAGGACAGTGGAGTTGAAAATTGTGATTCCAGCCTTTCTGGGCCTATGTTCGCCAAGAAGCTTCCCTGTTTGGAAAGCTCACCCCATGTCTCCCAGGCACACAACTTTCCCAGGCACCTGTCAGTCGACCAGTCTGTCTACCACACAGTAATCAAGCCAGACACGGTCTACTCGGCCCAAGGGTTCCAGGTGCAGCAGTGGCCCCTGGAAAGCCCAACTACTGGACCTTCCCCCCAGCCCCCTTGAGGGTCAGAGGTGACCTGTAATTCTGCCTGCACCTTGTCATTGATCTGCAATGTTTTCTGCAAATCAAGAACCTCTGCAGGGCAATCCCCTGTTTCCTAAGAACGAAAGTGCAATAAAGCCCGTTCTTTACTACTTTACAGCAGTCCAGGAGATGTAGCACTGTTAGTGTCCTCCTCAGAGCCCTGAGGTCGCCTGTGGAGCAGTGCCCATCTCATCCTGTTTCTGCTCACCAACTGTTCTCAGGAACCTTACCCGTGCTCCAAAGTTCTCCACCTGGCACAGGACATTTGAGGTCAATAGGGCAGGCACGTATTTGGGTGTCCCCTCTTTTCTGATAAAATCCGTCCTGTGTTGGCCACCTGCCCTCCAGTCCTCAGTTCCTCAGTTCCTACTGCCTGTGTCTGCCCAAGCATAGATGCCAGGAGGTGGTGGCAGTAACTGTGGCCTTATCAGCCGCTCACTTCGATGCTTTTGCCTAAGTCACTGGCGCCCCTGTTTCAAAGACGTTGGCCCACTGGACTTAGCCCTGACATGGCTTCTCACCCCCCTACCCCCACCACAGTCGACACTTAACTTCAGAAGCTGCTCTTCTGGCCAACTGGGCTGTGATCCTCTGGACTTTTGACTGCTCTATAGGTTTGGTGGGCAGAGCATGATAGTGGCTCTTTTCCTGCAAAGGCCTGATGACAACTTCTGCTCCATAGGTGTGTGGGAGCCTTGGGTTCTCTGGCGGCAACAGGGTGGTTCAGACTTCCCCTGAGGCACTGGGGGTGGCTAGTAGGGGAGAGGCCTCAAGTGCACTGCAGTCCAGCCCCTGCTTCCACACCCTCCTCCTTCAGAGGGCTTCAAGCCAAACCAACAGCCTTTCCGTGTGAAGCACCTTCCCCGTGGGAAAAGGGCCTTTCTGGCCTTGCTAGCAATAACTGACCTTCAGTGCACTCTCCTGAAGGAGGAGGGACTCCGCACAGAGCTCACTTTAGACGGAGCTGAAGGAGCACTCCTCCTCTCTGTGAAAGAAAGATTTCATTCTTTATTCTGACTTCTCAGCTGCCTGGCTCACTCCCAGTTAGTTTGAATGAGAGTCATGAATTTCCTCATGGAGTTGAGGAGGGTGGGAGCTTCTGTGCTCATCATAGTGACATGTTGCCTGCCTGCCCCTCGCTGGACACCATGGCCATGAAGTCCCCTCTGGGCTTCATGGAAGTGCTCTTGTTAGGTTGTATCACCACCAGACAGACTTCAAGGGCCAAGGCGACCATGAAGGTATCAACTCATAGATGTGGTGACACCCATTTAAAATTTTCTTTGTATTGTGTCCTTAAAGACAACTTACATGATGGATTATAAAAGTTGCATTGCTTCATCCTAAATTAAATTGGGAAAAAAGTGTATTTAGTTTCTACTAATGAGAAACTGCAAATTAGGAAAAGACTGGTGTGGGGGAAAAATCCTTATCAGTGTACATAGTTCAGCTCTTTCTTTCTTACATTTAAACTGTATCCATGGACATCAGTCTGTTTTGGAGTCCTCTGCTAGTGTTAAAGATGTAAATAAAACCATAAATTTGGACCAAATATCTTCTTCGTACATTCATTTGCTCTTAGAAATTGTGATCAACCTTTTGCCAAGCTATGTGATTCTCGTCCGCCTCAGGCTCAATAGGTTTTGCACCTGTCTGTGTGCAGAAAAGCTGTCCAGAAGCTGCCGTGTCAGAGACCACTGCTGAGGCAGAAACACAGTCCTGGCCCTGAATACGGAGCAGTTCATGCCCAGGTGAGACTGGCCGGCCACACAGAACTGCACTGAACAGGATGGAGTCAGATTGCCCTGAAACCTTCACACAGCCTCTGGGTGGGAGGGAGGACCCCCAGAAGATGTGGATACACCAGTCACTGCTGCTTGACAGCAGCACCACAGAAGCTGGAGGCGGGGGGACTTGGTTTATGGAGACAAGACATGAGGTGATGGAGGAGCCCTCAATATGCCTCTGCCTTTCTCCATTCCTGCCCAGTCCCAGGGGTCAGAAAGGCTTAACATGCAGCTGCCTGGGAATCAGGTCTGCTTTCTGATGGAGCAGTCAGACAGAACTTGGCTGTGGCAGGTTTTCAGGTGCCCAGCTACAACAATTCCCTCTGGGCATGTTCACCAAGAGGCAGTTCTCCAAGCCAGTGGAAAATGGAAGCTGGCAAGAGGGAGCATGTAGCAGGAAGTGCAGCCTGTCCAGGAGGTACTCCCTGAGTAAGGATGCTGAGCAGCTATCCTCAAGGTCCTGGAAGTTCTCCAAGGAAAGAGGCCAGGAAAGGGCCTCCAGGCCTCCACAGCTGAGGGTGCTCACAGACTAGACACTTGCTGGTGGCTTCCAAGAGTCTGACTGTCTCTACCTCTGTCCTGAAGCTAGGAGCTAGTTGAAGGAGTCATGCCCTAAACAGGCCCAGGGAGGAGGGCAGGACCTGATTGGGAAAGCAGGGATCTATGCATTATAAGCTGGAAACAACTTGAGTTACTTGGAGCTGAACAGTAGGAAACCTCCAGGGCTGACTGGTTCTAAGTTGATTTTTTAGTGGGGTAAGGGGATTGGTGCTGGGGGTCAAACCTAGCAGGGCTCTACCACTGAGCTACATCCCCAGGTCTTTTATTCTTTATTTAGATATAGAGTCTCACTAAGTTGCCTAGGCTGGTCTCCATCTTGCAATCCTGCCTCAGCTTCTTGAGCCGGAATTACAGGCATGTACCACCCTACCCAGCTCTAGTTTACTTTTTTTTTAAGTGTCACTTACCTACATCTGTTCATGTTATAATACAGAAATTACTTCTGCATATTTTGTATCCAGCATTTTGCCAAGGTCTTACTCCAATAACCTACCTGGTTCCCTTTAATTTTCTACATCATATGCAATTAAATGTTACTCCTTAACACTCAGACCTTTCTTTTTCTCACTGAACTTTTACCTCTAATACTTAGGAACAACAGGTGGTGCTGATGAACACCTTTGTGTTTTCAATATTTCATCAAGAAATATAGACTGTGCTTGCTTTGGCAGCACATATACTAAAATTGGAACAATACAGAGAAGATTAGCATGGCCCCTGCACAAGGATGACACGCAAATTCGTAGAAGCATTCCATATTTAAAAAAAAAAAAAAAAAAGGGATACGCCTGTGTAATCCCAGCACTTTGGGAGGCTGAGACAGGAGAATCGCGAGTTCAAAGGCAGCCGCAGCAATGGCGAGGCACTAAGCAACTCAGTGAGACCCTGTCTCTACATAAAACACAAAATAGGGCTGGGGGTGTGGCTCAGTGGTCGAGTGCCCCTGAGTTCAATCCCCAGTACCAAAAAAAAAGAAAGAAAGAAAAAAAATTTGCTGCAGGTTCATGTTAAATAATAACAAGAGAAGTTCCTTTTCCTGTTATGAGGAATTTTCTTTTGTAGGGCACAAGTGTGGTGGGGCGGAGGTTGCTAGGAAATCGAACCCAGAGCCTTGGGAATGCTAGGCAAGCAAACTACTACAGAGCAACATTGCCAAACCCAAGTGAATGTCTTTTTTTTTTTTTTTTTTTTGTACCAGGGATTGAACTCAGGGGCACTTTACCACTGAGCCACATCCCCAGCCCTGTGTTCTATGTAGAGACAGGGTCTTACTGAGTTGCTTAGCACCTCACCATTGCCGAGGCTGGCTTTGAACTTGTGATTCTCCTGTCTCAGCCTCCCAAAGTGCTGGGATTACAGGCGTGTGCCACTGTGCCCAGCTTGAGACTTTTTTTTCCTGTATTAATTATTACATTACAGGTTGAGCATCTCTAGTCCAAACAGCACAAATCAGAAATGACCAAAATTTTGAAACTTACTGAGCATCAACATGATTCCACAAATGGAAAATTCCACCCTTGACTTCATATGATGGGTTGTATTCAAAATGCAGATGCACTAAAAAATTACATTTAGGCTAAGTGTATAAAGCATGGATGAAATAAATGAAATTGGTCTCATGCCCAGTGATTCAAGGCCAGCCTTAATGAAGATTAGAGATAAATGAAATGGATAATAGTAAAACTAGAGAATGCTACCACAAATTTGTTCTTTTAGAAAACTGAAAAACTTTTAGATTACTTATAGGTTTAACTATATTTTAATTTTTTATTCGTTTTTAGCAGTGCTGGAGATGGAATTTGGGCCTCAAGCATACTAGGTAAACACTCTACCACTGAGCTATATTCTCAAGCCCTGCTTAGGTTAGTTAAAATAATCAAACTGGGGGTTGGTGTTTAGCTCAGTAGTAGAGTGCTTGCCTAGCGTGTGTGAGGTACTGGATTAGATCCTCAGCACCACATATAATAAATAAATAAAAAATAAAGGTTCATCAACTAAATATTTTTTTAAAAAAATCAAGGGGGCTGGAGCTATGGCTCAGTGGTAGAGCGCTTGCCTTGTATATGTGACTCACTGGGTTCGATCCTCAGCACCACATAAAAATAAATAAATAAAGATACTGCATCCATTAAAAAAAAATCAAATTGGGGCTGGGGTTGTGGCTCAGTGGTAGAGTGCTCACTTGGCACGTGTGAGGCACTGGGTTCGATCCTCTGCACCACATAAAAATAAATAAGGATATTGTGTGTAGCCGGTTGCAGTGGCACACGCCTGTAATCCCAGCTCTTTAGGAAGCTGAGACAGGAATCGCGAGTTCAAAGCCAGCCTGAGCAACAGTGAGGCGCTAAGCAACTCAGTGAGACCTTGTCTCTACATAAAACACAAAATAGGGCTGGGGATGTGGCTCAGTGATTGAATACCCCTGAGTTAAATCACCAGTACTAAAAAAAAGAAAAGGGAGAAAGAAAACCAAAACAGCATTCTACACATGATCAAGTGGGATTTGCCCCAGGAATGCATGTGTAGTTCAATATACAAGGTCCCATTGAAAACCTGGAGTAACATTCAGTGGTAGAATGTTGAAAGCTTCCCTTAGATCAGGGGCAAGACAAAGATGCTTCCTTGTGCCCTTAGCACAATGCTGGAAGCTCTAGACAGAGCAGTTAAACATAAAAGAGACCACATCCAACTGGGAAAAGAAGTAAAAGCATCTTTTTTAAAAAAATATTTTTTTAGATTTTGATAGACCTTTATTTATTTATATGTGGTGCTGAGAATCGAGCCCAGTGCCTCACACATGCTAGGCAAGCGCTCTACCACTGAGCTACAATTCCAGCCCCAAGTAGAAATGGCATATGTAGAAAGCCCTAAAGAGTACACACACAGGCTGGGGTGCGCACAGTGGGAAAGCATCCCTGGGTTCAATCCCCAGTACTGCAAAAAATAATGATTAAAAAGGGAAATGCTAGCTAGGCACAGTGGCGTACTTCTGTAATCCCAGCAGCTCAGGAGACTTACAGGAGGATCACAAATTTGAGGCCAGCCTCAGCAACTTAGTGAGAACTTGTATCAAAATAAAAAGGGCTGGAGGCTGAGGATATAGCTCAGTTGGTAGAGTGCTTGCCTTGTGTGTACAAGGCCCTGGGCTCAATCCCCTATACCACAAAAAAAAAAAAAAAAAAAGAAAGAAAGAAAAAGGTCTGGGTAGGTTGCTCAGTGGTAAAGTACCCTGGGTTCAATCCTAGTACAAATATATATGAACACAGACACACTAGCAGAAACTTTATCAAAGAATATGTGTGGAGACTGGGCATGTAGCTCAATGGTAGAACATTTGCCCAGCATATGCAAGGCCCTGGATTTGATCACCCCATCACAAGAGAATGTCTGTGTAGATAGTGGATAAACACATGAAAATGGGCAAAATTATCAGTCATTAGGGAATTACAGATTAAAACTAGAGTTGTCAGGCAGCACCGTGCATTTCACACCCACTAGAATGTCCAAAATTAGCTATGCTGACCATACCAAGTGTTAGGAGAGACATGGAACCACTGAAACTCACAGGAATGGAAATGTAAAGTGATACAATCAGTTTGCAGTTTCTAAAACACTTAACACCTACAATTTGGCCATATGACCACACCTAAATGAATGCTCAAGAGAAATGAAGGTGTATGTCCATGTGAGGACTTGTACATGAATGTTCACACCAGCTTGTTATGAGCCCAATCTGAAAACACACCAGGTTCCCCATGAGTGACTAGAGCATCCTACATGGAGTATGACTCAGCAAGAGTGAGGTCAGCCTAGTGCAGTGGTATGTTTGGTTTTGCTTTTTTGTGGTGCTGGGGATTGAACCAGGGGTGCTCTGCCAGTAAGTTACATCCCCAGTTTCGGTTTTTTGTTTTTTTTAAATTTTTTTAGTTGTTGATTGACCTTTACCCATTCATTCATTTATATGCAGCACTGAGGATCGAACCCAGTACCTCCCACATGGCCAGGCAAGTGCTCTACCAGTAAACCATAATCCCAGCCCGCCCCAGTTTCTTTTATTTTTTATTTGGAGACAGGCCCTCACTAAGTTGCCCAGGCTGGCTTTGAACTTGCAACCCTCCTGCCTCAGTCTTCTACGTTGCTGGGAATTCAGGCTTATGGTACAGCACCTGGCTTTGGTACATGCTTGTCATTCCAGCTACTCAGGTGCCCAGGCAGAAGGAAGGATCACAAGTTCCAGGCCAGTCTTGGCAATTTGGCATGACCCAGTCTTAAGAATCAAAGTCAGGGGCTGGGGTTATGGCACAGTGGTAGCGTGCTCACCTAGCATGTGTCAGGCACTGGGTTCGATACTCAGCACCACATAAAATATTCTGTCCACCTACAACTAAAAAATAAATATTAAAAAAAAGAAAGTCAGCTGCTCACAGAGAATGCTCAGTAGAAGGCTACTTGCCTAGTATGGCACTGGACCCTGAGTTCAACCCCCAGTACTACCAAAAAAAAATAAAAAACAAACAAACAAAACCAGCAGGGCGCGGGGGCCACGCCTGTAATCCCAGCACTTAGGGAGGCTGAGACAGGAGAATCTCAAGTTCAAAGCCAGCCTCAGCAATGGCGAGGCGCTAAGCAACTCAGTGAGACCTTGTCTCCACATAAAACACAAAATAGGGCTGAGGATGTGACTCAGTGGTTGAGTGCCCCTGAGTTCAATCTCCAGTACGCAAAAAAAAAAAAAAAAAGCCTTTTGATTCAATAGTATCTAATGAATCTCAAATAATTATGCTGACTGAATTAAGTCAGACACAAAAAGAGCATATACTGCATAATTCTATTCGTATAGAAATTTTAGGGCTAGGGTTGTACTCAGTGGTAGAGTGCTTACCCAGCACGTGTGAGGCCCTGGGTTCAATCCCCCAAACATAAAAAATATGAAGTCTAGTTACAGAAACAAATGAGCAGTTACCTGAGGCCAGTGAGTATGTAGCAAGGGGAATGGAAAGGGAAGCTTCACAAAGGGACAGACAAGTTTACAGAGTGAAGGATGTGTTTGCTGTCTTTTTGTGTGTGTGCGTGGTACCAGGAATTGAACTCGGGCACTCGACCACTGAGCCACACCTCCAGCCCTATTTTGTGTTTTATGTAGAAACAGCGCCGCTCAGTTGCTGAGGCTGGCTTTGAACTTGCGATTCTCCTGTCTCAGCCTCCCTAAGTGCTGGGATTACAGGCGTGCATCACCACGCCCTGCTGTGTTTGCTGTCTTGATGATGGTGATGTACTTTATAAGATTCTATGCTTTAGGCCGTGCATAGTGGCTTGCACCTATAATCCCAGCTACTAGGGAGGGAGGCAGGAGGATCACAAGTTCAAGGCCAGCCTATGCAATTTAGCAGAGCCTGTCTCAAAAAATAAAAGGGACTGGGGGTAGCTCAGTGGTAGAGCAAATGTCGGGCATTTATAAGACCTCAAATTCAATCCTAGTACTGAAAAAAAAAATCTATGCTTTAAACATATGAAATTTATTTTATATCAGTTATCCATTAATGAAAAATGTACAAAAACAAAATAAATTTCCTTTCCTTTTCAGTACTCCAGAAAAGTTTACAGAGGAACTAGACGATTTAATATTTGAAGGTTTAGTACAATTTGATGAAACCTCAGACTCATGTTTCCCATTGATTCTTTGTTTTTTAGTTGTAAATGACACAAACATCTTTATTCATT
>CM053408.1:118298946-118327234 GCA_028644305.1 Xerus rutilus | reverse complement strand
GCTGGGATTACAAGCATGAGCCACCGCGCCCGGCTCCTATTTTGTGTTTTATGTAGAGACAGGGTCTCACTGAGTTGCTTAGCGCCTTGCTGTTGCTGAGGCTGGCTTTGAACTCGCGATTCTCCTGTCTCAGCCTCCCTAAGTGGTGGGATTACAGGCTTGCGCCAACGCATGTGGCTTTTTTTTTTTTTTTTAATATTTTTGTATTTTTTATACCTTTATTTTATTTGTTTCTGTTTATGTGGTGCTGAGGATTGAACCCAGTGCCTCACACGTGCTAAGGCAAGAGCTCTACCACTGAGCCACAGCCCCCCATTGATTCTTTTTTTTTTTTGGTACTAGAGGTTTAACTCAGGGGCACTCGACCACTGAGCCACATCCCCAGCCCTATTCTGTGTTTTATGTAGAGACAGGGTCTCGCTGAGTTGCTTAGCGCCTCGCCGTTCCCATTGATTCTTTTTTTTTTTTTTAAATATTTTTTTGTTGTTGTTGTAGATGGACACAATGTCTTTATTTTATTGCTTTGTATATGGTGCTGAGAATCGAACCCAGGGCCCCACGCATGCGAGGCAAGCGCTCTACCGCTGAGCTACAATCCCAGCCCTCCCATTGATTCTTTAGTTGATAATTCTTCCTATTTTTCTCTGCAGCTATTGTCTAATTTTTCTGTCACCTTGGGAAACTATATTTTTCTTGGAAATACCCATTTCAATCCATCTTCATTTTCCATTTTGGAGATGAAATGGGTATTTCCAAGAAAATTCCCAGAGGTAAGCCGGGCGCGGTGGCTCATGCCTGTAATCCCAGCACTTAGGGAGGCTGAGACAGGAGAATTGCGAGTTCAAAGCCAGCCTCAGCAACGGCGAGGCTGAGGCAGGAGGATAACAAGTTCAAGGTCAGCCTAGGCAATTTAGTGAGACCCTAAATTGAATAATAAGAAAAGAGTAGGCTGGGGATATGGCTCAGTTGATAGAGTGCTTGCTTCACACGCACAAGACCCTGGGTTCAATCCTCAGCACCACAAAGAAAAAAAAAAAAAAGAGAAAAGAGCTAGGATGGTAGGCTCAGCAGTAGAGTGCCTGCCTAACGTGTGAGGCCCTGTGTTCTATCCCCAGTAATGCTGAAATAGATTAATAAATAGTGATAAAGGCATAAATCTTCACAGTTGGAAAGAATAAAACAGGCAACAGCTGCAAACTTTAACTTGTTAGATTTTTTAGATGGTGTTGCTAAGGTGGACCTCCTGGCCCCAAACGAAATCCTCATGCCACAGCCTCTAGGGTAGCTGAGGTGACAGGTACATACCACTGCACCTGGCTCAGCAGCAAGTTTTGAAAGCTGAAAAGCAGACACCTGAAAGGCAGGTGCCATAGTGGACCTGAACAAGCATTCCACATGGAAATCTGGAAAACAATCCAGTTTACCCTGCAGAATCCTCAAAATGCTCAAGAATTGGCAGCACCCGCTAACTCTTGAATTGAGTCAAGGGAGCAATATAATAACGAGTATTTGGCAAAATCTCTTAAGAAGTAGACTCCCAGCTGAGCGTGGTGGCGGAAGCCTGTAATTCCAGCACTTAGGGAGGCTGAGACAGGAGAATAGCAAGTTCAAAGCCAGCCTCAGCAACGGCAAGGTGCTAAGCAACTCAGTGAGACCCTGTCTCTACATAAAACACAAAATAGGGCTGGGGATGTGGCTCAGTGGTCGAGTGCCCCTGAGTTCAATCTCCAGTACCAAAAAAATAAAAAATAAAAAAAATAAGGGATGCTCCACCAATTTGAGTGTCATCCTTGTATAGGGCCCATGCTAACCTCTGTCTTGTTCCTATTTTAGTGTGTGTGCCATGGAACTGAGCGCTGTTCTACTGATTCTTGCCTTCATATCTTCTTTTCATTATTCATTTTGGTATTTGTTTTGTATGTATTTTTCAACCTTTTAAAATTTGTGTGCCCTGGGCTGGGGTTCTAGCTCAGTGGTAGAGCACTTGCCTAGCATGCGTGAGACACTGGGTTCAAGTCTCAGCAATGCATAGAAATAAATAAAACAATAACCATAAACATTTTTAAAAAATTTCTGTGCCCTTGTATTTTTGTTATATCTCATGCAAAGTGTGTTTGCTAAATTTTATTTTTGAAAGCCATTTGGACAATGTTGCCCTTTCTATTGGAGTGGTACTCATTTACAGTTTGTTTAATTGTTTAATCGTTAATAGATTTACAGTCTGCTCTTTTTTTTGGTGATGCTGGGGATTGAATGCATGGCCTTATCATTACAGTCTGCTCTTTGCTCTGTTGTTGACCTGCCTGCTTCATGCTTTCTTCCTTCTCTCTTCCCAGATCATTCAGCATTCCTCACTTTGGACTGGGATGTGGCTCCAGTGGCAGAGTACTTGCCTAGCATGTGGCAGGCTCTGGGTTCAAAAAAACTTTTTTTTCTTTTGTGCTCTCCTAACACACGAATACCTTTAGTTTTTTTTTTGTACTGGAGATTGAACTCACTGGCACCCAACCACTGAGCCATATCCTCAGCCCTATTTTGTGTTTTATGTAGAGACAGAGTCTCATTGAGTTCTTAGTGCCTCGCTGTTGCTGAGGCTGGCTTTGAACTTGGCGATCCTTCTGTCTCGGCCTCCCAAAGTGCTGGGATTACAAATCAGCATTTGCCACTGCCCCCGCCCCCGCCCCCCCCTCGTTATTATTTTTTTTAATGTTGTCAACTTGACTGGGCCAGAGCGTGCCAGACATTTGGTCAAACATTATTCTGGATATGATATGAGTGTTTTGGGATGAGAACATCTGAATTGGCTGAGTAAAGCAAACTGCCATCCACATGTTAGTGGGTCGTCTTCAATCCGTTGAAAGCCTGATTAGAACAAAAGAACTGAGAGCATTGGGGTTGCAGGAGGCTCTGGTTTGATCCCCAGAATTGCAAACAACATTTACTGAAACCCAGAAAGAGGGAGAATTCCTCTGTCTAGCTGGCTCTTCCTGGGCCTCAAGCCTGTTGAGCTGACTGGAGTTACACCTAGATTCTACTGGATCTCCACTGGCTCACTGCAGATCTGGGGACTTGTCAGCCTCCATATTACATAAGCCAATTCCTTATAAAATCTTTCTCCAGCCTAATAGTGTTTCTCTGGAGAGCTCTAATCCATCCCTCAAGGGGTGAAAATTGATTCTTAGGGGGAGAAATTAACTAGTTATTATGATGTTTTGTTGCTCTCCAAAGCTCAACTTAGTATTTTTCTCCTTAATTTTGTGTTTATTTTTCCTTAGGGAGAGTCTTAATCCATTTATGCTGCTCTATTACCATAAACTGGATAGTTTACAAACAACAGAGATTTGTTTCTTATAGTTCTGAAGGATAGGAGTCCAAGCTGGAGTTATTGGTAGGTTTGGTGTCTGGGGAGGGCCCACCTGTGTTTGTAGCTAGTGCTTTCTCGCTGTGTATTCTCATGTGGTGGAAGGCAGCTCCTTTGGACTCTTGGATAAGGCACTAATGTCATCTGTGAGGGCTCTACCCTCATGACTTGGCCACCTTCCAAATCTCTCATATTAATACTATCACATTGGTAATTAGCTTCCAGCATATGATTTTTGGGGAACACAAACATCAACAGGGGAGATAATGAGAAAAGATTGAGAACTACGATGATTTCATACCTTGGCTTCATCAGTTCTGTCTGCCAGAAGCAACTTCTCCATACCCTACAAAGCTTTGTCACTGGTTTCCTGGCCTCCATTCTTGCTCTCCTGTCATCATTCTGTACATTAGCAAGAGTTCTCTCAAAAGTAGACATTCCAGGGGCTGGGGCTGGGGCTCCGTGGTAGAGCACTTGCCTAGCATGTGTGAGGCACTGAGTTCGATCCTCAGCACCACATATAAATAATAAATGAATAAAATAAAGATCCATCAACAACTAAAAAAAATTAAAAAAAAAAAAGTAGACATTCCACTCTGATATACCCTATGGAAAGCACTCCACAGATCCCTGCTGCATTTGGAATGAAAACCGCCCTTTTCATGGAGGCCTGTGGGTTCAGCCATTTTTATTTGTTGTAGCCATAGTAGCTTTAAGGGGTCCTGGGACATGCTGAGCTTCCCCTGCCACCCAGTCTCTCACTGCTCTAAGCCCTTTGTTCTGAGATGGAATAGCTCAGCTCAACTTCTCAGAGAGGCCTCCCCTGTCCCAATCTCCAGAGGAACTATGGATTGTATCACTGAGTGTTTTGCTGGTACTCAAGTCATACCTGAGTTGGAACCTGGGCTCTGCCTCTATGGGGTGGCTTTGGACATAAATGCCTTAACATCTATGAACATGAGTTTCTCATTCATAAAACAAGGCTAATGGTACCTATCTCCAGAGTCACTGTGTGGATTGAGATGCGATAGCAGCAGGCAGGGTGGTTGGTGTATAACTGCTGGACAAATGGTCATTATTATGTCATTCATTCACTTAGCAAATACTGGAGTGCTGTGAGTCCAGCCCCTTGCTTGACGAGTTGGGACTCAGGTGCGTGAGGAAGGCACTCCCTTGTCCTCCCCTTCCCCTTAAGAAGATTCCTTTTTGGGGATATTGGTGACAGTCATGAATCCCAATCCCATGACAATGTGCCAAGAGAGGGGAAGCACAGGGACTGTGGGAGAAGGCAGGTATCTGACTCAGCCCCGGAGGGTGCAGGTGTGAGGAAGGGTAGCCTGAGACCTTGCCCACTACCGAGTGCCCAAGGAGGCGGGGCTTAGGCGGCACCCCAACCCACTCTCTCAATCCCCATTTCAGTGGCAGGATCACCAGAGACCTGAGGGGAGGGGTGAGGGAATTCCGTTTTGCTGACAAGGCGGAGTCTCTGAAGGGCTTTTCGCAGAGGATTGATTTGATCACACGAGCGCATTCTGTGGCGTGAAGAATGGGTCAGGATTAGCAGCTGTGGCTGCAGCTGGGGCAGAGGTGACAGGGAGGCAAAGAGACACGAGCAGACTCAGGAGAGGGTGTAAATGGAAGCGGCGGACCACACACGGCAATGCCAAGCTTGGCCGCATCTCGGACCTGTAACGCATGGAACTAAGGCCAGGGAGGGCACATGTCTCCTGTCTCCGTGCGTCTGGAGCACAGGGCCCAGGCAGGGTCCCTCTTGCCTGGGTCCAAGGACAGGCTTTATCTTGGGCTTGCTGGTGATGAATAGGGCCCCCAGGAGGTGGGTCCAGGCACTGGCCCAGAACTCTGGCTCGGACCTGGGGGCCCGCGAAGCCGGCAGCGCCTGGCAAGGTGGTGAGAGGTGGCCGAATCGGCTCAGGGGTGCGGGCACACGGCTCGAGGGAAGCGGGCATCGTCGCCGTGGACCCACCCTGATGCTGCCTAGGGCCCTCGCGGCAGACTGCGGCCCTCGCACCGACCCGGGGCTGGCCAAGGTCACAGAGCTGTAGGTGGAGGGGCGCACTCGGCCAGGGCGGGGCGAGATCGTCGGTGCTTTCCCAGCGAGGTCCCAGCGCGCCGAAGCGGCTGAGAGCGCTTGTCAGAGCCGGAACCGCACGACCCCCACGTTACTGCGCTCCGCGCGTCCGACGCCCCGCCCGCCACCGACTACAGCGCCCACAGGGCCGCGCGGCAGGGCGGGACCGGAACGCTAGCGCGCACATGACGTCATCCATCTCCCCGCCCCCGCTGGGTGCGCACGGCCCGACGGGAGTCGTAGTCCCGCCGCGGGCGCCCCGGCGGCGGTGCGGGCGGCGCGGACTTCAGCTCCCGGCGTGCCTCGCGCGCCGGCAACGTTAGCGGCGGGCGGGGCAGCGAGGCGAGGGGCGGTGGCGCCCGGGAGGGCGGAGTGAGGCGGGGGAGGGCGCCCGTGCCCCTCCCCCTCCCGCCGCTGCTTCCCCCTCCCCCGACGTAAACTGGGATCCCTTTCCCCTTGTGTCCGCCATATTGGACTCTAACTCTGGTCAGCGGCGGCGCCGGGCCCGGTGGACTCGCCGTCCCTCCCGCCAGCGGCCGCCTCGCAGCTCCCGCCCGCCCCGCCCTCCTCGCCCGGGAGGCGACCCCGCGCCGCGCCCCCCCGCCCGGCCGGCCGCAGCGCCCGCCGCCGCCTTCGCCTCCGCCCTCGCCGCCGCCGCCGCCCGCGGCCCCGCGCCCGCCGCCCGCGCCCCTTCCCCGCCCGCCTCCCGCCCGCCTGCCCGCCCGCCCGCCATGAGCCCGGCCGACGCCAAGCGCGGGGCCAGGCGCCGGAAGAACAAGCGCGGCGGCGGCGGCGGCTCGGGCGGCGGCCACGGCGGCGCGAGCGGCGGCAAGGCCGGCTCGGCGGCATCGCTGCGCGGCCCTCAGGCTCCGGGCCCCAGCGGCGCGGCGGGCCTGCTGGGCGGCGCAGCGGCGGCGCACGGGTCCCTGGGTGCGGGCGGCGCCGCCGGAGGCTACTTTGAGGTAAGCGTGGCGGCTGGGGGTCGGGCCGTGCGGCCGCAGCCGCCGCCCCCTCGCGAGCGGCGGGCGCGGCGCCGGCGGATAACGGGCCGCCGGCCGCTGACAGCTCGCGGCGCGCGAGGCGGCGCCGGCACCCGGCGCTGCGGCCTCCGCGTCGGCCGCGCTCGGCCCCGCGCTCCGACCCTGCGGGGCCGGGCGAGGCGTGGCGGAAAGTGCCGGGAAGTTGGCGCTGCCTCGCCGGCGTGGCCTCGGAGAGCCCGCTGACAGCCTCGCGGGCACGGCCCGGACCGCTCCCCTGCGTGCTTAGGGCAGCAGGCGCCTGCTCGCTCGGTGCGTTTGTGGAGTGGCTGGGAGTTCGAAAAGACATCATTTTCGGGTTTGTTGGTGAAGGCCTGCCGGTGGTGGACTGCTGTCTCTTCGCCGTCGGTTAGAACACTTCCGAAGACGGTGTTTGTACGTGGGTATGCAGTTGGCATGGGCATTTCCAGAGATTGCGTTGGCCCCTGAAAGAGAATGGGTGTTTTTCCAAAGTTACGAGTTTTTACAGTGTTGGTAGCACTCTTCAATTGCGTTGTTTTAAAGACATTGCCATTATAAAACAAAAAACCTATTTGTGTGCCATATCCTGGCACAGATTGTTTTATGCGAGCCTCCAAATACTGTGTCGGAACAGTATATAGTGAGGGCAGATAGGAGATCATTGCTCATGGTATGACTTTCGGATACTTGTGCAGTTGCAGGAAAGTACAGAAATGCATGTCTGCTTAAGTTTGAGCCTGAACTACTCCTGGTGTTCTCTATAGTATAAGTGTGGTTGTTGGAGTTTATTTTACATCATGTTGTTAGGTTTGTTGAGGATCCTGGGTCATAGTCCCGAGTGTCTGTCTCCAGAGGTTTCCCTTACCGATTACCCTGGGGAGCAAAACCGCTATAGTTCTTGGGATCAAGGATGAGAGGATTGTGCATTTGAATTCTTGGGCTTTTTTTAAGGTCAATGTTTGCTGCTTCTGGGAGGAGAGGGTGAGATCTCTCTACGTAAAACCTTTGCAAAAATGTTAATAGTGTTTGCTATGGCTGGATGTAAAATAACCCCTTCCTTTTTTTTTCCTTTTTTTTTTTTTTGGTACTAGAGATTGAACTCAGGGGCACTCAACCACCGAGACACATCCCCAGCCCTATTTTTTTTTTTATTTAATTTTTTAATTGTTTTTGGTACTGGAGATTGAACTCAGGGGCACTCTACCACTGAGCCCTAAATTTTGTGTTTTATGTAGAGACAGGGTCTCACTGAATTGCTTAGCGCCTTGCCATTGCTGAGGCTGGCTTTGAACTCGCGATTCTCCTGTCTCAGCCTCCCTAAATGCTGGGATTACAGGCTTGTGCCACCGTGCCCAGCTCCTATTTTTATTTTATTTAGAGACAGGGTCTCACTGAGTTGCTTAGTACCTCCCTTCTGCTGAGGCTGGCTTTGAACTCTCCATCCTCCTGCCTCAGCCTCCCAAGCTGCTGGGATTACAGGTGTGAGCCACTGCACTCGGCAAAATAACCCATTTCTATCAGTTCAATAAAAACCAGTTGATAGCAAAATACCATTCTTACTGTAGCCTTTCATACCATTCAAGGTTTTAGTAATTTCTACTTACTTTGCAATATTTAGTTAAAATGATCTTTTAGTTGTTATTCTGATTACACTGTTTAAACTCAGATAACCATATACCTAAGTATTATTTTCCTAAGTATTATTTTTGGCAGGACTGCTGTGTTCTGTTAAACTACTATGCATCAAGAGTTTGACCCTTAATTGACTATAAAAAAGAAAATCTCTCATACATACCAACAAAAGTTTTACAGAATGATATTCCACTACTTTTTGATCTTTTCTGTTCATTTTCATTAATAAAATACTTGTGGTTCATAGAGTTATTTCTTGGGTACTATTGAATTTTGACCTGCACCTGGAAAAGCATTAGCTTTTCTTTAGTTCCCCCACTCCCTTCTGTATTGGCCATTGAACCCAGGGGCCTGTGTATGCTAGGCAAATGCTCTACCACTGAGCTGCTTCCCTGGCCAGCCTCCCTCCTCTTCCCTTCCTTTCCCCTTCCCTCCCCCTACTTTTAAAATTTTTTTTTGGTACTAGGGATTGAACCCAGGGGCACTTAACCACTGAGCTACATCCCCAGTCTTTTTTTCTTTTTTCTTTTGGTACTGGGGATTGAACTCAGGGGCACTCGACCACTGAGCCACATCCCAGCCCTATTTTGTGTTTTATGTAGAGACAGGGTCTCACTGAGTTGCTTAGTGCCTGACCCTTGCTGAGGCTGACTTTGAACTTGTGATTCTCCTGTCTCAGCCTCCCAAAGTGCAGGGATTACAGGCGTGCGCCACGGCGCCCAGCTTCTTTTTTCTTTTGAGACAGGAGTCTTGCTAAGTTGGTTAGGGCCTCACTAAGTTGCTGAAGCTAGCTTTAAACTTGTGATTCTCCTGCCTCAGTCTTCCTAGTCACTAGGATTACAGATGTGCGCACCACTGTTCCTGGCTTCCAGACCTTAGCTTTTAAATTTCTTCACAAGTTGTGTCTTAATTATGTATTAAAAATATACTTCATGGTAATTGAGCTAAACGTGTTCTTGATACTCATGACAGAGGTCTTAATGTAATTCTGAAGGCCCTGAATTGTTTCCCCAGAAGGCGAGTTCTCTGGGTACCTTGTCATGGTACAGAACAGGCATGTTTCTCAGAGAGAAGCTTCTGCATTCCATAGAGAGTCACCAGGCCAGAAGGTGGCTCAGAGAGAAGATACTGGAGAAGGATTGTCTTCCTCCTCAGGAGGGATCCCAATCCCAGCCCCACTGCCCTGTGTGCTAGGCACAGCACTGTGGCTTATATTTAGGATCACTTCCATCAAGGTGGCTCCTGAGTCAGAGAGGGCATTTATGCATGCGGGTATCTTCTACCAAGATATGAAAACTGTGAGAGAGGTAGGAAAACATAGCTTATAGAGTCTTTGGTCCAGAACCGACCTGGTATACAAAGCTTGGGGGAACACAGTTTTCAGAGGATTGAGCCCTGTGCAACCTCTTAGGGCACTCAGCTCCCAGGATTGTTTTGAGAATTAAACAAGTTAATGCAAGGGAAGTGCTTAAACAGTGCCTGGTAACCCACAGTAAGGTACTGTGTTTTCTTTTTTCTTTTTTTTCTTTTTTTTGGTACTGGAGATTGAACTCAGGGGCACTCGACCACTGAGCCACATCCCCAGCCCTATTTTGTGTTTTATGTAGAGACAGGGTCTCACTGAGTTGCTTAGCGCGATTCTCCTCTCTCAGCCTCCCTAAGTACTGGGATTACAGGCTTGTGCCACCGCGCCCGGCTAGGTACTGTGTTTTCATGATCATTATTTTTCAGGAGGTTGAGTTGGACTTTTTTAGTGACTGCCGCAAGATGCTATTGATCCAGCTTTTTCCATTTGTGAAATGAGAAACAGTACATGTGATTTAAAAATGTTGGACAGGATGCTGAGGATACATCCCAGTGGTAAGAGGGCCTGCCTAGTATGTTCAAGGCCCTGGGTTCAATCCCCAGTACCACAAAGAAAAAGAGAAAAAAGCAGTGTTGGGCATGGGTCTTAGACTAGGCCTTCTGTGATGACTGTCCTGACAGTGAGGGGTCAGCTCTGAGATGAGCATTTGCTAGGTGAAGCATATCGTGAATAGGCCTAATTACTTTGCATTTCTATTTTAAAGTGTGATTTTCATGATGCTTGTGATGTATTAAGTGAAAAACTTAAAAAGCAGTATTTGTAGGGCCTGTGTGTATCTGTCTTGGTATAGGAAAGTCTGACAGGATGTTTGCACGCCAGACACTTTGTGATGGGTGTTTGAAGGCTTAATGTTCCCTTTTTTTGTTTGTTTGTTTTTGTTGTTGTTTGTTTTTTCTTTTGGTACTAGGGATTGAACTCAACCCCAGCCCTATTTTGTGTTTTATGTAGAGATGGTCTCACTGAGTTGCTTAGCGCCTTGCTGTTGCTGAGGCTGGCTTTGAACTCGCGATTCTCCTGTCTCAGCCTCCCTAAGTGCTGGGATTACAGGCTTGCGCCACCGCAGCCAGCTTAATGTTCCCTTTTTCACATGCTTCAAGCTTTAAAACTTTTTACAACCTGATACTACAAACATTTTTCTTTTTTTTTTTTTCGCAAATAAAATTAGGGTTTTTGCATTTTTTGGTAGTTAAGCATTTAGTTATTGTGTATAAGATAAAAATAATAGCATTAGAATTTTCTGAATAAGTGTCCAAAATTAAGTCATACATGTAATATTTACAAAACCCAGAATTCCTCTGTTATTCTTATTATGGAAGTTGATCTGTGTCACTTGTTGGAATATTAAATTACATTTGATTTACACTCACAGAGGACTGGAGTGGAAATTTAGGGCTTTTTTTTTTTTTGGTGCTGGAGATTGAACTCAGGGGTACTCGACCACTGAGCCACATCCCCAGTTTATGTAGAGACAGGGTCTCACTGAGTTGCTTAGCACCTCACCATTGCTGAGGCTGGCTTTGAACTCGCGATTCTCCTGTCTCAGCCTCCCCAGCTGCTGGGATTACAGGCATGCGCCACCGTGCCTGGCTTATTTAAAGCTATTTTTGTAATGCTGTTAGAAATATATTAAAGTATGTCATTTGAGGTAGGGGTCAAAGTATGTTTTCAAATTTTTTTTTTTTTTTTTTTTTAAATATTTTTTTAGCTGTAGATGGACATAATGTCTTTATTTTATTGCTTTGTATGTGGTGCTGAGGATCGAACCCAGGGCCTCACGCATGCAAGGCAAGCGCTCTACCGCTGAGCTACAATCCCAGCCCCTGTTTTCAAATTGATATTAACATTTTTTTAATTTCTTTTTTTAGTTGTTGACGGATATTTATTTTATTCATTTATTTTTTGTTAGGTGGTACTGAGGATCGAACTCAGTGCCTCACGCATGCTAGGCAAGCGCTCTACCACTGAGCCACAGCCCCAGCCCGATATTAATATTTTAAAGTCAGAGAAACAAACCTGTCATAGTATACGTAAGGTAATAGTCTAGTTGAGGCATTGGTAATAGTGAGTCCTTTTTCATTGCTGAAAAGGTAGTCAGGAGGAGTTTATTTAATAATGTCGAACCCCACCATCCTGGGGTTAGGTGGTGTGATTGCTGTACAAACAGCCCTGGTGGGATTATGGATGTGTGGGATAGATACATCAGGTACACTTAGGGAGGTCTTCCCTGTGTGGTAGAAATTGCTACCATGATGAAGTGACATTTGCTTTAATGAAACTCTGTAGTTCACAGAAGTAAGTTGAGTAAGAATCTAGAACTTCAAGACCTTTAAGAATAATAGTTTAGGGCTGAGATTGTAGCTTAGTGGTGCAGCGCTTGCCTTGCATGCGTGAAGCACTGGGTTCAATTCTCAGCACCACATAAAAGTAAATAAGTAAAGTAAAGATTTTGTGTCCATCTACAATTAAAAAATTATTTTAAAAAAAGAATAGTAGTTTAAAGCCGGGCGTGGTGGCGCACATCTGTAATCCCTGCACTTTGGGAGGCTGAGACAGGAGAATCGCGAGTTCAAAGCCAGCCTCAGCAATGGCGAGGCACTAAGCAACTCAGTGAGACCCTGTCTCTACATAAAAAAACACAAAATAGGGCTGGGGATGTGGCTCAGTGGTCCAGTGCCCCTGAGTTCAATCTCTGGTACCAAAAAAAAAAAAAAAAAAGAATAGTAGTTTAGCTGGGTGTGGTGGTACATACCTGTAATCCCAGCTATTTGGGAGACTAAGGCAAGAGGTTTGCAAGTTTGAGGCCAGCCTGGGCAATTTAGCAAGACTAACTCAAAATAAAAAATAAGGGCTGCAGATACAGCTCAGTGATAGAGAGGCTCTAAATTCAATTTCTAATATTGTGCACGTGCGCGCACCCCACCCCCCAAAAAAAGATTAACGGTTTAGCATACGTTGTCATTGTATAAGTTTTAGAAATGATGCAACTACAGAAAGCACCTCTGTGATTTAGTGTTGCTATATATATGTACATGCATGTAATGAATATATCAGAATACAGTGTCTCCTGTACCCCAGAATGTGCCTTGTTCTTTTTCATAGTTGTTCCTACTACTGTTCTCATCTGTATCTTTTTGATGTATTTTACTGGTATTTCATAGAGAAGGACTTCATTGTGCTGGGGCTTTTTGACTAGGTGTTATATTTGAGGTGCTTTTGGGTTGATGTAGCATTTGATTGTTCTTTTTCATGGCATATACATTTCTATTGTGTGACATTTTATCTGTTCTAATGTTGATGGATATTTGTTTTGTTTTGTTTTGTTTTTTTTGGTACTGGAGATTGAACTCAGGGGTACTCAACCACTGAGCCACATCCCCAGCCCTATTTTGTGTTTTATGTAGAAACAGGGTCTCACTGAGTTGCTTAGCACCTCGCCGTTGCTGAAGCTAGCTTTGAACTCGCAGTTGTCCTGTCTCAGCCTCCCTAAGTGCTGGGATTACAAGCGTGAGCCACAGCACCTGTTTCCTTTTTATTTTTTTTATTTTGAGACTGGGTTAGTCTAAGTTGCTGAGGCTAACCTTGAACTTGCAATCCTCCTGCCTCAGCTTCCTAGGTAGCTGGAATTATTTCTTTGTGCCACCATGCCTGGCTTTTTTTGGTTTGTTTTTGGTACTGGAGATTGAACCCAGAGGCACTTTACCACTGCACCAAATCCACAGCCCTTTTAATTTTTTAATTTTGAGATAGGGTCTCATTAAGTTGCTTAGGGCCTCGCTAAATTGCTGAGGCTGGCCTTGAATTTGGCATCTTCCTGCCTCAGAGACTGAACTGCTGGCATTATAGGCATGTACCACCAGGTGGCTTTTTGTTTGTTTTTGGCACTGGAGACTGAACTCAGGGGCACTTGACCACTGACAGGATCTCACTGAGCTGCTTAGCGCCTCGCCATTGCTGAGGCTGGCTTTGAACTTCTCATTCTCCTGTCTCAGCCTCACTAAGTGCTGGGATTACAGGCTTGCACCACCGCGCCCCACTTTTTTGGTTTTTGAGAGCTGGGCTCACCATGTTAACTTTGGCTAGTCTCAAACTAGGACACAAGTGGTCCTCCCTCCTCAGCTTCTTAAGTAGTTGGGACTACAGTACGTGCACACAATCATGCCCTCTTTTGATTTTTTAGAAGTGCTGTTACTTGGATTTTGAAGGTGATGGGGCATTGCTGGAGATTGAACCCAGGGTCTTGCTCATGATAGGCAAATGCTCTGTCATTGAGCTACACTCCAGCCCTGTTATTTAAATTTTAGCACAAATGTAGTCCCATGTAATCACTGTCATAATCAGGATACAGAACAGTTTCATTATCCACAAAACTGCTTGTTACCCCTGTGCAGTCATACTCTCCCTAATTCCTAAGCACTTTATGACCACTACTATGTTCCTATATACTTTTAATTTTCAGAGAAGTCATGTAACTGTAATCATACAATAGCAAACTATTGAGGCTATACTTTATTTTACCTAGTGTAATACCAAGATTCATTCAGGTTGTTGTATATACCAGTAGTTTGTCCCTTTTTACTCTCACCAACCCCTCTCTCTGCTGAATATGGAACCCAGGGCCCCAGGCATGCTAGTCAAGCACTCAGCCACTGAGCTGCACCCCAGCCTTGCTCCTTTTCCCTGGGTAGTAGTCGTCCATTGTATGGTTGTACTACAGTTCATCCATTCTTCCCTTGGTGGACATGGGATAGTTTCTAGCTTTGTTTTTTGTCTTTGGATATAGAGTTGCTATAAACATTCATGTGTGAGTGTTTGTGTGAAAGTAGATTTTCATTTCTCTAGGATGCCAAGGAGTAGGAGCTGTGTCATATGTAACATAAGAAACTACCAAAGCCGGGCGCAGTGGCTCAAGCCTGTAATCCCAGCACTTAGGGAGGCTGAGACAGGAGAATCGTGAGTTCAAAGCCACCCTCAGCAATGGCGAGGCGCTAAGCAACTCAGTGAGACCCTGTCTCTACATAAAACACAAAATAGGGCTGGGGATGTGGCTCAGTGGTTGAATGCCCCTGAGTTCGATCCCCAGTACAAAAAAAAAAAAGATTATTTGTTTTGTGTGTGCACTGAGAATTGAGCCCAGGGGCTCTACCACTGAGCTACACCTCCAGACATTTTTATTTTTTATTTTGAGATAGGGTCTTGCTAAGTTGTTGAGGCTGGCCTTCAAACTTGTGATCCTCCTGCCTCAGCCTCTCAAGTTCCAGGGATTACAGGTGTGTGCCACTATACCTGGACAGTATACCATTTCTTTTTCTTTTATGAATCTTTTTTTTTTAGTGGTGCTGGGAATTGAACCCAGGGCCTTGTCCATGCAAGGCATGTGCTCTGCTGACTGAGCTATATCCTTAGCTCATCAATCATGGTTTTAGTGTCATGTCTAAGAACTTGGTTCAGCCTCAGGTTATAGATATTTTTTCTTTTCTTTTTTTGGTACTGGGGATTGAACTCAGGTGCTCAACCACCGAGCCACATCCCCAGCCCTGTTTTTTTTTTTTTTTTTTTTTTTTTGGTACTAGGGATTGAACTCAGGGGCACTCGACCACTGAGCCACATCCCCAGCCCTATTTTGTGTTTTATGTAGAGACAGGGTCTCACTGAGTTGCTTAGTGCCTCGCCATCGCTGAGGCTGGCTTTGAACTCGCGATTCTCCTGTCTCAGCCTCCCTAAGTGCTGGTATTACAGGCTTGAGCCACCGCGCCCGGCTTCCCAGCCCTGTTTTGTATTTTAATTTTTTATGTAGACAGGGTCTCACTGAGTTTCTTAGTGCCTTGCCATTGCTAAGGTTGGCTTTGAACTCATGATTCTCCTGTCTCAGCCTCCCAAAGTGCTGGTATTACAGGCTTGCGCCACTGTATCTGGCTTAGATATTTTTTCCTTATATTCTAAAAATTTCATAGTTTTACGTTCAGATCTGATTTATTCTGAGTAATTCCTTATAAGGTAGGGAGTTTAGGTAAGAGTTCCCTTTTCTTTCCTTTCTTTTTCCTTTTTGCATGTGGAATTCAGATTGCTCCAAACTCTTTTGTTGTTGTTGTTTTTTCTTTTTTGTACCAGAGATTCAACTCAGGGGTACTCGACCACTGAGCCACATCTCTAGCCCTGTTTTGTGTTTTATGTAGAGACTCGGTCTCACTGAGTTGCTTAGCCGCCTCACCGTTGTGAGGCTGGCTTTGAACTGCGATTCTTCTGTCTCAGCCTCCCAAAGTGCTGGGATTATAGGTGTGTGCCACCGTGTGTAGCTCCAAACTCGTTTCTTGAAAGTGGCAAAAGTAACTGGTGGTCTGGAGATGAGTCCAGTTACAACATCCCTACCATGCTCAAGGCCCTGGATTCAATCTCCAGCACTGCGGACAAGCAAGCAACCCTAAAGAGCTAATTGGTCTTATTTGGGTTTTTTTGTTTTCTTTTTTTTGGTACTGGAGATTGAACTCAGGGGCACTCAACCACTGAGCCACATCCCCAGCCCTATTTTGTGCTTTATGTAGAGACAGGGTCTCACTGAGTTGCTTAGCGCCTCGCTGTTGCTGAGGCTGGCTTTGAACTCATGATTCTCCTGTCTCAGCCTCCCTAAGTGCTGGGATTACAGGCTTGCGCCATCGTGCCCGGCTTGGTCTTATTTGTATGGGTTATTCTCGACACTCTAGTTTGTTCCATTGATCTATTGGTCTCTCCATTGCCAGTGCTGCACTGTCTTGATAGTGTGTTTTAAAAATTGAATAAGGTGATTACTCCAACTTTAAACATTTAAATGATTTGTTTTGTTTTGTGTACTGGGGATTAAATTTAGGGGCTTTCTGCCACTGACTACATCCCCAGCTCTTTTCATTTTTTAATTTTTTTGGTACTGGAGATTGAACTCAGGGGCACTTGACCACTGAGCCACATCTCCAGCCCTATTATTTTTTGTTTTATGTAAAGACAGGGTCTCAATGAGTTGCTTAGTGCCTCGCCATTGCTGAGGCTGGCTTTGAACTCGTGATTCTCCTGTCTCAGCCTCCGTAAGTACTGGGATTACAAGATTGCGCCACCACGCCCGGCTTCATTTTTTAATTTTGAGACAAGGTCTTACTAAGTTGCTAAGGCTGGCTGAACTGGGATTAGAGGCATGCACCGCTTGCTGGTTATTTTATTTCTTTGTCTTTTATATGCATTTTAGAATCAGCTTGCATATATCTATAATTAGTTCTGAAATCTGATTTGAATAACTTTAATCTATAAATAGATCCATTTGGTAGATTATTGACATGTATTTACTATGTCAAGTTTTCCAAAGCATGAAAATGGTGTGACTGTAATTAATTGGTTGTTTGATTTCTTCCATCAGTGTTTTATAGATATTAGTGTACAGGTCCTGTACATTTTTTCCTTAGATTTGTACCTATTTCGTGTTTTCAAATTTTTCATTTTTTCTTAGCTATTTCAAATCTGCCTGCCTCCCTCTTTTCCACCTTCCCTATTCCCTTTTCTCCCCCCTCCTCTCCTTTAGTGTGCTGAACCCAGGGCCTCGAGCATGTTAATAAGCACATGCTTAGCCAGACGCAGTGTCGCACGCCTGTAATCCCAGCACTTTGGGAGGCTGAGACTGGAGAATCGCGAGTTCAAAGCCAGCCTCAGCAAGGGTGAGACGGCTAAGCAACTCAGTGAGACCCTGTCTACATAAAACACAAAATAGGTCTGGGATGTGGCTCTGTGTTCGAGTACCCCCGAATTCAATCCCTGGCACCAAAAACCAACCAACCAACCAAATAAATAAATAAATAACTACATGCTTTACCACTGAACCACACCCCCAGCTCCTCAAGTATTTCATTTTTTCCCAGCTATTACAGTTCTTGGTTATTTGTTGCTAGTGTATAGAAATATAATTTGAGCTGGAGTGTGTAGCTCAGAGGTGGAACACTTTCCTAAAGACATAACTTTCCTATATATGAATACACCACTAGTGAAACTCCACATCGTGTACAAGAATGGGATCCTATTTAGAATAAGTTCTACTCCATGTATGTATAATATGTCAAAAAACACTGTACTGTCATGCATATCTAAAAATAACAAATGAAAAAAAATACTTTCCTATTATACACAAGATCCTGGGTTTGGTCCTCACCACTGCAAAAATAAAAAGGAATATAACTTTTTTTTTTTTGTACTGGAGATTGAACTCAGGGGTACTTGACCACTGAGCCACATCCCCCGTCCTATTTTTTATTTTATGTAGAGACAGGGTCTCACTGAGTTGCTTAGTGCCTCACCATTGCTGAGGCTGGCTTTGAACTCTCAATAAATCTGTTTCAGCCTCCCTAAGTGCTAGGATTACAGGATTCTGCCACAGTGCCTGGCTAAAAAGGAATATAATTTTTTTGTGTGTGTTTCTTTTCTTTCCTTTTGTCTTGCTAAAATCCTATAATCTGGGATTTGTTTTGTGGATTCATTGGGATTTTCTGTGTAAATAACCATATTGTTTCTCCTTTGTTTTCTATTCTAGATTCCTTTTATTTTTCTTGTCTTATTAAACTGGCTAGAACTTTGGTGCTCAGGATCCCAAGTGATGAGAGAGTGGATATTACTGCCTTTTTCTGGATTTTGTGGGGAAAGCCATTATGTATGGTGTCTGTTGTAAGTTTTGTGTTTTTTTTTTAAATATTTTTTAAAAGTTGTTGATAGACCTTTATTTTATTTATATGTGGTGCTGAGAATCGAGCCCAGTGCCTCATACATGCTAGGCAAGCGCTCTGCCACTGAGCCACAACCCCAGCCCCATAAGTTTTGTTTTTTGTTTTTTGTAAATACTCATTCAGACTAAAGAAGTTCCTATTTGCTGAGAGATTTTATTAGTGAATGTGAGGTTTTTTTCGGCTCTTTTTTTTAGTCAATTGATTATGGTTATGTAGTATTTCTTCTTTAGATTATTGAGTGGATTGCATTGCAGATTTTGGATACTGAACAAGTTTGCATTCTTGGAATAAACCCTACTTGGTCATGGATATTACTATTACTTGTGTGTGTGGGGCGTACTAGGGATTGAACCTAGGGTACATGTCTGGCTTCCCAACTCTGCCACTTTTTTTTTAAATATTTTTTTGGTTGTAGACGGACATAGTACCTTTATTTATTTTTATGTGGTGCTGAGGATTGAACCCAGTGCCTCGCATGTGCAAGGCAAGTGCTCTGTCACTGAGCCACAATCCCAGCCCCCCAGCTCTGCCACTTTTTTAAAAAAGTTATTGAATCAAAGTCTTGCTAAGTTTTCCAGGTTGGTCTTGGACTTGGGATCCTCATACCCTTGTCTTCTGAGTGGCTGGGGTGGCAAATGTGTATCACCATGTTTGACTTGCTATGGGTTTGAGATTTTCAGGTAGAAGATAGCAGTCTAGATTATTGATTTAATTTTCTTTCTTTCTTCTTTTGGTACTAGAGATTGAACCCAGGGCTGCTTTTTCTGTTTTTTTCTTTTCTTTTGGTAGCAGAGATTGAACCCAGGGGTGCTTAACCACTGAGCCTTAGCCCTTTATATATATATATATATATTTTTTGTTTTGTTTTTGTTTTTTGGTAACAGGGATTGAACTTGGGGGTACTTGACCACTGAGCCACATCCTGAGCCCTATTTCGTGTTTTATGCAGAGACAGAGTCTCACTGAGTTGCTTAGCACCTCGCCGTTGCTGAGGCTGGCTTTGAACTCGTGATTCTCCAGTCTCAGCCTCCCAAAGTGCTGGGATTACAGGCGTGCACCACCACTACTGCGCCCAGCTCCTTTTTTTAAAAAAAAAATTTTTTTTTAGTTGTAGATGGACACAATGCCTTTTATTTTGTTTATTCATTTTTATGTGGTGTTGAGAATTTAACCCAAGGACTCACACATGCTAGGCAAGCACTCTGCCACTGAGTTGCTTAGGGCCTAAGTTGCTGAGGCTGGGTTTGCACTTGCAATCCTTCTGCCTCAGCCTCCCCAGTTGCTGGGATTATAGGTGTCCACCACCATGCCCAGCACCTTTGTCTTTTTTCATCTTTATTGAATGCTCTCAACTTCTTTTAAGTCATACTTTAGCTGCATCTCACAAATTTTTGTATGATATATTTTCATTTATATTCAATTTAAAAATTTTCTAATTTGGATCTTCTTTGACTCATGGGTTGTTTTCAAGTGCACTGTTAAATTTCCTGTTCTGTTTTTGTTACTGAGTTCTAGTTTAATTCTATTGTGGCCAGAGAACATCTTTTTTTTTTTTTTTTTTTTTTGGTACTAGAGATTGAACTCTGGGGCACTGGACCACTGAGCCACATCTCCAGCCCTATTTTGTGTTTTATGTAGAGACAGGGTCTCACTGAGTTGCTTAGTGCCTCGCTGTTGCTTGCGCCCCTGTGCCTGGTTAGAGAACATCTTTTTATGGTTTTATTTTTTTCAAAAATTTTAAAGTTCTGTTGTTTATCTTGGTGAATGTTAAAAATACACTTAAAAATGTATTTTCCGGGCTAGGATTGTGGCTCAGCGGTAGAGCACTCTCCTAGCATGGGTGAGGCACTGGGTTTGATCCTCAGCACCACATAAAAATAATAAATAAACTGGGCGTGGTGGCGCAAGCCTGTAATCCCAGCATTTAGGGAGGCTGAAACAGGAGAATTGTGAGTTCAAAGCCAGCCTCAGCAACAGTGAGGCGCTAAGTAACTCAGTGAGATCCTGTCTCTACATAAAACACAAAATAGGCCTGAGGATGTGGCTCAGTGGTCGAGTGCCCTGTGTTCAATCTCCAGTGCCAAAAAAATAATAATAATAAATAAAAATAAAGTATTGTATCCACCTACAACTAAAAAATATTTTTTTAGAAATGTGTTTCATGTTATTATTGAGTGGATTTTCTTTAATTCTTTTTTCCATTTTGTGGTACTGGTGATCAAACCCAAGGGCTTTATCACTGAGTCACATTCCCTAGCCCTTTTTATTTTTTGTTTTGAGAAAGGGTCCGGTTAAGGCCTCAAACTTGTGATTTTCCTGCCTCAGCCTCCCAAGTAGCTGGGATTACAAGCATAGGTTACTACACCTACCTTGGGTGGAGTATTTTCTAAATGTCAATTATATCTGGTTGGTTTATGGTTTTGTTCAATTCTTGTGGGTTTTTTTGTTTGTTTGTTTTAATGCTGGAGATTGAACTGGGGGGGGGCACTCGACCACTGAGCCACACCCCCAGCCCTATTTTGTGTTTTATGTAGAGACAGGGTCTCACTGAGTTGCTTAGTGCCTCGCTGTTGCTGAGGCTGGCTTTGAACTTGGGATTCTCCTGTCTCAGCCTCCTTAAGTGCTGGGATTACAGGCTTGCACCACTGCACCGGGCTTCTTGTGTATTTTTTTAGAAAATATTTTTATTAGTTGTTGATGAACCTTTATTTATTTACACGTGGTGCTGAGAATCTATCCCAGCGCCTCAAACGTGGTAGGCAAGCATTCTACCACTGAGCCACAACCCCAGCCCCTCTCCTGCATTTTTGCTCTCCCTTTTTTCGTTTTTTGGTCTCCCAAGTTCCTTTTTTTTAAATATTCTTAATACCTTTATTTTCTTTTTATTTATTTATTTATTTTTTAATGTGGTGCTGAGAATCGAATCCGGTGCCTCACACTTGCGAGGCAAGTGCTCTACCACTGAGCCACAACCCCAGCCCTCCCAAGTTCCTTTTATTGTTGAGAGTTGAAGTCTATTATTAGAATGTTGGTTTGTGTACATCTCCTTAGAGTTTATTTAGCTTTCCCTTCATGCATTTTGAGGCTTTGTTGTTTGGAACATATATGTTTACGATTACTTTGTTTTGGTGACTTGACCTTTTTTGTCATTTAAGTTATGTCCTTCTCAGCCGGGCGTGGTGGCTCATGCTTGTAATCCCAGCACTTAGGGAGGCTGAGACAGGAGAATCACGAGTTCAAAGCCAGCCTCAGCAATGGCGAGGCGCTAAACAACTCAGTGAGACCCTGTCTCTACATAAAACACAAAAAAATAGGGCTGGGGATGTGGCTCAGTGGTGGAGTGCCCCTGAGTTCAATCTCCAGTACCCAAAAAAAAAAAAAAAAAGTTATGTCCTTCTCATCCTTGGTAGTTGTTTTTTTTTTGGCTCTGAAGTCTACTTTGTCTTATACTAATAGAACTGCTTCTTTCTTTCAATTAATATTTTTATGGTATATCTTTTTCTATCCTTTTACTTAACGTACATATGTATCATTTTATTTGAAATGAGTTTCTTGTAGACACTTTCTTAATTAACTTGGATTAGTCATACATATTAATATTTCCTTTTTTTTTTTTTTTTTTTTTAACCAGGCATTGAACTCAGGGATACTTGACCACTGAGCCACATCCCTGACCCTATTTTTATTTTTATTTTTTTGTACTGGAGATTGAACTCAGGGGCACTCCACCACTGAGCCATATCCCCTGCCCTATTTTGTGTTTTATGTAGAGACAGGGTCTCACTGACTTGCTTAGCAACTCGCCATTGCTGAGGCTGGCTTTGAACTCACAATTCTCCTGTCTCAGCCTCCCTAAGTGCTGGGATTACTCATTTATTTATATTTATTTATATGTGGTGCTGAGAATCCAACCCAGTGCCTTAGGCATACCAGGCAAGTGCCTACCACTGAGCCACAACCCCCCTTTTTGTGTTTTATTTAGAGACAGGGTTGCACTGAGTTACTTAGCGCCTTGCCCTTGCTGAGGCTGGCTTTGAACTCGCGATTCTCCTGTCTCAGCCTCCCAAAGTGCTGGGATTACCGGCGTGTGCCACTGCACCCAGCTTTTGTTTACTTTATAACAGTTCTGTGATTGTCATTTCTGTGTCAGTTTCAGTGATTACCTGCTGCCTTTTGCAGATGTCTCACAAGTGTGTGTCAGGGCATCTTTGATGATCCTTTGGGCTGTGGGAAGAACATGTTGGCACTTAATTTCTAAAGAAGGCGCTAAACTTTACAAATTGTCACCGCCCACCATGGTGATCTGTATTTAAGGGATTTTGCCTGAATTCTGAGTTGTCCTGAGGCAGGAGAAGGACTTGTGACTTAACACAACACGTAGTATCACGTGAGGAGTATAGCTGTGGGAAACTGCGCAGTTATGCAGCGCTCATTTGGTGCATTCATAGACTCTACTGTCTGGTTTCAGTTAAACTGGTTCTCATAGAAAAGGCCATCCTGAAAGAAACCGTGGATTGAAGGTAGTGCTCATCATCAAAGCATGTGGGATGATAGGAACACACAAAGTAGAGCTTGTACTTCTGCTTCCTGCACCAGCTTCTCCTAGCCACATACCCAAGTTACAAAGATATCTAAGTAGAGCCAGGTAAGGTGGCATGTGCCTATAATCTGAGCAATTTGGGAGGCTGAGGCAGGAGGATTGCAAGTTCAAGACCAATCTCAGCAGTTTAGTGAGACCTGAGGGACTTAGTAAGACTTTGTCTCAAAAAAAAATAAAAAATAAAAAAATCAGGGCTGGGGATGTGGCTTGTGGTTAAGTGACCCTGGGTTCAATTGCTGGTACAAAAAAGAAAAGAGAGCTGGGGTTGTGGCTCAGTGGTAGAGCACTTGCCTTGCATGTGTGAGGTCCTGGGTTCGATTCTCAGCACCACATATAAATAAATGAATAAAATAAAGGTCCATCAACAACTAAAAAAAGATTAAAAAAAAAAAGAAAAAGAAAAGAAAAAATACTAAGCAGAGCCAGCTTCCAAAGATTATCCAAGACATGGATTTATACTTACTTATTTTGGGGTGGGGTACTGAGGATTGAACTCTTGAGGGGCACTCAGTCCCTGAGCCACATCCCCAGCCCTTTTGTATTTTATTTTATTTTATTTTTTTGGTACTAGAGATTGAACTCAGGGGCGCTTGACCAATGAGCCACATCCCCAGCCCTATTTTGTGTTTTATGTAGAGATAGGGTCTCACTGAATTGTTGTTTAGCGTCTCACCGTTGCTGAGGCTGGCTTTGAACTCGTGATTCTCCTGTCTCAGCCTCTCTAAGTGCTGGGATTACAGGCTTGCACCACCGTGCCCAGCTGTGAGAATGATTTTGAACTCATGATCCTCCTGCCTCATTCTCCCGAGCTGCTGGGAATTACAAGTGTGCGCCACCTTATATTCACTGCCTGCCTTATATTCACTTTTATTAGTGACCATCTATGCTTGATGTGGTTATCTCACTTAAAGAGGTTGGGGGTGGGGGAGCCCTTACAGCTGGCAAAACATTTTTATAAAATGTGTCCAGAAGAAAGCACTTCCTATAAATTTTGTGATTGTGGTTTAAAGACATTAGTTAGTCATGTTTTTAAAAAGTTTCCTTAAGCTCAAGGTTAAACCTTTCAAAGTTTATAGGCTGTATTTCTTTTATTTTTTCTTTTGTGTGTGTAGATGTGTATACACATGCATTTTCACTCACTCTGAGGATTGATCCCAGGGTGGTCTACCTCTGTCTACCACTGAGCTACACCCCATCCCTTTTTATCTATCTGTCTGTCTGTCTATCTGTCTATCTGTCTATCTACCTACCTATCTATCCATCTGTTTTTTGTTTTTCATTATTTTTGGTATTGTGGATTGAACTCGAGGGCAGTCAACCACTGAGCCACATCCCCAGCCCTGTTTTGTGTTTTACGTAGAGACTGGGTCTCACTGAGTTGCTTAGCGCCTCGCCGTTGCTGAGGCTGGCTTTGAACTCAGGTTTCTCCTGTCTCAGCCTCCCAAAGTGCTGGGATTACAGGCCTATGCCACGTTGCCCGGCTCCTTTTTGTTTTTTATTTTGTGATAAGATCTTACTTAATTGCCCAGGCTGCCCTAGAACTTGTGATCTTCCTGCCTCAGCTTCCGAAGTAGGTGCGCCATTATGCCTGACTTTTAGACTATATTTCTGTATTGGATAGGGTTTGGTTGTGAAGCAGCTCTAGCTGGCTTCCTGGGGCAGGTATTTAATACAGAGAATTAGGTGCATTCAACATTTTTGAAGGTCTGGTGGAACAGGATGTTTGTTGGATTTCTAAGTATAGCACTCAGCTGTGGAGTTGGTAGAGCCAGTCTTCAGTATCTGCCACTCTTATCCAGTACTGAAAGACAGATATCTGCCATTGGGAAAAGCTCTTTTTCTAGCATTTGGTGGGAAAGTGGGCAGAATGTTAGAAATAATACATAGGAAACAAAATGGCAACAAAAGAAATAATATTGCTTTGTCAGCAAATGCTTTTGGAGTATTCATAGAAACAGTTGCAGGAGGATTTTTTTTTTGGTACCAGGATTGAACCCAGGGGTACTCAACCACTGAACCACATCCCCAGCCCTATTTTTTGTGTTTTATGTAGAGACAGGGTCTCACTGAGTTGCTTAGTGCCTCGCCCTGGCTGAGGCTAGCTTTGAACTCATGATTCTCCAGTCTCAGCCTCCCAAAGTGCTGGGATTACAAGCGTGAGCCACTGTACCTGGCTCAGTTGCAGGAGATTTGAAAAATAAATGATCAGAATAAATCATAGTATGTTTGCTCCGGGATGATGGACGGTCGTGTTTCTAACAGGAGTCATCCTATGCCTTTTGCTAGATTCTGATGGAATTTTTTTGGGTGGGTGAGGGTGGGGAGTGAGACAGTGCATGTAGATTGTGAAGTGATTTCTTGGATAAGTGGTTTTGTGGTAAAACTAGAAATAAGTGGTGATGGAGAAGGTTCACCCTTTTCTAAAAAGAAGTGCGGACAAGTTCTCTATCACAGCTACATCTCTGGCACCAGAGCAGCCACTTTTTAATTAAAAAAAAAAAAAGGCTTCTTTGGTTAAGGTAGGACTGCAGTAAAAGCAACACATGATACGCAGGAAAGTGCCTACAGCAACCCTGGGACCTTTACAGAGTGCTAAATCTTCAGGATATTTTCTAATGAGGTGGGAGTGACTATGAAAATACTTGGCAAGACACAGGTTTGCTGGTTATCTTGTGGCAAGTTAAAAGTGTTGCCTATTCTGATGAAGTGAGTATTTTTCTTTTACATAAAGACGAGTGGTCTAAATTTGCTAACCTTTTCCTTAATAAATGGCTGTCAGCAGAACAGTACTTAGCAAATTCAGTATTTGAAAAAAAAAAAAATCTTCCCTTTCAAGGTAAAGGTGACATTTTAACAATGAGTAGAAAATTGCTTTTTGGGAAAAACTTGCTGTAACAAGTGTTTTGAAATGGCTGTTTAGAATTGTCTCCTTTGTGTTTTGTATTTGCGAAGAATAACATAAATGGTCATATTACACTTGGGAATGAGTTTTTTAGCTTGTTTAAAAGCTTCCTGTTGTAACAGTAGAGTTTTGAACCTTTTTATTAAGAATACAGAAACATGATACTCTCTGGTCACTATGTAAGAACAAGAACCTGTTGTGAGGAAGATGTAAATTGACTAGCTGAATTTCATCAAAGCCTTTGCATAGTACATGGATGGGTTTGGAAACCAACTGTCCTGAGCTAGTAAGTACAGCTAGTGATAACACTTCTTCCACCTAGCTCCACATGTATTTGAGAAGGAACTTTTTTGGGCAGAGATTGAAAGTAAAAGGGACTGTCTCAATAATAATTAGATTTAGGTACTCCCAAGATCTTGTTTTAGCAGAAAGTATTAAAACAAGATATTAAAATATAATGAAGTACATTAAGTTGTATTGATCTCCTTAAGTATTTTTCTTATAATTTTTGGTTATACGTAAAGGTTTTCAGTATTTTAAATAGAAAATAACTATGCAAAAATATAGTTTCATTCTTATCTCATTGTATTTTGTATTTGTGTGCATTTTTGAGGGGGGGGGGTGTTTTGTTTATTTAGTGCTGAGGATTGAACCCAGGGCCTTGCATGGTCTAGATTTTGCTTTACCACTGAGCTACACCCCTTGCCTATTTTTTACTGCACAGAAATAGCATTCATCAATAGTGCCTTCTCTTTTACTGTACAGATACAGGTGACCTCAGGAATGCTTTACTCCAGTTCCATACTCCAGTGAAAAATCGTGTAAGTTGTCCTGTGGTATGTGAGCCTGGATCCTACTGACTGAGGGTCCTTGCAGCAAATGGTTTCTTTGGGTGCCTCAGTCACCTCTTCAGCTGGGTTCTCTGTTCCCTTTCACCTGGGCATGTGCTTTCTTACACCCAGATCAAAGCTCCCTTTGCTGTTCTCTCATTCCCACCCATCCTCCCAGGTTTGCAAGTATGTAAGCTTATCGTCCATCCGTCGGGGTCTAACTTGATGCTTCCTTTTCTGGTCCTCTCAACCAAACAGTGACCTCTCTGGTGATACTTAACACTTTTATTCTCCCCAAGTTTTCACAGTTTATTAATCCTTATGAAAAATTCGCAAAATCGCCACAGATAAAGTCATGGCAGAATCTATACTCCTTTGGCTTTTTGCCGGCACCATCATTTGCCTTTGCAGACCCCTTGACATTTTTTTGATCTGTCCTTGAGTTCCTTTTGCTGTTTTCTTGAGGTCTTTTTTTTTTTTACATATAGGCTGGGTCTTGCCAGTTTGTTTGGGTTCATTTTTCTTTGTGTAATCCAAGGAATCATAAATCGTACCAAAGCCAGTTGTTTTGCCACCTCTAAGATGTGTTCTGAATCCGAACACAAAGGTGACATCAGGTGTGGTCTTGTACATTTTGGGTAATTTTTCTTGAATTTCTTTCTTAGATACACTTGCTTTCCCAGGGTGAAGAACATCAGCGACCATTTGTTTCCTCTGAAATAGTCGATTGGTCCTTCCTGGTCCAAATAATTACTGTGTCATTCATGATGGCAGCAGATGCTCAGGAATCCTACAGTTAATACCTTTTTTTTTTTTTTAATATTTTAAATTGTAGATAGACACAGTATCTTATTGCATTTATTTATCTGTATGTGGTGCTGAGGATCGAACCCAGTTCCTCACATGAGCAAGGCAGGTGCTCTATCACTGAGCTACAACCCCAGCCCACAGTTAATACCTTTTTACCCTACACATTTATTGTCTTTTATTAGATTGGAAATTTAACAAATGTAGGATTTTTTTTTTTTTTGTACTGGGCATTGAACCCAGTGATATTCTACCACTGAGCTACATTGCCAGTCCTTTTAAATTTTTTATTTTGAGACAGGGTCTAAGTAAATCGCTTTGGCCTTGTAAAGTTGCTGAGTCTGGCTTTGAATTTGTGATCCTTTTGTCTCAGGCTCCTGAATTGCTGGGACTATAAGATTGTGCCACCACCTCTGGCTTGATCACAGACAGTAAGTGTTGAATGAATCAAATGAAATACATAATTAGATGGTCTTTTAAAATTCTCTAAAAATTTTAATAACATATTTGAGATAGAAATTTTCTACAATGTGAACTTAGAGTCCTACTAATGTCCTAATTTTTTTTTTGGTACTGGAGATTGAACTTGGGGCACTCGACCACTGAGCCACATTTTGTGTTTTATGTAGAGAGACAGGGTCTCACTGAGTTGCTTAGCGCCTCGCCATTGCTGAGGCTGGCTTTGAACTCGGGATTCTCCTGTCTCGGCCTCCCTAAATGCTGAGATTACAGGCTTGCGCCACCGTGCCCGGCTTTAATGTCCTGATTTTGAAAATATGCTGAACTGAAAGGTCCTTTGAAACATTCTAGGCCAACCTTCCTTACAGTGAAGTTATGACTATTACCAAATACAGTAACCAGTATGTAAAAAAAACAAGAGACATCACTGAAAAAATAGGGGTGGTTATTTGAAGAATTAGTACTTGGGAGGTAATTGAAAGTGTTTTCTTGTGTGTAGCAGAGTTACACACAAG
>CM053408.1:118281191-118298846 GCA_028644305.1 Xerus rutilus | reverse complement strand
GACAGGGTCTCACTGAGTTGCTTAGCGCCTTGCCATTGCTGAGGGTGGCTTTGAACTCGAGATTCTCCTGTGTTAGCCTCACTAAGTGCTGGGATTACAGGCTTGCGCCACCGCGCCTGATTTAGTAGAAGGTTTTTAGGTCTTTGGAGGTATGCTCTTAAAGAGGATAGTGGGATTCCATCCCCTTCCTCTTCCTTTTTTGTGTCCTAGCCATGAGGTGAGCAGCTTTGTTCCACCACACACGCCTGCCATCATGTGCTACCTCGCCTCAGGCCCAGAAGCAAGGAAACTAAGAGACCATAAACTGCAACCTACAAAACTACGAGTCCTCATAAACCTTTTCCTGTAACTTGATTATATTGGGTATTGGTTGTAGTAATGGAGAGCTAACTAACACTGTATTTCTTTGGAGAAATTATTTCATTCTTTTTTTTTTTTAAATGTTTACTTTTTAGTTGTAGGTGACAGAATATCTTTATTTTATTTTTATATGGTGCTGAGGATCGAACCCAGTGCCTTATGCGTGCTAGGTGAGCACGCTACCACTGCGCCATAATCCCAGCCCCTCATTCTTATTTCTACATGTAGGCTGAATCAGTGTGTTCATGTGTCTTCTGTTTCTAAGTAGTGCAGTCTATGAGCCACATTGGATTTGATCATCTGGATCTCCTACAATTCTCAGATTCAGCAATCCTGAGCTGAAGAAAGCAGTTTGTAAATCTCTGCAGTGTGCTTTGATGACATAGCTTGTGAGGAATCAAAATAAACCAAATCTCCATGTTTGTCTCCACCAGTCTTTAACTTTTCCTGAGGTTTCATGAACTGTTACTCATCCTTACAGAGTTCATGGCACAGTCTTTTGGTATATGCCACAGCAGTAAAGGGCCTTCCAACCTGTTCTTTTGACTAGAATGATGAATACTCTTTTCTCTCTAGTAGAATGGCATAGAAAATAAGCCTGGCCATAGCTGGGCATGGTGGCGCAAGCCTGTAATTCCAGTACTTAGGGAGGCTGAGACAGGAGAATCATGAGTTCAAAGCCAGCCTCAGCAACAGCGAGGCACTAAGCAACTCATTGAGACCCTGTCTCTACATAAAACACAAAACAGGGCTGGGGATGTGGCTCAGTGGTCAAGTGCCCCTGAGTTCAACCCCCAATACCAAAAAAAAAAAAAAAGAAAGAAAGAAAATAAGCCTGGCCATATCTAGATGCAAGGCTATGTGCTTCTTAGGAGACATTGTGTTTGAAGGTGGACCATTTACCCCATGGGTACAGGCCTTGGTGATCCCCTTACCCAGCACAGGGTAGACTACTTTTCAACCTCCACTTGGGGGCTGGGAGCTTTTGTTTTAGCCAGTTTAGCAGAATGTGTTTTTTTTTTTTTTGCAAGTTTCACTGTTGTGGGCTGTGTCAGGTCCCATCTCCTAGAAACCAAGTTGAGCTCTCAAGTGCTGGGCACATCAAGGCCTCTCTTTTCTCTCTGCAGCTTCTTACCTCCCCCTTCCTACTGTTGTACTTAGGATTCTTTTGATTGCCAGAAACAGAAGCCCACTCAGTTTAACTAACTTAAGAGAGAAAGTGCTGAGAGTGGCAGCTGTGGTAGCAGCCTGGCTGTGTTCCTGCCCCCTCCCTATTGGGTGACTTTTCCTGGCTTTTCTTTTGTACCTTGCTTACCTTCCTAGTACGTTCTGCTCTTAAGTTATTCTGCTTGCTGATGTTCTCCTGTGTTTTAGTCCATGTTTGCAGAAGTGTACCTGTTCTTGTTTTGATGTGAGGCCTCATAAAACACAGCCATACAGTGATGGGATAATGGTCTTCATTCTGAGCTTGGGGGAGAGGGCAGGTTCTGGGGCTCAAGGCAGCTGTTGCAACACCTGTCAAATAGCAAACTTTTGTTTGGACATATGTAAGAGTCATATTTGTAATAGTGATTTGGAAGTTTTAGTGGCTTCTGAGGTAGAAACATAATTTTTTTTTTTTTTGGTACTGGGGATTGAACTCAGGGGTA
The DNA here is from genome assembly GCA_028644305.1 of Xerus rutilus. Taxonomy (NCBI): domain Eukaryota; kingdom Metazoa; phylum Chordata; class Mammalia; order Rodentia; family Sciuridae; genus Xerus; species Xerus rutilus. The sequence goes on along the minus strand of CM053408.1, from coordinate 118,296,837 downwards.
CTTGACCACTGAGCCACATCCCCAGCCCTATTTTGTGTTTTTTTTTTAATGTAGAGACAGGGTCTCACTGAGTTGCTTAGCGCCTCGCCATTGCTGAGGCTGGCTTTGAAATCGCAATTCTCCTGTCTCAGCCTCCCTAAGTGCTGAGATTTACAGGCTTGAGCCACCGCGCCCGGCGAAACATAATTTTATTTAAAGATGTCTTGGTGGAAAGGGCTTGGAGGGATGTGTGTTGAGTGAAAATTTAGACCAGTTTTTTTTTTTTGTTTGGTTTTTGGTTCCAAGTATTGAACCCAGGGGTGCTTAAACACTGACGAACATCCCCAGTCTTTAGTTCTTTTTATTTTTTTATTTTTTATTTTTTTTGGTACCAGGGATTGAACTCAGGGGCACTCGACCCCTGAGCCACATCCCCAGCCCTATTTTGTGTTTTATGTAGAGACAGAGTCTCACTGAGTTGCTTAGTGCCTCGCCATTTGCTGAGGCTGGCTTTGAACTCGCGATATTCTCCTGTCTCAGCCTCCCTAAGTGCTGGGATTACAAGCGTGAGCCACCGCGCCCGGCAGTCCTTTTTATTTTTTTGGTACAGGGGATTGAACTCAGGGTCTCACTGAGCTGCTTAGTGCCTTGCCATTGCTGAGGCTGCTTTGAACTTGCGATCCTCCTATCTCAGCCTCCCAAGTGCTGGGATTACAAGCGTGAGCCACCGCGCCTGGCTCTTTTTATTTTTTATTTTGGGACAGAGTCTCACCAAGTTGTTTATAGGGCCTTGCCAAGCTGCTTAAACTGGCTTTGGACTAGAGATCCTCCTGCCTCAGACTCCCGAGCTGCTGGGATTACAAATGTGCACCACCAGGCCTGACAGAGTTCGTATGGTATTTTTGGCGTCGGCTATAGAAGAGGTGGTTCTGAGTAACTCTGCGACACATCCAGTGTCTAGGATATGACTTCAGTTGACTCTTATCAAGAGCTGCTCTGAACATCCAGGTGTGTGCATTCCTTTTTCACAGTAGTCTGAAATGATGGGTATACCCGAGGAGACAGAAATGGAAAGGTTGGGGCCTTGGCTGAAGATGTGGCGGCAGGACCTAGAGCTGGTGAGGCCTGCATTTTGGTCTTGAGGGACTCTTTTTTTTTTTTTGCAGTACTGTGGATTGAACCCAGGTGTGCTTCACCATTGAGCTACATCTTAGCCCTTTTACTTCTTTCTTTTTCATACATTTATTTATGTTCACATCATAGGATTGGGGATATTCGTTACACAGCATTGGATAACTAAAATAAGCAGTTAAATTACTTTCCCCAAGTGACCCTTTTTTATTTTTTTTTAAGATGTAGATGGACACAGTACCTTTATTTTATTTATTTATTTTTATGTGGTGCTGAGGATCGAACCCAGCGCCTCACATGTGTGAGGCAAGTGCTCTACCACTGAGCCACAACCCCAGCCCCGCCTTTTTATTTTTTATTTTGAGGCAGGTTTTTCCACATTACCGAGGCTGGCTTCCAACTTGAGATCCTCTTGCCTCAGCTACCCAAGTCCCTGGGATTACAGGCATGTGCCATCAGGCCTGGAGGGTTTCCTTAACAGATGTAGAGCCAGCTGGGGTGGTGATGCAATGATTCTCTGACCAGTCTTTGCAGTTTAGAGGGTAATTTCCATAACATATTTTTTTTTTTTTAAATATTTTTTAGTTGTAGATGGACACAATATCTTTATTTTATTTTATCTTTATTTTTATGTGGTGCTGAGGATCGAACCCAGTGCCTCACGCATGCGAGGCAAGCGCTCTACCACTGAGCCACAATCCCAGCCCCTCCATAACATATTCACATAGCATTTTTTGAGGGTTTGTGTTTGCTTGACTTTATTAGATTTCTTTTACAAGTGTTGATGTTCCCAGAGTTACACTACCTGAAGTTTTTTGTTGACCTGGGGACTAAAATACCTCAAAAGTTTTCAGAATATTATGGAGTCCATGTAATATTTATTTCAGATGTTTATTTTTTATTCTTTTGTGGCGTTCAGGGCCTTGAGCATGATAAGCATGCTTTCTAACACTGTACCACTGAGCTACATCCTCAGCTGCCTTCCCCCCACTGTATTATTATTATTATTATTATTTTTGGTACTGGAGATTGAACTCAGGGACACTCGACCCCTGAGCCACATCCCCAGCCCTATTTTGTGTTTTATGTAGAGACAGGGTCTCACTGAGTTGCTTAGCGCCTCGCCGTTGCTGAGGCTGGCTTTGAACTCGCGATTTTCCTGTCTCAGCCTCCCAGAGTGCTAGAATTACAGGCATGAGCCACCGTACCCGGCTCTTTTGATTTATTTTTATTTTTATTTTTTTAAAAATTTTTTTAGTTGTTGATGGACCTTTATTTTTTATTTATTTATATGCGGTGCCGAGGATCGAACCCAGTGCCTCACGCATGCTAGGCAAGTGCTCTACCACTGAGCCACCACCCCAGCCCCTTGATTTATTTTTAATTTTGATTCAGGGTCTCTAAGTAGCTGCAGCTGTCCTTGAACTTGCAATCCTCCTGCTTCAGCCTCCAAAGAGTGCATTTCTTTCTTTTTTTTAATTCTAGTTTTTTGTTTTTAGTCGTAGATGGACACAATACCTTTATTGTATTTATTTATTTTTATGTAGTGCTGAGGATCAAACTCAATGCCTTAAACATCTAGGCAAGCGCTCTTACCACTGAACTACAACTCCACTCGCCCAAGTGGATATTTCTTAAGTGTGTCTACTGAGTTCATTTAAATTTTTTAGTTATTTGTTATAGCAAGTGTTCTTGAAAGTCCTCACATATCCATTGAGAATGTCAAAAGTTTGTTGTACAAAATAAATGATCTGTAGAACATTTGTACTTAGTCTAACAGTGATATGTTATTCTAAAATCATGGCTTTGGGATATATATGTAATCAGGTAGATAGGAGAGTGGATAATTGTAGAAAGATTCAGTAAGTGTTATTATCATGTGCTGTTCATAATTCTAAGACTTGTTTTTGTACCGAGGATTGAACTCAAGGGTACTTGACCACTGAGCCACTTCCCGCCCTATTTTGTATTTTATTTAATTAATTTATTTTTTTGGTACTGGAGATTGAACTTAAGGGCACTCGACCCCTGAGCCACATCCCCAGCCCTATTTTGTGTTTTATGTAGAGACAGGGTCTCACTGAGTTGCTTAGTGCTTCACCGTTGCTGAGGCTGGCTTTGAACTCGTGATTCTCCTGTCTCAGCCTCCCTAAGTGCTGAGATTACAGGCTTGTGCCACCGTGCCCAGCTTCCAGTATATTCTTGATTTTTTAAGGTATTTTACTGAGAAACAAATGTAGATATAAAAACAAAATTTTGCTGACTAAATTTTGTCATGTGGTTCTGGGTTAATGTTTTTTTTCTTCATTCTGTTTATGACAAATTGACATGATTCGGATGGTTGGAAAAATTTATCAGCCTTAATGTTACTTAATGTTAGAAAACCAGTCAACATTTTGAAAGGAGGCTTGTTTAGAAACACGTTGTTTTTTCAGTTCTAGACTTGAACCCAGAGCCTTCTGTGTGCTAGGCAAGCACTGTACCATGTAGCTACATCCTCAGTCCTCACACTTTTTAAAGACATACTTTTGGGATTCTTAGTACCACCTGTTTCATATTCTCTTTACCCTTAATTGTGTCTGGTCAGGGTTGATTGGTTTTTGCCTGGTTTGAGTGCTTTCCAAAGTTTTATGCCCAGACTTCTGGTGCTTGGTGATTCTGCCTGCCTCCTTTTTTGCTGTAACCTATAGCTTTCACCATTCCAGGCAATACACTGTGACTTTGTCTTTCTCTTGTTGGTTCAGAGGCCTGAGGAATCCAGATGGCCAAGCTTAACTTCTGGTGTACTAAGCATATTGTCACTGGTGCTCTGTTCAGCTTTGGATCTTAAGACTTCTAAACTGTCATAACACCAAGTTGTGGGGTGGGAAGGAAAGTTTTCCTAGATTGGTCATTAAGTGTTAACAGTGAGAGATGCTACTCTCATTTAACCCTTCTTTCCTGAATCTGTCTGTAGAGAACAAACACCATGTGCTGCTAATTTGTGCAGAATATACACTGCATGTTGGGGTTAGCTCTTTGACACTATAGTCTCCTTTCTGGGTGATGGAGATAGGGCAGAAGGAGCGAATTGCAGTCGCAAGCTTGTTGCCTCACCTTGACATCCAGCAGATTCTTGATCTGTTGTGTAAAAGCCATTCCTTCAGTCCATAGACAGTCATGCTGAGGAAGAAGCAGTGTGCAGTTTGGTCGAGTTAGGAGGCAAAAACAGTCATTTAAATAAGAACTTTTCAGGCCGGGTGCTGTGGCACATACCTGTAATCCCAGCACTTTGGGAGGCTGAGATAGGAGAATCGCAAGTTCAAAGCCAGCCTCAGCAACGGTGAGGTGCTAAGCAACTCAGTGAGACCCTGTCTCTACATAAAACACAATTAGGGCTGGGGATGTGTCTCAGGGGTTGAGTGCCCCTGAGTTCAATCCCTGGTACAAAAAAAAGAAAGAAAGAAAGAAAAAAAGTACAAATAAGGACTTTTCATAAGTTAAAGGATTGTTTTGTTTGGGATGGGATCTTCCTTTATTGCCCATGCTGGCCTGGAACTTTCTATCTTTCTGCCTCAGCCTCCCTAGTAGCTGGAATTACAGGCATGCACTACCGTGCTTGGCTGTTAAAGAATTATTAAGTTGTCAAAGAATAATTAAAAACTGGAGAGAATGCTAGTGGATACTCTAGTGCTAAGGGATAGTACCCAAGGAAGGACACATTCGAAAAGGGTTTTCTCCCCAGTGCTGGGGTTTAGACCTGTGGAGAAGATGTGGTTACAGCTGACTGGTTGGCCAGGTTGCCTAGGTCAGAGTTGATCCACAGTTACCAGGCAGGAAGGAACAATCAGGGGTACAGGTAAGATGAGACTGGCAGATGGGTGTGGAGTGGCAGTCAGGGTCCTCCTTGAGGAGCTTGGGTGCCTTTGGGAAGGCCATGGGAAACAAGGTTGTGAGGCTGCAGTAAGCCAAGGTTGATGGGCTAGTACCGGTGAAGAACCAGCCAGGGCACCAGTGTTGGAGTCTGTTGCTAGTGCAACAGATTCCTTGTATGGCTTGGGCCAAGGCAACTCTTAAGCCACTGTGTGGGATGAATGTTGGCGTATACGCTCACTAGACAGCCAGTGTTGCATGACCTCTGAGGGGTGGAGATGTGTATAAGGCTGAGGAGAGCGTGGGAGCAGTTAGCCCAGGCTGGAGTGCAAGTTCTTTTTCTCTGGGGCTCCCAGTTGTATGGCCACTTCCAAAGTCCAGAACTGGAGAAAGCACACATCACCAAATACTGGGGAAGCTGCACCTGGCAGGTGTCCAGCTTTGGAGAAACTGTGCATCTGCGCTGAGCAGTGGAGGCAAAAGAGGTGGATTCTCCAGGTCATTGCAGAATCTGAGAGGGAAAACCTTACACTATCCCTGCAGCTCCCTCTACTGACAAGGCCTAATTAGTTTCTTAACTGATGGCAAAGGAGAACTACAGATGGTCCCCAACTTCAGTATGATGTGAAAGCTATGCATATTCACTAGAATCCATATTTTGAAATTTGAATTTTGGATCTTTTTCTGGGCTAGTGATATCCAGTACAATTCTCTCTGGAGATGCTGGTCTGAGACAGCAAACCACAGCTTCTAGTTAGCCTTGCAATCATGAGGGAAAACAGTCTGTACTCTATTTTTACTTTTATGGTTAGTGCTTCTGGAGTCTCAAGAAATTTCTTTTTATTTCTGGTATCAAGGATTAAACTCAGAGGCACTTGACCACCGAGCCACATCCTCAGCCCTATTTCATGTTTTTTTTTTTTTTTTGTTTTTGTTTTTTTTTTTTTTTTAAATATTTTTTTATTTTCCTAGTTGTAGGTGAACAGAATATCTTTATTTTATTTTTATGTGGTGCTGAGGACCGAACCCAGTGCCTCACGCATGCTAGGCGAGCACGCTACCACTGCGCCACAATCCCAGCCCCCCTATTTCATGTTTTATGTAGAGACAGAATCTCACTAAGTTGCTTAGCGTCTCGCTGTTGCTGAAGCTGGCTTTGAACTTGCAATTCTCCTATCTCAGCCTCTCAAAGTGCTGGGATTACAGGCATGTGCCACTGTGCCCGGCAAGAAATTTCTGTCTACTCCAGGATTAGTAGAATTTTTCTCCTTTTTCTTACAGAGCTTTTATGTATAGATTTGTGATCCATTTCAAGTTAATTTGTATGTGTAGTGTAAGGTAAATTGGGTGACACTCCTTCCCCTGTATGGATAACCAGTTGTATATCATTTATTGAAATACTTCCCCTTTACCCATTGAATTACTGTTAGTCAGCTTTCTGTTGCTGTGACAAATACCTGAATATATCAAATACAAAAGGAGGAAAGGCTCATTTTGGCTTGTGGTTTCAGAGGTTTTCATCTCTGGTGAGTTGGCTCCATTGTTTTTGGGCCTGAGGCAGTAATATCATGGCAGGAAGCATGTGCTAGAGGAAACTGCTTATCTTGTGGCAACCAGGAAGCAAAAAAGAGAAAACAGTTCAGTGTTCCAATGTCCCCTTCAAGAGCATACCCCCAGTGACCTAACTTCTTTCCACTAGGCCCAACCTCCTAAAAGTTAACACCAGGCCCCCAATCATGCTACGGACTGACAACCAAGCCTTCAGTGGATGGCCTTTCAGGGACATTTTGGATCTAAACCATGATAATTTTCTTCCTTTGTTAAAAATTTTTCTTGTAGAAAACTTTCTTACTGTTTAATACTATAAAATACCTAAAATGAATAGCTTTGCAAGTCATTTTAATTTGACACCTAGTGTAAGCAGATAGAGAAATAAAACATTACTGGGACTGCAGCGCCCACTAAAGGTTATTTCCTGATTACAGTTCTCTTTCTTTCCCTTCATAGGCAAGCACTGAATGTGTCTCTAAACACTGTAGTTTTACCTGATCTTTATATAAATGGAAGCAATATTATATAACAGTCTTTGTCGTATGGCTCCTTTCACTCAGGTTGTAAAGGTTTTTTGTTTTTTGTTTTTTGTTTTTTTTGTACTGGACATTGAATTCAGGGGCACTCGGCCACTGAGCCACATCCCCAGCCCTATTTTGTGTTTATTTAGAGACGGGGACCTCAGTGAGTTGCTTAGCACCTTGGTCTTGCTTGAAGCTGGCTTTGAACTCACAATTCTCCTGTCTCAGCCTCCCAAAGTGCTGGGATTACAGGCGTGCACCACCACGCCTGGCTTAAAGGTTTGTTTTAAACTTAGTTGTGGTTTTCCCATTTTAATTGCTGGATAGGATTGCACAATTTGTCAGTACCTCAGTTGGTAGTACCCAGGAGCATTCTAACGCTGAGTTACATCCCAGCCCTTTTTTGTTTTATTGAGAAAGGATCTTGCTAAGTAAGTTGTTGAGGATCTTGCTGAGTTGCTCAGACTGGCCTTGAACTTGTGATTCTTCTGCCTTGTGATTCTTCTGAGATGGTTGGGATTATAGATGTGTTCCTCTGAGCCTGGCTCATATGAAATCATCTTTTTATATGTCTATAGACCATTTATATGTCTTCGTTTGTGAAGAGCCTATTGAAGTCTTTTGCCCATTTTCTTTTTTTTTTGGTACCAGGGATTGAACTTAGAGGCACTCGACCACTGAGCCACATCTCCAGCCCTATTTTGTGTTTTATGTAGAGACAGGATCTCACTGAGTTGCTTAGTGCCTCGTCGTTGCTGAGGCAGTCTTTGAACTCGCGATTCTCCTGTCTCAGCCTCCCAAAGTGCTGGGATTACAAGCGTGAGCCACCGCGCCCGGCTCTTTTGCCCATTTTCTTTCAGTTGAGTTGTATATCTTTTTCTGATTATTTCTACTTAACTTTTTTTTTTTTGGTACCAGAGATTGAACTCAGGAGCACTTAACCACTGGGCCACATCCTCAGCCCTTTTTTGTATTGTATTTAGAGACAGAGTCTCACTGAGTTGCTTAGCATCTTGTTAAATGACTAAGGCTGGCTTTGAACTTGGGATCCTCTTGCCTTGATCCACTGGGATTACAGGTATGCGCCACTGCGCCCAGCCCTAATTGACGTTTTCTTGAATGGAAGTTTAACTTAAAGTAGTTGAAAATGTGTATCTTTTAGCCAGGCACAGTGGCACACACCTGTAATCCCAGCACTTAGGGAGGCTGAGACAGGAGAATTGTGAGTTCAAAGCCAGCCTCAGCAATGGCGAGGTGCTAAGCAACTCAGTGAGACCCTGTCTACATAAAACACAAAAGTAGGGTTGGGGATGTGGCTCAGTGGTCGAGTACCCCTGAGTCCAACCCCCAGTACCAAAAAAAAAAAAGTATCTGTTCTTTTATGCTTTTAGTTTTTTTGATGTCTTATTTTAAAATGTTTTCCTTCATCTGAGGTCATGAAGATATGTCTTTTTTTTTTTTTTTGGTACTGGGGATTGAACTCAGGGGCACTTGACCACTGAGCCACATCCCCAGCCCTATTTTGTGTTTTATGTAGAGACAGGGTCTCACTGAGTTGCTTAGCACCTCGCCGTTGCTGAAGCTGGCTTTGAACTCGCGATTCTCCTGTCTCAGCCTCCCTAAGTGCTGGGATTAAAGATATGTCTTTTCATATTTAGGTTCATAACTCTCAAATTGATTTTTTTGTGCATGTGTCAGACAGAAGTTCAATTTTATTATTTTAATCCTTTGGATACCTCGTATTGTTTATTAAAAAGACCATTCTCGGGGCTGAGATTGTGGCTCAGTGGTAGAGCTCTTGCCTAGCATGTGTGAGGCACTGGGTTCAATCCTCAGCACCACATAAAAATAAACAAAATAAAGGTATGGTGTCCATCTACAACTAAATATATATATTTAAAAAAAAAAAAAGACGATGACGACCATTCTTTCCACAGTACTGTGGAGTGCCATCTTTGTTTTAAAGTTACATTAGTTCTGTATTGTTCTCTTTTCTACCTGTCTGTCCTTGGGCTAACACCACTCTCTCTCAATTACTAGCTTCTTTATAAGTCTTAGTAATCCTACCTCACTCTTCAGTAGTGTTTTGCTTATTCTTGGTTCTTTGTATTTCCATATAAATTCCCAATTCTGTTTCTTAATTTCCACATGGATTATGATTTTGCATTGGTTCTATAGATGAATTTGGTGAATCTTGTGACATTGTCACTTTGAGTTTTCCATGTGTGAATATGGTCTTTTTCTTCATTTTCTTGGGATATCTTTGCTCTTGTGAGTGAAGATTTATTTTCTCTTGTTTTAGGTTCTTTGACACTTGATAACTTAAAATCTTTCAACTTAGAAATACTTTAATATATATGGGAAAGTGACTACAGAGGTTTTATAGATATCCTGGAAGCTGAGGCAGGAGGATCGCAAGTTCAAGGCCAGCCTGAGCAACTTAGTGAGACCTTGCCTCAAAATAAAAAATTAAAGTCTGGGTATGTAATTTCATGGTAGTGCACCCCTGGGTTTAGTCCCCAGTACCAAAACACTCCCCCCAAAACAAACCAAAGAACCCGAATTACAACAACAAAAGAAAACAGCAACAAAAACCCAAGTAACTTTTACACACCCTTGTCCTGCATTCCCTAGTGTTTGACATTTTATCACATTTTCCTCCTTTCTGTATTTGTAGTTCTGTTCTATAGAGTGCTTATCTGACATGTGTGAGCCCTGGCTTTAATCTTCAGGACTGCAAGCCAATGAACCAAGAGCCCAGCGTAATTCTGTTCTGCAGTGAGCAGCTGGCTAGCATATTATCTTCATCATTTTCACTCGGTCTCCAACCACCAGCCACACTCAGCCTGGTGGCTGACTCATGCTGCCCTCCTCCAGCTCCATTGACTCCCCTTACCATGCTCCTTTTCAGGGGATAGGATGTTGAGATGCTGTGAAAAGTGGTATCTTAAGTTTTCTGATGATTGTTAGCATGTAGGAATATAATTGGGTTTTTAGTTTTGTATTTCTAAAGTTTTAATTCTGCTTAATTTTATATCCTATGGATTTTCAGACATATCTGCAAATACATTTACATTTGCTTTTCTCATTAGTCTTTTTTTTTTTTTTTTTTTAAGTACCAGGGATTGGACTCAGGGGTACTTGACCACTGAGCCACATTCCCAGCACTATTTTGTGTTTGTTTGTTTGTTTGTTTATTGTACCAGGGATTAAACTCAGGAGTACTCAACCACTGAGCCACATCCCCAGCCCTATTTTGTGTTTTATTTAGAGACAGGATCTCACTGAGTTGCTTAGCGCCTCCCCATTGCTAAGGCTGGCTTTGAACTCACAATTCTCCTATGTCAGCCTCCCAAAGTGCTAGGATTACAGGTGTGCACCACTGTGTCCAGCTTGTTTTTTATTTAGAGACAGGGTCTCACTGAGTTGCTTATTAGTTCCTCGCAGTTGCTGAGGCTGGCTTTGAACTTGTGATTCTCCTGTCTTAGCCTCCCAGAGTGCTGGGATTATAGGCGTGGGCCACTGCACCTGGCTCATCATTAGTCTTCGTTTCCTTTTTTACTGCTCTGGCTGGGATCTACACTATAATGTTGAGTGGAAGTGATGGCAGCAGATTCCCTGTGTCTCATTCTTGATAGCAAAGAAAATTTTCACTGTCCTTCAGTACTTTTTTCTTTTTTCTTTTTTTAATATTTTATTTTTTAGTTGTAGATGGACATAATGTCTTTATTTTATTGCTTTGTATGTGGTGCTGAGGATCGAACCCAGGGCCTCACGCATGCAAGGCAAGCGCTCTACCGCTGAGCTACAATCCCAGCCCAGTACTTTTTTCTTAATAAGGGTTATTTATTTTTGTGGTACTGGGGATTGAACCTGTTTTTGTTTTTTTTTTTTAATTTTTTTTATTTTGAGACAGTCTCTTAATAAGTTGCTCCCAAGTCACTAGAGGTTTACAATTGTGCACTGCTGTGCCTGGCTGATAGGACTTTTTTTTTTTTTTTTTTTTTGATACCAGGGATTGAACTCAGGGGTACTCAACCACTGAGCCACATCCCCAGCCCTGTTTTGTGTTTTATGTAGAGACAGGGTCTCACTGAGTTGCTTAGCAAGCCTTGCCATTGCTGAGGCTGGCTTTGAACTCAGAATTCTCCTGTCTCAGCCTCCCAAAGTGCTGGACTTACAAGTGTGAGCCACTGCGCCTGGCTCTGATAGGACTTTTTTATATGACCTTTTATCAGTTTATGGAAGTTGCTTTGTAATCTTGGCTTACTAGGAATACCTTCATAAATGAATTGAGATGTTGAATTTCATCAAGACTTTTCTAATATCTATTTGATTAGGTATTTCCCTTTAATTGTATAATGTAGCAAAGTAATTATAAAGTCAGCTAGGGGTAGTTTGGGTGCAGTGGTACACACTTATAATCCCAGCTACTTGGGAGGCTAAGGCAGAAGCATGGCAAGTTTGAGGCCAGCCTGGGCAGTTTAGCAAGACCTTGTTTCAAAATAAAGGTCCAGAAATGCAGCTCAGTTGTCGGGTGCCCCTGGGTTCACTACCCCAGTACCACTACCCCCCGCCTTGCCCAAAAAAATTCAGTATTAACCTTCCATTTTTGGGTATACCCATTTGCTCATGATACTACCAGCCTGTTCAGCATATTGCTGGATTTGACTTGCTGATAAATTCTTTTAGAACTTTTTGTATCTGTGTTCATGTATGAATTATGGTTTTGAGTTTTGGTTGTATTTTTTTCTGTTTTCTGCGTATGTCTAAAATGAGATCAATCTCTTATTAAATTTTTGGTAGAAGCCATCTAGGATTAGAGGTGTATCAGGTTGAGTGTGTTTGTTTGTTTCTTTCTTTTTTAAAATCTGTTTTGGCAAGTTGTATTTTTCTAGGAATTTGGTGAGCTTTACATAAAACTTCTGCCTCAATTTTGATGTAAAAATGTAGACAATATCCTTATTATTTTAAGTGACCACTCAGTCTGTGATGTCTTTTTCACTTTTTTTTTTAATAATCTTTTTTTAAAAAATATCTTTATTTTTATGTGGTGCTGAGGATAGAACCCAGGGCCTCACGCATGCAAGGCAAGCGCTCTACCATTGAGCTACAATCCCAGCCCCCCTTTTCACTTTTGACCTTGTTTTTTTTGTGTGTGTGTGTGTGTTTTCTGTTTCCTTGATATCTTATCAGTATTTGTCCTTTTTATTGGTCTTTTAAAAGAAGAAACTTTTGGCTTTGTTGATTTTGTCTAGTGCATGTTTATTTTCCTATTTCTGTAATGGAGTTACTGCCTTTGGTGCCCTAGACAGGGGGATTCGTACTCCAGCATCTGAGTCTTTGGGCTCACAGCTGCATCCTTCCCGAGAAAGTGCTCTTAGCCGCGGGGCTGCTTCCACAGGAAAGGGTCTCAGTCAGCCTTCAGTGGCGAGGATTTGAAGCCTTGGTCTGGTGCTCGCCAGCTTGGACAAGTTTCTTAAATTCCATGTTAGCTTCCTCTTTAGTGAAGCGATGATTGCATTAACCATATAGGTTCTTTATGATGATTAGGCACTACTGTAGTGTTTAGGAAAATGACCTATTAATCCTATGTTACAGATACTTTTGAGTTTGGAAATTTTTTTAACTGTTTATGTTTTACAGAAATTTTAAATTTCTGTTATAAGACACCAGTCCTGTTGATGGCATTTGTTGGCTTGAGGTCTGATATTTTTTTTCCTTTCCCCTAGTAGACTTAGGAATTCTAATGTTGAAAATATGCACAAATTTGTGTGGCACAAATCCTGAAAAAGTGACTACTGCAGATTGAGTAATCTGTCCTATTGTGATAGCAGATGGAAATTCTGTGCCGTAATTTCTCTTTTCCTTGGTGTTGGACTTAAATCACTTGAAATGTATTTCTGTACCACAGTTTAAGCTTCAATAAAACTTTGCTTAAGTAAAAAAAAAAAAAAAAGATGCCAATTCTATATAGCTCTGGGTTTAAAACAATTAAACACACAGCTATTGTCAGGTGAAATCAGCTTCTGATTTTTTAGATATTCTTTTTCCTATTTGTAAATTATTCCTTGGCTTCCTCTCTTTCTACTGCCCAGGATTGGAAATTTATTTTTTATTAAAACTCATAGAAAATGAAAAAGGAAAAATAATGGCACTCTAGTTCAGTTGTGCCTAATAAAAATGTAATAATGCAAGCCACATGGGTAATTTAAAACTTAAGTAAACCATATTGTAAAAGTAAAAAAGTATTATATAACCATACTGTAAATACTAACAATTTTCAAGTAGCCACGGTATTAAGTACAACATAAAATCAATATAAAAGTTATTAGTGAAATATTTTATGTTTCTATTTTCGTATTAAGCCTTTGAAATCTGGTGTATATTTTATACTTACGGCACATCCTAGTTTGGACTTGGCCACATTTCAGGTGCTCAAAAGTCACCATGCAGCTCTAGTCCTTAATAAAGGACTAAATTGGGGATGAGCTTAACACTTAGATTTCTTCCTTTCTTTCTTTCTTCTTTTTAGTTTTTAGATGGACACAGCACCTTTATTTTATTTATCTTTATGTGGTGCTGAGGATTGAACTCAGTTCCTCAAATGTGCTAGGTGAGCACTCTACCACTGAGCCACTACACCAGCCCCCTTAGATTTCTTTTTACTTTACTCTTACTAAATCACGCTATTAAACTTTCTAATGTTAATGTGTAGTAGTGATCATTATTTCTTATATGGTTTTAAACATAACCATATATACCCCATACTTAATGCCAGAAAAGTGTTTAAACGTACATTTAAAGGAAATACAATTCTTGGGCTGGGGTTGTAGCTCAGTGGTAGAGCACTTGCTTAGCATGTGTGAGGCACTGGGTTTGAACCTCAGCACCACATAAAAATAAAGTCAATTCATATGTCTATATACAACTAAAATTTTTTTAATATATATATTTTTTAGTTGTAGATGGATACAATGTCTTTATTTTATTGCATTGTATGTGGTGCTGAGGATCGAACCCAGTACCTCACGCATGCGAAGCAAGCACTCTACGGCTGAGCTACAATCCCAGCCCCAACTAAAATTTTTTTAAAAAAATAAAGGAAAACATTTCTTTTTAGTAAAACGATTCTGAGATTAAGTTGGGTGCGGTGGTACATGCCTATAATCCCAGATACTCAGGAGGCTGAGGCAGGAAGATCATGAGTTCAAATGTAGCCTCAGAAATTTAGAGAGGCCTTAAGCAACTCAATGAGACCCTGTCTTCTAATAAAATATAAAAAAGGGCTGAGGATGTGACTCAGTGGTTAAGCGCCCCTGGGTTCAATCCCTGGTACCAAAAAAAAAAAAAAGGATTCAGAGATGATAGTTATAAAAATACTGAAAATGAAATATAGTGTGTTTCTGGAAATTCTGTAGTATAGTTAAAAATAAATGCAAGAATTTCTTTGCCTTGGGCCTTTCCCTAGTGTTGAAAAGGGTAAAGCTTCTAACTGTGCAGTGAGTCTTGTTGCTGTGGTTAGGTGGGCTTAACATCCTTTGTCTATGGCTTTTATTAGCCATATATGCTCCTGGCAGAGCTCAGTATTTGTCAGCAAATTTTCTTAGTCAGTCCTGCATGCTCTCCTCAGTGCTTTGGTCTGCACAGGGCTGCGTGGAGACAGCAGGGAGGGTGGTGCTGACTAGGGATCTGTCAGGCGAGGACGAGTTGCCAGCATCAGTGTTACCCAGAGTTAAGGATATGGGACCCCGAGCCACTGAAACAGGCCCTTCTTTGCCGGGAAAGCACTGAAATCAAGAGTGCTTCATGTCACTGGCAGGCCAGCGACTGCTTTACCTTCTAGAAAGCCTCTTTTTAGGAAAGTTTGTTTTTTTTTCTGGCTGATTAAAAATTTTCTGATGATTTAAAATAATGCATGCTCATTTGGAGTTAAACCGAGATCCCAGAATAAAATGAGTTATACTTAATTCTACTCCTAGACGTTACAGTGTTACATTTTGTGGTAACATTGTTTGCAACCTCCACCTTGTAGATAGCATTTTATTGTCTTTTTTTTTTTTGGTACTGGAGATTGAACTCAGGGGCACTGGACCACTGAGCCACATCCCCAGCCCTATTTTGTGTTTTATGTAGAGACAGGGTCTCACTGAGTTGCTTAGCGTTTCGCTGTTGCTGAGGCTGGCTTTGAACTCGCGAATCTCCTGTCTCAGCCTCCCAAAGTGCTGGGATTACAAGCGTGAGCCACCACGCCCACCTTCTATGCATAGGTTTTTGTGTGGATATAAAGTTTGAGTTCGTCTGGTAAAGACCAAGGAGTGCAATTGGTAGATTATATTCTTTGTTTTGTAAAAAATCTCAAAATAGTCTTCCAAAGTGACTGCAACACCATTTCGAATTCTTTCCAGCAGTGAATGAGAAATTCCTATTATTCCACCTCTTCATCAGCATCTGATGTTGTCATTGTTCTACATTTTGATCGTTCTAGTAGGTTTGTGGTGATATTTTGCTCTTCTTCCTTGTGTGTGTTTAATTATGTGGCTCATGTTTGTGGCTTACATTGTGTTCTCTTAGAGCTGGAGCAGACACCTGCAAAGGTGAAAAGGAAAGAA
>CM053408.1:118173713-118280691 GCA_028644305.1 Xerus rutilus | reverse complement strand
GGGTATTTCTACTTTGACATAGTGGAGAACAGTCGTAACCTTTTGTACCTAAAGTAACACAGAGAATTGAAATAATGACATAAAAGCAAAGCTAATAAAGTAGAAGAAAACTAAAATACAGAAATGGATGAAATAAGCTTTTGAGTTTATTCTTTTAAGATTCATCAAATTGATAAACCTAAACCAGGTCGAAGATTTGAATAGACACTGTACCATAGAAGAAACAAGGACTGACATAAGCACGTGAAGAGACACTTAACATACCATATACCCATTATACTGGCTACAGGTAAAAATAACTGACCATGCTGAGGAGGCGGAGTAATTATAATTCTTAGACACTGTTCTTTAGGAGGGAGTTGATTCACAAGTTAAACTCACACCTGACATATGACCCAGCCATTTTATCCTTTGTATGAGAGAACAAAAGCATATTTCTTTTTTTGGGGGGAGGGTTTGCTGCTGGGGATTGAACCCAGGGCCTTATACATGCTAGGCAAGCACTCTACCAACTGAGCTATATCCTCAGCCCCCAAAGTGTATTTCTACACCAAGACTTGTATGTGAATGTTCATAGCAGCTGTTTATAACAGCCCAGACCACAAACAACCCAGATGTCCATCAGCAGAAGAATAGATAAGTCGTGCTCAGCAATAAACAGGAACAAACTCCCTGTGCATTTGTGAGAATGGTCTCAAAATGATGATACCCACTCAGGTGCCATGGCACTCACCTGCAGTCTCAGCTTTTCTAGAGCACTTGCATATCACATGCAAGGTCCTAGATTCATTCCCCTATACTGTAGCAGACAAAAGTCGTGCTGAGTGAAAGGAGGCAGACAAAAGGACATCTATTTATGTACAGTTCTAGGAGTTACTAAGTAATCTGTAGTGACAGAGCCCAGGCTGGTGGTTTTCTGTGGATGGAGTGGGTTGGAGAAGGAAGTGAGTAGGGAAGGATTGCAGGAAGCTTGTGGTAATGGAAATTGTTTTGATTGTGGTAATAGTTTAATGAGGTGGACATCCATCCATGAACATCTTTTAAATTGCATAGCTTAGATATCTTCAGCTTTTGATACTTGTCAATATGATCGTTAGTATTAAAGTATAGTATAAAGGAATCAATGGATTTCATATTTGTGCTTAGCCAGTTAGGAAAGTAATCAGGCAGGAGGTCAGTAATAGTTGGTGAAATTGGATTTGAGTCACATATCAGGGTGTGTGTGTTGGGGGGAGGGTGATAACCGTTCTGCTTGATGGAGGGTGAAATTTTAGCCTTTTTCAAGAACTAGCTTTACACTAGAGAATGTAGTCAGGTCTTGAAGAGTTCTGTTTTTTGTTTTTGGTACATAGGATTAAAGCTAGGGATGCTTTTCCACTGAGCCACATCCCTGGCCCTTTTTACTTTTTGAGAGAGAGCCCCTAAGTTGCCATGACTGGCCTCAAAATTGGGATCCTCCTGCTTCAACCTCCCAAGTTGTTGGGATTACAGGAGTGCACCACCATACCCTGTGTGTTCTGTTTTGTTTTGAGATGGGATTGTGCTATGCTTCCTAAGCTTGTCTCCAACCCTAGGGCTCAAGTGGTCTTGCTTCATCTTCCCAAGTAGCTAGACACTGCAGGCATGCCACCATGCAGACAAATCCTCCTTCTGTGGGTCATCTCATCTTCTTCCATGGCTTTAGGTAGCACATGTACCAATGATGCCAAATTATATATCCAGTTGCACCTGATCGCTGGAGTATCTCACTCATGCAGAACAAAAACTTAGCATTGGATGCTTCTGTGCATCATGTGCACAGCATCCAAAGCAGGCTTCTGATTTTTGCCACTGGTCCAGCCTGCCCTCCTGCCTCTGGCATGTTATTGTTGGCCTGATCATTGTTCAGGGTGTTTAAGCCCATCCCTCTGGACTCTTAGAGAGTCCCACCTTCAACATCCTTGAGTCTGACTGCTCTCCTCCATGTCTTCCACTGAGCCTAAACCACTTTGTCTTCTCTTTGAACCTAGAACTGTCTGCAGCAGCATTTCTTACATCACTGTCCCCACCTGAGTTCATTTTTCACACAGCCAAATTTCTTTTTAAAATGGGAATTGGGCCATTCCATCCATGCCCTTACTGGAACCATAATAAGCCTGAGGGACCTGCCCCTTCCTGCCTCCTACCTTGCTGCACTCACTTGCTCTGAAGCTCCACACCCATGGCCTTGCTCTTTTCTTGAACTTGCTTATTCACACATGCTGTCCCCTATGCCTGATCATCTCCCAGATTATCAGTTCCTTTTCTCCTTGTCATTTATAAAGACGTCTTTGCTCCGCTCCTACTAAAATACCATAGGCATATAGTGGCGTGCATTTATAATCTCAGCTCCTTGGCTGGCTGAGATAGGAGGATCCTTGAGCCCACTAGTTCAAGGCCAGTCTAAGCAACACAGCAAGACCTTGTTTCAAAAACAACCAAACCAAAACCAACCAAACAACAAAAACAACCAAAATAATGCCACCCTCCTAGTCCCAATGTACAGCCTTGCCAACTTTTTATTTTAATGGATGGCACTATGTGGCTTTGAGTTTACTTGTTTAGTGTCCCTTTAGAACAAGAGCAGGTCTTCTGTGTTCTTTGCATTACATCCTGGTGTTTGTCCTAAAAGAAGACCCAGTGTAGAGTAGATAACCAGGTGTTTCCTCCGCCCAGTATGCTTCCACATGTTGACCTAGATGCTGGAACCTCCTTGATCTTTCTCCCCATTTCACGCCTCTGCCTCGCCTCTGCCTCGCCTCTGCCTCCCCAGCCCCAGCACTCTTACCATCTCTCTCTTGCTGGCAGCCCGGTTCCAAGCTCCTGCCCTCTGTCTCCTCATTGTCTTCCCCGTCCCTCCCATCTCCTCCCATGCACACTTGGAATCAGTCCTCAGCTCCCTGTCTCACCCAGCCCAGCCACCTGGCCTGCTGCTTCAGTGCCATCTGCCACAGTGCTCTTCCCCAGGTGTCTGATGGCTTCAAGGGTCTCCTTAAGTTACTTCCTCAAGGAGACCCTTGCTGCCATATAAGTGAAAGGGTTCTGTACCCAGCACCAGGCATTTTCCCCCTGCTTTGTGTTTTTTTCCCTCATCATTTGCCCCTATCTAATGTTGTACAGTTTTACTAATTTATCTTATTTATTAGTTTGTCTTTGAGGAGCATATTAGCTCTTCAAGGGCAAAAAAATATTGTTTATTCACCTCTGTCCCAGTGTCTAGGCAGTTATGATTTCCCAGTAAGTATGAGTAGCGTATCCTGATCCAAAATATCTGAAAGCCAAAATGCTCCAAAATCTGAAACTTCTTGAGTGCCAACGTGATAACTAGTGGGGTTTTCAACATCCAACTTCATGTGATGGGTCACAGTAAAAAGTCAGGTGCAGGGGCTGGGGTTGTGGCTCAATGGTAGAGCACTTGCCTAGCATGTGTGAGGCACTGGGTTCAATTCTCAGCACCGCATATAAATAAAGTCCATTGACAACTAAAAAAAAAAATTAAGAAACAAAACAAAAAAAATTCATGTGCACTTAAAAATATTATATAAAATTACTTTCAGTCTATGTGTGTAAGGTGTATATGAAACAAATTTTTCATGAACATAAAATTTAGGGCTCATTCCCAAGATACCTTACATGTATGTAAGTATTCCAACTCTAAAAGTTTCTGAAACACATGTGGATCCAAGCCTTTTGTATTACGGACATTCTACCTATAGCGGAAGAGTGATGAACATGTGGACATAGAACCTGATATTTCAAGGCCATCATGGCTGTCAATTATGGTGTTAGCCTGCGACTTTGGTAGCCATAAAGCTCAGCTGGGCCTATGAGGTCTGATAGTTGTGGTTGTTCTGTTGGTGGTAAAGGGAAGGGAGATAGCTTTATTAAGGGTTCAATCAGTGTGAGTTTTGAAATCAGGTGTTCATCATCAAGTACAGAGCAGTGCCATGTGAAGGCCATCTTGGGGTTCTTTGATTTGGGTTAAAATCCTGCCTGCCATCCCCACCTATTGGCCTTAAGTCCATTTCCAAACTCCTGAGCCTTGGCTTCTTTTTCTTTGTGTGTGTGTGTGTGTGTGCGCACTAAGCCTTATTTTTACTTTCCTGAGAGGATGGTGGTAATCTTTTGAAAAGGATGTAGAGTAGTCTTGCTTCTGCCTTAGGCCTCTATTGCTACCTTCATCCTACAGTTTAGGACCTATTTGAAAAAAGCAGCCATTGAAATTGGGAAACTGGAACTGGATTCAGCATTATTATTATAGAGCCTGGAAGGGAGAGGAGGTCTCAGATGTATGGCTGCCATCAGGTTCCCTGTTGTTTGTATGAGATGGGCTGGAGTCAATTTCCAATTCAGCATGAAACCCTTGGGTACAGATGCCTTGGGGTAGTGGCTTTAAGCCTTTTTGATAAAGTACCATTCTAGTGCTTTCTCATGGTCTGACCATGTACTGACAATTTCCCCTGAGGGGAAGTAAAAAGAAGTCTAGGCAAAGAATTTTCTAATGCCTAGTAAAATTTTCTTTATGTTGTTACTACTTTTTTTCCAAGTATTATGAGTTTCTAAAACACTAGGTTCAGTTTTATTTTATAAATTTTCTATTGTTTCTTTATATAAACATACATGTGCACTTGTGTTAGAAATATATATATCTATACATATATATGTATATGTATATATAAAACAACCTTGGATTTGTGGATTGGGTTTTGAAATTAGAATTTTTTTTTCTGTTCCAGACTCCTTTTAGTTTTGGCATGAATCATAGGACACCACCCTACCCCGCTGGGGATTATTGTCTTCTGTGCAGAAGTGAACGGAAAGACCCTTCATTTTTAGAGAGTGGAGTTAAGACTGCGAGCAAATTGGCGCTTTCCATGGCTCCCAAGGGCAACAGCGTGCTGCACCTGCCGCTGTGGGTGTGCCCGGACTGCCGGAGGACTGTGGAGAAAGAGGAGAGGCACGGCGGCCTTGACCAGCCGGTGAGTGGCTGCCAGCGCAAGCGGGCTCATTGCCCTCTCTTTGGGATGTGGGTTAACTGGCAGTGAGAGGAAAGGACCTGCACCTGCTTCCAGGGTGCTCCCTTCTGCACCATCTTCCGGCTTGCATTCCACCCTACTGTCCCTTCACTGGCCACAGGTGCAGTAGGTGGTGGGCATCTGCCTTCCTTATTGAGACAGTTAGCTAGCTGGTGGTCCCCTGGCTGATTTTGACTTTCTTAGTCCAGGCTCAGGATTTCTTTGGTGGTGCAGTTCCCTGCAAAACTGGTGAGCCTTTGTGTGTTTAGTTCTAGACAATTCCATGGGCTGGTAACTCACCTGAAATTCTTCCTAGGATGTGATTCTTAAGCCTGGCCTTCCCCCTTTGCTTTATCCCATGCCTCAGGTTATGGAAGGCTATCTTGAGGCCTTTAAAGTAGGGTGGGGCCCTTCTCATTTTGGACCTAGATGGAGTCTTAGTGCGGCCTTGTTCTAAAATGGCTTTGAGATCCACTGTTTAGGTTCCAGGAGTTGGCTTTTGCAGCCATTTGAGGTCTCACATTTATTCCCAGTTTCTGCCTGCAAGCAGCTGTTTTCTGAGCTCTTTCTTTTCTTCTGATTCCTTGTTATATGTGACCAGTAAAAGACAACAATCACTGCCTTCTGTTTTCTAATCCCAGTGACAGTCAAGGAGCATTTGAGTTTACCTGCTTCTTTGCTGCTGCCACCCAGCTGTTCAGCCAGGGACTCCTTGAGGGCAGTACACTGAGTAGTAGGCTTTAGTTGCTAAACCCTGGGCCTCATTATTTCCTAAAGGTAGATTTCCTACTCAGCCCCCTCTTCTAAGCCCATTTCCTGCATCATTTCTATTCATTAGATCTGTTTCTAACATTTATATTTCCCTTACTCGTCTTTCTTCTTTACTGGAATATAAGCTACACAAAGGCAGTCCCCTCCCCCCCTTTTTTTCCAAGACTAGCGCCTAGCCTAATGCATATTGGGTACTCAGAATTTTTGAATTAATGAATAAGCAAATGATGAACAGAGGAGTGAATGCACTGTATAACCTTCATTAGAGATTAAAACTAGAGCACAGGTTCAGCCCTCAGCAATGCCCCTCTAAAAAAGAGAAGAGTTTATAGTCAGTCTGAAGTTTTCTTCCCCTTAGATATTTTTCTTTTATCGTTTTTAAAATTTGTTTGTTTTATTTTGGTGTTGGGAATTGAACCTGAGGCGCTTTACCACTGAGCCGCATCCCTATCCCTTTTTATTTACAAAACAGTCTCATGAAGATGCCAAGGCTGGCTTTGAACTTGAGATCCTCCTGCCTCAGCCTCCTGAGTCATTGGGATTGTAGGCATGCGCCACCACATACAAAATATGACACATTCTATTGTCATTTTTCATGTGATAATTTTCTGTGTCCACTTAAAAGTATTTGATCTTTCCCTTGTTTTTAAAATGGAAAACTGTTTACTAATATCAGTTTGTTTCCTATTCTCTTTCAGTCAGTGTTCTAAGTCCTTCCATTGGCTAAAGCAAGCTATCTATCTATCTATCTATCTATCTATCTATCTATCGCTTGTTTTTTATGTGTGTATGTGTGTATGTGTATGTGTGTGTGTGTGTGTCCTGAACTTTGTCATCTTTCCTTCCTGTTTCAGCCTTGCTCTGGTATTTAGCCCCAAGCACTGCCCTTGGGAATGCTGCTGCTATCCCCTGGTGCACAGGCCTGTGGCAGTGCCTGTTTCACATCCTCACTTGTGCCTTTGAGCCTCTTGTGCCCTGACTGGTAGTTGTCCTGGTGATGATCATCTGTCCAGCGAGTCTGTCTCCCCTCACTCAAACTAGCAACCATAGCCTCCTCAGAGGTGCAGTGCTGGCCTGTGTGTGCCTATGGACTACCCATTGCCTTTGTAGGTAGATTTCTTTGTTGATACTGGTTTTAGATCGCTGATGTTTTAAAATTATGATGCTAATTTACATATAGTAAAATTTTACCCCCTTTTTAAAAAAAAGAAAAGAAAAATTTCTCATTATCACATTAAGATGCAGAAAGAACATTTGCATCATCTTGTAAAGTTCCCTTGTTCCCCTTGGTAGTCAGGATCTGGCCCCTACCCTTGTCCCTCGTAATCATGGACCTGATTCCACACACACACACCCCCACATACACACACATGCATACACACCCCCCAGGTTTGCTTTTTCTACAGTGTCCCATAAACTCTGTCACTTGGTACAACACTCTGGAGAGTCATCCATGTTGTTGAATGTGTCAGTGGTTTGTTTCTTTTTATTGCTGAAAGCATTGTGCAGATACACCAGTTTACCCACCCCCCGATTATTTGGTAGACCTTTGGGTTGTTTCCATATTTGGGCTGTTTTGTAAAAAGCTGAGGAGGACATTTTTATACAGGTGTTTCTGTGAACAACCTCTTGGCATATTGCTGCATTGGTTTGCTAGAATTTCACCAAGGACTTTGCCACTGTGCCTACGAAAGATGTCTGCCTATAGTCTTATTTTCTAATGTTCATGAAATAAGTTAATATGTATCCCCATTTCTTCTCCCTTCTGGGAGAGTTTGTGCAGAATTGGTATTACCATTTCTTCCTCAAGTGTTCTTATTTTCTGCTTCTCTCATCCTGTTAGGTCAAGTGCAGGCAGTGTATAGAGAGCCCCAGCCTGAAGGAGCTACTGGCTGTACACCTATGAGGCTGAGTGAGCCTTTGGGCTGGATTGTCTGCAGTGGTGTGTGCTGCACCCTTGTATCTCTGTGGATCTGGGGAGAGGTCTTTTTCTACCTTCTACTTGGTACAGCTCATCTGTTCAGCCTGAATGGCGACAGCCCTGTGTTTGAGGCCTCTGGGGCAACTTTCCTGGCAAGCTTGCCCCTGCCCATCAACTAAATTCTGCCTTATTTCTATAAGGGTCTGACCTTCACTTTTCTGTGTGCTGGTCCTGGGCCTGTGTATGACACCTGCCTCTTGCCAATGCAAAGAGCTCATTCTTTTCTTCTTAGCCAGTGGATAAGGCCTGGCCCTGGGCATAGGGTGCCTGCCCTTCCTAGCCCTGAAGGCTTTTGCTTCCTACAGAAGGATTGGTCAGCAAGGTGGGTGGCTTCTTTTGTAAGTTTCTTGGGAATGTTTTGGGGCTTCCAGGGGTTAGACTCCTAACGCTGGCCACACTTATTGAGCTCTTTATTTCCTGCTTTTATGGCCTCCTCCTATCTTCTTTACTTTGCCAGAGATGAAACAGTGAGGATGTCCCTTTCTTCTTGGAAGGGCTTGTTGCCCCTTGTAAAATTCATCTGTTCTTGGTTGGCCCCAAGTTAGATTTTATGAACTGTGGTTCTGTCTCATTAGGGTATGAGCTCTGAGAGCACTGTTCTCCTGTAGCTTTCTGACCCCTTAGGGAAAGTGGAACTGAATTGTTCTCTTCTAGATAAACATTGTGTGATCGCTGGTGGCCATAGTAGATCAGTGGTGATTCCCCCATCCCCGCCTCCCAGTTTCATGTTGTGTATCTCCCCAGAGACCTCATCTGTAGCTGCCCAAGTGCAGCCTCATTTTCCATACATTCTCATTGCCTGGACACCTAGAGAATATCCATTTCAGACGTTCAGTAGATGTCCAGGCATGAGACCTTCTTTGTGGCTCAAGTGCAATGCTGACTTCTGCTGCCTTAGTCCTTTGACATAGCCACGTGTCTCTAGCTGTAACTTCTGGTTGAGCTTCAGCGAATAAAATTTAGTTTTGTTAAGTTACATTCTTAGGAGTTGTTACAGTTATTGGTACAAAGTTATTTGTAGGGGTCTCTTTTCAATTTCTGCTTTATCTGCAGATATTTGTGCTTTCTTTTTTTAAAAGTCTGTCAGGTTTTTTTTCCTCCAAAGAAGCAACTTTTTCTTTTATATTTTAAAATTATTATTTTTTAAGTATTGGAGATTGGATCCAGGCTGCTCTACCATGGAGCTACATCCCTATCCCTTTTTTTTTTTTATTTTAAGACAAGGTCTTGCTGAGTGACCCAGGCTGGGCACAGTCTCAGCCTCTGATCATAGGAGTATGTGTGCCACTGTGCCTGGCACAGCTTTTTATATTTAAAATACTATTTCTTTTGCTTTTCTTTATTAATTACTACTATTTTATATATATGTGTTGTGTGTGGTTAGTTAATTAATGCTATGGTAGACATCATAGAAAAATTTTAAAGGCATGAAGGAAAGTAGTGCAAAATAAATTTCCTCCAGCATCTGCCTCTTCATCTTCTTTACCTGCAGAGGGCTCTACTTTTTTTTTTTTTGGTACCAGGGATTGAACTCAGGGGTACTCGACTGAGCCACATCCCCAGCCTTATTTTGTATTTTATTTAGAGATAGGGTCTCACTGAGTACTTCTGACAGGTGATTGTATCTTCCTCCAGAATATTTTCTTGGAAGGTAGTAGTGGCAAACACCACAGTATCTTGAGTTATAGACGGCTCTCAGTGACGCAAGGATGTGTCACCCCATTTCTCATTGCTCCTAAGGAAGGATTCCCAGTGCCACAGCCAGAGGGGTGCACACAGGAGCTGGGTGCTGTTTTCTAGGTCTCTGAGCACTACCTAACAGGAATCTGCAGAGCCTGAGCCTGAACCTGAGCATTGGCTACTTAAGGGAATTGCATTCCTCTACTCTGGGTTGCTGACAGACACTAGGGGAAGTTACTTGCACTGTTCTCTTTGGTGCCTTCACCTTTTAGAGTTTAATCATGTATTCATAGCATTCCTGTTTCGACCTCGTGGAAAATTGACCCAGGCTCAGCCTGCCTGCTTTCCTCCTGTCTGGCAGGCAGCCATAGGAAGCCTCTGGGCCATCATTGCACCGTGCTGTTTGTGGCTGCCCCTAATCTAGATTTTTTTTCTTTACTCTCCTGCCTTCCTACCTTGGATACTTACCTGTCAGTTTTCATTATTTTGCTCTTATATGTGCTACAAACCTTTAAATACTGCTATTGATTTTGAAATGATAGTTTAATTGACCTACTTTTAAGTATCACCTAGTTTTCATTATTAGTTTTCACTCATGAACTGTTTCAGTCTCTATTAAGTGTCTAAGCATCTATCTCTTCAATTATTTTTTATCATATTAACTTAAAAATTAAATTTATTTTTCACTGATACATAAACAACAAAATTACACACACCAATAGGGTGTTTTGATAATGTGTACATCGTGTAATGTTTAAGTTAGATTAAGCATACCTGTCTCCTCATTTATCATTTTTTAATGAAAACTTTGAAAATCCTTTCTTCTTGCTATTTGAAATGTACAATATATTATTTGTGTCTCTTGTCATCCAACTATGCAATAGCACACCAGAGCTTTTTACTCCTTTCTAGCTATAAAATTGAGTGCTATTGTGGTTGGAAATCATGGTCTATATCACGGTGATTCTTTGCCAGTCATTTATACTTGCTAATTCTGATACCTAGTTAAGTTTTGGCAAATGTTCTGTATGAGCCTGAGTATAGCCTTTTCTCTGGGCTTGGGTGGAGGATTCTATGGGCACCTATTAACCCATTGTGAATTGGGTGCTTAAATCCTTGTTTCTGTGGTCATCCTTTCTTGTGTGCTTATTTTGCCCATTTGAAATCAGTCAAAATCTCCTACTCTGCATGTATCTTTGTATTTTCTCCCTTAATAGATATTTCCACTTTTGCTCTGCATGTTTGCAGTTGTGCAACCACAATTTAAAGACATTGTATCTCGGTGCATCCTTTCTTTGCTGCCCTGGAGCCTTCTAAGGGGGTGCCTTTTTCCTGAAGGCAATTTTGGATGTTGGTCTATAGCTTCTAAAGTGCTTGCCCTCCTTCCTTCTCATACTCTTTCCTTTCCCATCTCTGAGAAGTGTGTTTTAGGTGTTAGAGTGCAATCAGCAAAGAGGTAGACTGTTTGGTTTCACTGAGTGTCTGCTTCTTAATGATGAAATTGTTCTTTGCTCTGATTGCTCATGTATTTGTTGTGGTTGTTAGTGTCACCACTGGTCAAAGATCAGGTGTTGCCTTTATCCCAGGTCCCCCATGTGGCCCTCCTAGCCACTCCCTGGTCCTCGGAGATTTCCCTGTTGTGCTGAGGGTGTGTTGTCACTCACTTTTGCCTCTGTTGCTTACATCACTTAAGTGTCTAAATCTAAACATTGTAGTTTGGTTTTCCTGGTGTTTTGAATTTTGTAAAAATATAATTATGCATTGACAGTGCAGTTATGCTCCAGATTCACACATGCTGTCATTCCTTCATTTCCATTGCTGTGCACTGTTTACCTTTGGGAACACACTGTTTTCATTTCCAGATTTTGCCATTATGAGCTATCCTCTTGGAGCACACACTAGCATATTCTTAAAAGGAGGGAAGGAGTTGCTATGTCATAGGGGATTTATATAATTAACTGATGGCATATTACGATCAATAGCAATTTTAAAATAAAAATTATTTTCCAAACCAAAAATAGTTGTAGGAGTTGAGTGGCAGTGTATTTTTTTTTCTTTTTGCAAATTTCTTTAATGTTTGGATAATAGAAGAAAGCTAGGCTCTTCTATATGCTTTTGTGTTTAGTCTCTGGTGATAGGTTGCCTCGATTGAAGTAAATTAAAAAAATTTAATGGCTTTCAGATAATTGTGAGTATTCTGATTTAAGCTACCAAACAGCTTGCTGCCTGCCTGCCTGCCTGCCTGCCTGCCTGCCTTGCTTGCTTCCTTCCTAGGGATTGAACCCGGGAGTACTCTACCACTGAACTACATTTCTAGCCATTTTTATTTTGAGACAAAAATCTTGCTAGGTTGCCCAGGCTGCCCTCAAACTTGCTTGTTCCTGCCTTGGCTTCCCGAGTAGGTGGGATTATAGGTGTGTGCCATCTTAGGGAAGTGGTTGTTTCTTTTTCTTTCTTTAAAATATTTTTTTAGTTGTAGATGGACACAATATCTCTATTTTTATGTGGTGCTGAGGATCGAACCCAGTGTTTCACACAGGCAGGGCGAGTGCCCTACCACTGAGCCACAACCCCAGCCCAGTAATAGTTTTTTTCTTTCTTTCTTTCTTTCTTTCTTTCTTTTTTGGTACTGAAGACTGAACTCAGGGACACTCAACCACTGAGCCACATACCCAGCCCTATTTTTGTGTTTTTTTTTTTTATGTAGAGACAGGCTCTCACTGAGTTGCTTAGCGCCTTGCTGTTGCTGAGGCTGGCTTTGAACTTGTGATTCTCCTGTCTCAGCCTCCCTAAGTGCTGGGATTACAGGCTTGCGCCACCGTGCCCGGCTTGATAGTTTCTTGATGGTTAGTTACCACTCGGAGTCTGAAACTGATCAGTAATCTTTTCTGACTCTGATATATTAAGATCCATTGGTCAGCTGTGTGCGGTGGCACATGCCTATAATCCCAGTAGCTTGGGAGGCTGAGACAGGAGGATCGAGAGTTCAAAGCCAGCCTCAGCAATGGTGAGGTGCTAAGCAACTCAGTGAGACGCTGTCTCTAAATAAAACACAAAATAGGGCTGGGATGTGGCTCAGTGGTTGAGTGCCCTGGAGTTCAATTCCTGGTACCCACTGCCCCCACTGCCGGAAAAAAAAAAAGTCCATTGATCTGTCTTGCCCTCTGAATGGATCTCTTACCCATGTGTGGTTTTGTAATGTCGCTTGTTGATCATTTATGAAGTGGCTTATCCAGTTGGGCAGATCTTCCTGATGTGGACCCCTTTCATTATTCAGTCTTAAGGCATCACATTGGCCATTGTCCCCACTGATCTCACCAGAAAGGTCTTTAGGGAAAGTTCTCAAGCACATTGAGGCAGGTAGGCCGGTACAAGCTTCCCCAAGTTCTGATCTTTTTCTTTTTTTCTTTTCTTTCTTTTTTGGTACCAAGGATTGAACCCAGGGGTACTTAACCACTGAGCCACACCTTAGTCCCTCACTTTTTTTTTTTTTTTTGTGGTGCTGAGGATTGAACCCAGGGCCTTGTGCATGCGAGGCAAGCACTCTACCAACTGAGCTACATCCCCAGCCCACCTTAGTCCCTCACTTTGAGGGGCATGATAGTTTATTTTTAAAAGTTGTACCATACTGATCACATGACCAGCATGCACATGATAATGGCTTTTCTCTCAGGTCCCCCAACCCTCTTTTACATTTTATTTAGAGACAGGGTCTCGCTGAGTTACTTAGGGCCTCACTAATTTGCTGAGGCTGGCTTTGAACTCTCAATCCTCCTGTCTCAGCCTCCCGAGCCACTGGGATTACAGGTGTGCGCCACCGTGTCCAGCCCCACGTTCTGATCTTTGCTTCAGAAAAATTATGATTATGAGAAAAGCTCAGATTTTATGATTAGCTACACATAGTATCAGTTGTTTTCCTTAAAGTGACAGGCTCATTTTGTTCATTTTTGGGAAACATCTGACAAATATCTAAGATCAAGATCAAAAAAGTTCATATTGCAGCGGTTTTGACCGGTGGACCTGCCAAAAAGTATCGGGCTCACAAAGCCCACAGGCACACTCTTCTCTTGACTTGTTTTGTTGTTATTGGCTTATGGAATTTCTTTATATATACGGATTGTACATAAAACATATTTATATATAGTCATAATATGTTCATACTTAATATTCCCTTTTTATTGTTTATTTCTCACTTGTATTGATGTTGGCTTTTGTGAACACAGATTTTTTTTTCTTTTTTGGCACTAGGGATTTAACCCAGAGCTGCTCTAGCACTGAACTATATCCCTACTCCTTTTTATTTTTGAGACAGGGTCTTGCTAAGTTGCCCAAGCTGCCCTCGAACTTGTGATCTTCCTGCCTTAGCCTCCACTGTCACTGGGATTAGAGGAGTGTATCACTGTGCCCAAAAATTTATACACACACACTCACACATACATACATTTTTAGTTGTAGATGGACACACAAATATCTTTATTTATTTATTTAAAAATATTTTTTAAGTTGTTGGATCTTTATTTTATTCATTTATTATTTATATGTGATGCTGAGGATCGAACCCAGGGCCTCACGCATGCTAGGCAAGCGCTCTACCACTGAGCTACAGCCCCAGCCCTGTTAATTTATATTTTATGTGGTGCTAAGGATTGAACCCAGTGCCTCACATGTGCAAGGCAAACGCTCTACCACTGAGCTACAGCCCCAGCCCAAGTTTTAAGTTTTGATAAGTGTAGTTGATCAGTTTTTTAATGACTTGTGCTGTTTGGGTTCTTTGTAGGAAATCTTGGCTACCTAGGGTTATTAAAAATTTTTGCCTTTTGTTTTTGTTTTACATACCTTCAGGCTTTAGTTTGTACTCTTATGTCTATGATCCATTTTGAGCAAAACTTTGTATCTGTTGTAAAGTAAGGGTTGTGGGCATCCTTTTGCATATGATATTCAGTTGTTCTAGGACTGTTGTTGAAAAGACAAATTTTTCTTGCCAGTTACCTTGGCACCTTTGTTAAATTCCAGGCCAGCTTGAGCAGCTTGGCAAGAATGTCTCCAAATAAGAAGTAAAAAGGGTTGGGGATGTAGCTCAGTGGTAGAGCACCCCTGGACTCAATCCTCAGTAACCCCCACCCCAAAATCAGTTGTTCCCATATCTATGGATCCATCCCTTTCTCCCTCCCTTCCTTATTCTATTCTTTTCTGTTCTGTTCTATTCTATTCTGTGGATTGAATTCAGGGATGCTCAGCTACTGAGCCACATCCCCAGCTCTTTTCTATATTTTTTTATTTTGTGATAGGGTCTTGCTAAATTGTTTAGGGCCTCACCAAGTTGCTGAGGCTGGCCTCGAACTTGGTGATTCTTTTGCCTCAGCCTCATAAGTCACTGGGATTATAGGCGTGTACCACTGCCTAAACTACAGATCTGTTTTTTGAGTCCATTTTGTGCATATACTGTCCTGATTCTTGAAAGAATGAGTCATTAAATTCTGTAGTAGATGCCCTCCAACTTCTTTTCCTGTAATAGATGTCTACTCTGTTTTGATCTACAAAAGTGTTTTAGATATTCCAGATGCTTTTCATTTCCACATAAAATTTAGAACCAGCATGTCAAGAGTCTACAGAAAAGCCTAATATGATTTGATTTGCATTGTGTTGAATCACTAGGTTAATTTTAAGGAGATTAACATCTTAACAATATCGAGTCTTCAATTCCACAACTCTTTATTATGATATCATGATCTTAGGCTTTGTAGGTAGTATTCTTTTTACAAACTATTTAGCATTTTTCTTACTATTTTAAATGGACTTCTTAAAAGTTTTAATATCCAACTATTTATTGTTAGTGTATAGAAGTGCAGTTTTTATTGGTACTATATCACATTGTGAGAAATACTCACCTGTCCAAACCCAAAGAATGGACTCAGAAAACAGTCACAGAGAAGTGAGGCTATTAATGGCCGTCTTGCAAGAGTGGGTGTCTGGTGAGCAGGCACACCCAGACCAGTTAGAGTCCACATTTCATTCCCTAGTGTGTGAGGTCCCCTCCCTGGTGCCTCATTGGCTGAGTACCATGGGGTGCACAGTCTTCCGACCTTCATTTAGGTTTTATTGTCTTTCATTGGGTTATTTAAAGAAATGCACCTTTCCCTGACCCCGCCTCCCCTTGTCCCTCTTGGGGTAAGTGCACTTGCAGTTTATCTTAGTTGGTCAGGTTGGCTCCTTCCCCTACCTCCTGTTTGTCAAGGGCTGTGGATCTGTCACACTCAGGTGTTAACTGCTGGTAATCATTTATTCTGTTTCCCCTTCGGCTATTTTCTTTTTATATCCCCAATGATTTTACAATTAGAGCTAAATACTATATTTTGAAAACGGGCCACCCGACTTTGTATTTCTCAGAGTGTGAAAACTCATACATTAATTCTTGTGGTCTTTTGGTTAGATTCCTTTGAATTTTTTCCATGTAGATCACACCGTCTACAGATAATGTGTTTCTTTTCCAACTTGTATGTCTTTATTTTTTCTTATATTACTCCATTTTCCAGGACATGCAGTATGAGTTTGAATAGGACTGGTATGAGTGATCACCTTTCTTTTATTGCTGATCTTAGGGGAAAGCATCTAGTCTTTTCACCATTAAGTACTGTATTAGCTGTAGGATTTCGCTGAGGAGTTGAGTTTTAGTTTGCTAAGAGTTAGCATCATGACTGGATATTGATTTTTGTTAAATTTTCTTTCTGTATCCATTAAGATGGTCACAGAGTTACTCATTTTCTTAGTTTGTTAACAAAATAAGTTTTGAGGATATTTGCAATGTTAGACAACCCTTGTATTTCTAGGATGGATAATGCATACTTGGTTATCATGATATGTTTCCTGTTATAGGTTACTGGATTGGGTTTGCTGATGTTTTAAGGATCATTGTCTGCACTTATGAAGAATATTAGTCTGTAAATTTCTTGTTTCATAATATTTTTGAGTGGCTTTAGTGTCATAGAATGAGCTGGGAAGTAGTACCCCTCTTTAATCTTTTGGACAAGTTTGTGTAGAATCAATATCATTTCGCCTTTTTTTGGTACCGGGGATTGAACTCAGGAGCACTCGACCACATCCCCAGCCCTATTTTGTGTTTTATGTAGAGACAGGGTCTCACTGAGTGCTTAGCGCCTCGCCATTGCTGAGGCTGGCTTTGAGCTCGCCGTTTTTCTATCTCAGCCTCCCAAAGTGCTGGGATTATAGGCATGCACCACTCCTCCTGACAGTTGTTTGACTTTTTAAAAAATTACGTGCGCACGCACACGCACACACACAAAAGTTGTAGATGGAGAGAATACTTTTATTTTATTTATTTTTATGTGGTGCTGAGGATGGAACCCAGTGCCTCACATGCTAGGCAAGTGCTCTGCCACTAATCTATAATCCCAGCCCAAGTTGTTTGACTTTTGTCTCTCTTGCTCTTTTTTTCCTCTTGTTTAGACTGGCAAGGTTTATCAGTTTTATTGATCTTTTTGAAGAACCACATTTTTAAAATCAATTTTCTATTTTTCTTTCATTAATTTTGCTCCTAACCTACATTTTCCATTTCTTTATGCTAGTAGATATCCACTTTTAGCTGTAGTCCACAATTTTTGATATGTTGTTTTTTGTTCTGTTTAGAATATTTTATAATCAACCGTATGATTCATTCTTTGGCTCATGGATTGTTTTATGTGTTTTTTTAAATTTCCAAATATTTGGAGGTATTTTCCAGATAGTTTCTGGTTAATGATTATTAATTTAATTCTTTTATAATAAGAGAACATACTTTATGCAATTTAATTAAATTTTTATTTAAGAAAGCATTTGCTTTATCATCAGTCTTGTTCTTGTTCCACATTCATTTGAACAGTGTTGTGTTTGGCTGCCGCTAGAGTGTTCTGTGAATGTCAGTTAGGTCACCTTGGTATCCCTATGCTCTGCACCCTTCCTGATGCTTCTCTCTAGTTCAGTTACTGACAGGAATGTTGAATTTCCAATGTAATTCTGGATTGGCATGTTTCCTTGAGTTCCTGCTTCTTGTATTTTGACCTCTTATTAGGATGCCTACCAGTTCAGCATTGTTACTTTTTTGTTGAATTATTTTATTACTTCCATCATCTCTCTCTTCATTGCTATTAATATCCTTTGTTCTGTTTTCCTTTCCGTTTGCTACTCTTACTCCCTTCTTCTCTTCCAGAGTAATCGAATATTTTTTATGGTTCATTTTACCTCCTCTTGGTTTATTACCTATCTCTTTTTTGTTTGTTTGTTTTTTGTTGTTGTTGTGTTTTTTTGGTACTGGAGATTGAACTCAGGGGCACTCGACCACTGAGCCACATCCCCAGCCCTATTTTGTGTTTTATGTAGAGACAGGGTCTCACTGAGTTGCTTAGCGCCTCGCCATTGCTGAGGCTGGCTTTGAACTCGCCATTCTCTTGTCTTAGCCTCCCAAAGTGCTGGGATTATAGGCGTGCGCCACCGCGCCCAGCCTATCTCTTTGTTTTCAGTTTTTCATGAGATACTTCTAGTACTTTTCAACCTCTGCTTTCAAGGACTATCCAGCCACTTCACATGTAGTATGAGGAACTTAAAATAGGACAACTGGAACTCTACCTCTCTTGGTGCCCTTGTAATCTTATACTTTCCTCCTGTATATGATAAACCTTACCATGTGTAAATTGTGTACACACACACACTTTAAATAGTGTACACACACACCCTGTCACACATTCTCTCTCTTACTTGTTTGTTTATTTATTCATCTATTTATTTATTTCAGAGGGCAGTACTGGGGATTAAACCTGGGGCCTTTTATATGCTAGGCAAGCACTCTGTTACTGAGCTACATCTCTAGGCCCCACCACCACCTTTTTTATTTTGAGACAGTCTTGATAAGTTGCTGAGCTGGCCTTGAACTTAATGCTCTTCCTGCCTCAGCTCCCAAGTAGCTGTGATTATAGGCATGTGTCACCAAGGGAATCACATAGCAGTTTGTGATAGAAGAGCTTCGCTGGGGTGGTTAGGGTGGTGTGTTAAGCAGAGCTTGACTAGCAGGTGAGCATCACACCAATAATTAAACAGACATCTTTTTTTTTGGTACCAGAGATTGAAGTCAGGGTACTTGACTACTAAGCCACATCCCCAGCCCTATTTTGTGTTTTATGTAGAGACAGGGTGTCACTAAGTTGCTTAGTGCCTCGTCGTTGCTGAGGCTGGCTTTAAACTCGCAATTCTCCTGTCTCAAGCCTCCCAAAGTGCTCAGCATACACCACCGCTCCCGGCAAAACAGACATAGCTTAACATAAGAAAAAGTAACAAGGGACAGGAGATCAACTACCCAGACCTGTGAAGTGATCCCTAAGGATCAGTTATGGCCGATCTACAGAGCAACTGTGAGTTTTGGGACTGAGGGAGGAACAAACTCAGAGGATGCCTCCTCCTTGGAGAGCATGGTCACAACCCACTGGGTATCAAGAGAAGCTCCCTGAGGTGCTGAGTGATGATGAAACTTTCCAGACAGAACCTGCCACCAAGTCCTATCACACCAAGGACAGCTGCCTGGTGATAGGATCAAGAGGAGAAACACTGGAGGTCTGTATTCCTCCAGTGCCTTTTGCCCACAAGGCGCAACGTTGTGCCTGTCGTTAGTGGAGAAATGGGTTCCTTCATCACGGAGCTTGGCAAGGAGGGCAAGTTTGGAGCTGAGAGGTGAAAAGAACTATTGGTAGCTGGCTCATTCAACTTCCCTGAACAGGGAATCTTTCTGCTGAGGTCTGACTTATAGAATTCCTTTGGTCATCAGAAACTGTCCAAAGATCAGTGGATGAGTGCTCCAGGCAAATGGAACAAGTGCAATAGCATAAACACAGAGGTTTGTCTAGGCAGCCTTAAAGCCATTGTAAGAAAGTAGAGTCTATTCTGGAGTGATCTGGAGGAGGACACAGCAGGTTTATGCTGGGAGCTCACTCTGGCTGGGCTTGAAAACAGATCACAGAGGGAAGGATAGAAATCAGGGGCCAGTAGAGAGACTGTGCAGTTTCTAGGCAGGGGGTACTGTGGCTTATCCTGGGCTTGAAACAGAAGAACAGGTGGGTGTTTGGGATTGTTAGCTTGTGGCGGAGCAGTTGATATGGCCTGCGGAGAAGAGGAAGCCTGTGTGTTGAAGGCTCTGACCTGCTGCTTTGTAGGAATAGCTTGTCTTTCCATTGCCACCGTCAAGTTCTGTCTGGCTGCTTGTTCCTACCCATGATGACATCATTCAGACCACACTGCCTTTCTAGCCCCTTGTATTGTTGGAATTGTCTCCTTTCAGGTATTCAAGTCCAGTCTGCTGAAAAACCCCAACTGTCTTACTAATTGAGAGCTTCCCTCCACAGCTGTAGGAAATGACGTCAGAAATCACCAGGGTGGAGGGCAGTGGTGTGTGTCCCGTGTCTTTCTGCCTTTCTTATGCTGGCTTCAGGGTGGAAAAGGGGCTCTGGGAAGGAGTTTGGGGGTATTCATCCTCTGCCAAGGCTATCTGTGGATCTTTGGTTGACTGGGGTTGTTAGCCTAACATGTTGCTGGTCCTTTCTTGCAAGAGGCTGTCCTAGTGTTTGGGCCTGCCACAGCAGAGTGCTGTAGGCTGGTTCACAAGCAGCAGGCATCTATTTCTCATAGCCTGGAGGCTGGGAGTCCCAGGCCGGTGCCCCGGTTTGTTATTGTCACCTCCTCAACCTGAAGCACCCATTTTGTGTGGGGTCTCTATGACCACACAGATTCTGCCCTCCCCTCTGGCACACAGTTCTGGCTCCCTCTGCCCGCTGGGGATAGGAGGTGGGCATTGCAGTCCTTTACACTTCAAAATCTTACACCACTGTCTATGTGCCAAGCCCCGGAGACACTATAGGCTCTTGGAGGAGTTTTCTGCTCCTCTGTTGGTTGGTAATGTGACTAATGTGTGTGCAAACCTGACAAAATCCCATACATGAGCCCAGGCTGACACCTAGTCTCTGGGAGGGCTGCTCCCTGTGCTGCAGGAAGGGAAGGTGCAGCTGTCTGCATTCAAAAGGGTTCTCTGTAGGAGTCTTTCTGGGGGCTCTGTGCTACTTGTCCCCCGGTAGTTGGAGTGTATTGGAACTGGCTGCTCCAATTGTGAGCCCTGGTTGGGGTTCTCCAGTGCCCTGGCCCATGTTAGCATCTTTCTCTGTGCCAGCTGGGTGGGTAATTGGGAGGGAGACAGGGAAGAGGGCAGCTTGTGTTTCTGTTCTCTGTGGCAGTGGTTGGTGAATCCTTTCCCTCTTTGGGGTATGGGCTGCATCGTTTAACCCTACCTTACCCTGTCCTCTTTGCTCAGAGCTTCCTTTTCCTCAGTCAGAACAGGCAGTGCATGTTATGGGCCCCCTGGGACAGAGGGGTGCTGCCCTGAGCCTCTGCATGCTGGGTGCAGAGTGGCCCAGGTTTCTACCAGTGCCTGTACCTCAGGCGACCGTGGGTGCTCCTAGAGATGCCTGCTGGGGTGGTTGTTGCACATGCTGATGAGGACACTGGGAGCGGAATGCTTCTTTTTTAAAGAATAAAATACATATATTGGGTGTCCTCATTTGATTATGATATAAACCATCAGGAGGTAAAAAAAAAAAAATCACTGGTTCCAAATAAAATTCTTGACAAAAAAGCTTGCCTGTGTAATGTCAATTAAGACATTTTTTTTTTTGATGTCTGTTGCAAGATTTTTCTAGAAGATATTTTCTTGAAGAGTTTGAACATAACTGGTCTGTTATATTCTGTTTTTAAAGCAGGGCCAAGATTTTCTTCTTCACTCACCACTGGGGGGCTCCCAGCCTGAGGCTGGTGGCGCAGGGAGGCTGGCTCTGGGCACACAGACACTGCCCTCTGCAGGGCTGGGCGCCACGCCCTCGGAGGCTGCCTGCTCCTGCGAGGCCTGCAGTGAGCGCAGGTACGTGCAGAGTGGGCCGCACTGTCTAGGAGTGTGTTGGGCCAGAATAGGAAAGTGGGCTCTTTTGATAAATAAAGAAAAATTTTTGCGTTGCTCCCGAGAGGAAGACAGTGTCCTGGTTGTTACAGGGAAAGCACAAGACACTAATTTCTGCCCTTGAAGGACTAACACTAGGAAGCTAGTCCTCAGAAAGGTAGGGCATAGTCATTAGATTCTAAGAGGAGCATCAGTAGCCAGGCAGTTGTGGTGGGGAAGCTGGCATTGGCAGCTGCGTAAGGGCTGAGGGGAGGAGAGGCCAGGAGCTTATCTGAAAGGGCTCTGCACCCTGCCCAGGGAAGAACCCAGTGGGTGGCAAAGGCACAGGCTCCACAGGGGTCAGAGCTGCTTGATGTGCACCTTGACGGAAGAGCTCCAGTAGACAGCCCAACTCTTCTGGTTCCTGTGTTGTGTCACAGAGAAATTTCGGCAGAGATGGATCGGGAACCTCAACAGCTGCAGAACTACTGGTCAGAAGTGCGCTACATGGTCCGCTGCATCTACCGCCAGGCGGGGACACCACTGGCAGACGACCAGGACCAGTCCCTGGTACCCGACAAGGAGGGAGTGAAGGAGCTCGTGGATAGGTATAAGTTGCCCCTTCTTGTCATGTCCCTGTGTAAATCCCTGCCCTCCCCAGCTTCCCATGGAGCTTCTGTGCCTGGATGAGCTTTTGCTTAGTTCCTGAGGAAAATTCAGCTGGGCCTGCCTGGTAAGGTTTTCAGTAGACAGCTGATTATAGTGAGCCCTCTGGATAGAAAGTTGCAAGTTCCTCTAGTTCCTAATGAGATGTGAAATGTTTCTGTCATTTCTTTGTGTTAAGACTGACAATAATAGCTACCTGCCTACCTGAGTCCCTGCTCTGCCAGGGAAATGCTAAGTACTTTCATAAACACTCTTGCATTTATCAGCTAGGGAGAAAGTCTGAGCTCTTCCAATTATTGAGGTACCATGAGGCCAACAGCTCGTGAACGTGCCTGCAGCATGTGGGTGCAGGGCAGCTGGAGCCAGTCCTGGCTGTGCAGCTGCCTCACACGGTTGGCCTTATATCTGCTCTTCAGCATGTACCTTGTGCCCAGTAACTTATAGAAGGTGAGGTCGGCGTCATTTCTATTCTTCCTTTTGTTTGAAGGTGCCATCTTTTCCTGATTTTTGAAATGTTCCAAATAAAAGCAATACATTTAAGCTAGACATTTCATGGGTCGATTCTCATTTTGAT
Organism: Xerus rutilus; assembly: GCA_028644305.1. Taxonomy (NCBI): domain Eukaryota; kingdom Metazoa; phylum Chordata; class Mammalia; order Rodentia; family Sciuridae; genus Xerus; species Xerus rutilus. Next base: position 118,258,027 of record CM053408.1, on the reverse strand, counting down.
TTCTTTCTCTCTTAAAGTTTGAATGTACACTTTAGGGTTCTTGTGAACTCACGTTTGTTGTCCAGCAGGTTTTATCCTGGAAGCAAGGGTAGTGAGTGGTGATGGTTATGCTAGCTTGTGTTCAGGGTTCCACATCTGAGCTACTGGTATCATGTGAGACAGTTCAGAAGGTGTGTTTCTTGTTTAGAAGTCAGGTTTCCTAGTGAGTGTTAGGAAAGAGTATGGAACCTTTATGTCAGATCCATGACTTCACAGATTATTCATGCTGCATCTTTGATACTTTGGAGTATACTGCACACAATTAGTGTACCACAATTTGGTGTGTGCATGAATGAATGGACTGTAGCATCTTCAAATGCTGTGCTTCTTTTTCACATAAATTTTAAAAAACCTGTTTGCAAAAGTACCACATGGGGGGCTGGGGTTATGGCACAGTGGTAGCGTGCTCGCCTAGCACGCGGGAGGCACTGGGTTCGATCCTCAGCACCACATAAAAATAAAATAAAGCTATTCTGTTTGTCTACAACTAAAAAATAAATATTAAAAAAAAAAAAAAGTACCACATGGTTATTTCCTTAAACTTATAAAATACAGAAATGGACAAGGAAATAAAATAAAGTGCATCTAATCTGACCATGCTGGGAAAACTAAGGAGGAGATATGCACTGTACTTGTGAGTTCAGTTGTTCCTATGTCATTTGAATCTTATGTGGCTTTGCTTTAATAAATGAAATACGTTCTGTTTCAGAAGATAATTTCCTTTTTTTTTTTTTTTGGTACCAGGGATTGAACTCAGGGGTACTCGACCACTGAGCCACATCCCCAGCCCTATTTTGTGTTTTATGTAGAGACAGGGTCTCACTAAGTTGCTTAGCGCCTTGCCGTTGCTGAGGCTGGCTTCAAACTCGCGATTCTCCTGTCTCAGCCTCCGTAAGTGCTGGGATTACAAGCATGAGCCACTGCACCCGGCTTCAGAAGATAATTTCTTTCTTCTTTTTTTTTTCTTAATATTTTTTTTTTTTAGTTGTAGATGGACACAATGTCTTTATTTTATTGCTTTGTATGTGGTGCTGAGGATTGAACCCAGGGCCTCACGCATGCCAGGCAAGCACTCTATCACTGAGCTACAATCCCAGCCCCCAGAAGATAGTTTCTTAATGCTCATAATTAAAATTATCATGCTACAAAAATTAATCGGTCTATTTGAAATATACCAATAGTGAGAATCCTATCAATTCATGTAACTTTAACCACATGTTATACAAGGCTTCACATGTGCCATTGCAAGGTTTTCCTTATGTCTTGTCTTTTACAACCTAGGTGGTATGGCAGTTTCAAAATGGAGCAGGTGATATCTTATATTCTTCTCTTTTGACCTAATATGCCTAAAAGGTGAAAGAATCTACTAGATAAAATCCAATGGCTATTGCTTAATGCATTTTACAACTGATTTCTAATAGGTGCTGAGCTCAGCTGGTTCCTCCTTTGACATATTACTGATAGATAGTTTGGTTCTTGCAACAGTGGTCCTAGGCTTCCATCTAGAGGCCTCTCAGAAGTTGCACAGTTAGAAGAAGTGGCATCTTTTTTTTTTTTTTTTTTAATATTTTTTTAGTTGTTGATGGACACAATGTCTTTATTTAATTGTTTTGTATGTGGTGCTGAGGATCGAACTCAGGGCCTCACACGCATGCGAGACAAGCGCTCTACCACTGAGCTACAGTCCCAGCCCAAGAAGTGGAATCTTAATCATATGATGCCAGACACTAACTATAGAACAAGTTTTAAAAGTGGATGATCTCCATGTATGAAAAGAGCTTCAGGACAGTGTTCGTCTATTGTAGCTAGTGGTGGGCATAGATTTTTCCCTTGCTTTTAACTTACTAACGGTATTTCCTACATATTTATTACTTTATCTCCCCCTTTCTCTCCCTGTGCCAGAGGTTGATTGCAGGATCTTGTGTGGATTATTATGGAGCTATACCCCAGCCTCCCCACTTTTTCTTTAAGTTTTTAAAAATTCTTGAGACAGAGTCTCACAAACTTGTGATCCTCCTGCCTCAGCCTTCTGAGTAGCTGGGATTACAGGCATGTGTCACTATACCTGGCTATTGCTTTTTTTGGGGGATAATTTAAAATAGGATAAGCTCTCTAAATTTTCCTCTGATTATAAAAGTAGTGACCATTTGCCTTATACTCTGAGTTTCTGGAAGGAAGGAAAGTTGGGTTAGGTGCTTTTTACCTGTTAACACATAAGCCTTTAGTCCCACCTTTCCTTAATAATCACAGGTTGAATTTGCATCTGGGGCCAACTCTGAGGCTGGTTGTGTGCCCTGCCACCTGCCGGTTGTTGGAGTTCAGATACTATCCCCAGCTTGTGTAGCCTAGGTGTTTGGGACAGTGGGGTGTGAAGCAGAGCTCCTGTGTGTGTATTGGTCAAGTGAATACAAGTGCATAAATAGTGCTCTGTGGAGGAAAGTGCTCAGGAAATATCAGTTTTTCTGTTGGTTCCTTGGCAACACTGTGTCTGGGTTCCTCATCTGTTAAGGCATGTGATGGTGCTTTTCACAGGTCATTGTGAGGAAGATGACCACTGCTGTTGACGGATGGATACCTGTGGAAAGGCTTTAGAAAAGATGCTCACTGATGTGAAGATTGTTCTGTCCTGGCCTGGTGTGGACAGGCCAGGGCTGAGTATGACTCTCTCTCTGCAGGCTCTGTGAGCGGGACCCCTACCAGCTATACCAACGGTTGGAGCAGCAAGCCCGGGAGTATGTGCTGGAGATGAAGGTCCGCTTGCTTCGGCAGTTGTCAGCCGCAGCAAAGACAAAGGCGCCATCTGGCCTGCAGGGCCCACCACAGGCACATCACTTCATTTCACTTCTCCTCGAGGAGTATGGCGCTCTCTGCCAGGCCGCACGCTCCATCAGCACCTTCCTCAGCACTCTGGTAAGAGAAGGCACCCCCTTTTCTGTCGGGTTGCTGAGAAGGTGAATGAAAGAGCAGAAGTATGTGGTAGGAAGAGGTGCCTGAGGCAGAGGGGCTGACTGCCACAAGGTCAGTGAGGGCTAGGGCTAAGGTTAGAGTTAGTCCTCTGACTTTGCTACCAAATAGAAGCATTGAGTGGATTGGTATTCTGGTAACACAGCATGGGAATACTATTTGGGGAGACCGGAAGCCAAGAAGCAAGGCGTGGGGATAAGCTGCATGAGGACCAGCTATGCATTAACAGGGAGATGAAGGAGAGTCTTTGGTATCCTGGGTTGTTAACACCGTTGTGACTGTCAGCAGCTGGTGCTATGTTTGATGGATGTACGTGAGGGTATGAGGGTTAGAGCAGCCTGCATGCAACTTGAGCTTCCATTTTTCCACAAACATATCACCCCTTGGCCCAGCACCCAATAAGGATAGATGTCCCCTCCCTGCAGGGACCTCACAGCCCTGACAAAGAACATGGGTGGCCACCTCCAAAAGTAAATACCACTAATTGAAGGAGGCACAGAGTGGAAATGTGGTCATTGTAGCTGGAAGGAGACCAGTCTCCCCAGGGACCAGCCATGGCAGCTTCGCCTACTCACTGGTCACCTTAGAGTATTTCCTCAGCACTTTGATGATTAAGTGATACTTCAGCGGGCTAGTTTTGGTGCTTCTTGGTGATGAAACTACATTCTGAAATCATTGGTTCTCAAGATTTTAAGGAGTCTTTATCTGATTCTAAAGTTGATGGACCTTGCCAGAAAAACTCACCTACACAATACTTGGGAAGTCACTGCCAGGGTGGCAGACCTCCTTCAGCTCCCCTGCACCATACCACTGCTGCACCTGTAAGAACTTCCTGGAGGAGGCATCTATTGTGAGTGGAGCTGGCCAGGTGAATGGCGGGAGGGGCATAGTGATCCCGCCTCCAGACCTAAGGGCGCTGAGGGCTGCCTTCCTGCTTCTCCCACCTCCACTTAGCCTGCTTATTTTTCAGAGGTTTAGTTCCAGACCTGGCGCCTCTGAGGAGCACCTTGCACTTTCCCCTGTCTTCTGAGAAAATGTTGGCACAGGTTAAGATACTGTCCTTCTTGCCTGAGCCATGTGCAGACTCTGGTTGTGACAGAGAATGCTCTCCAGAAAGTGCTGCCAGCATCTTGGCCCTCCTTGTGTAGTTGAAGTAGAACACTGTTGTATGAAGCCAACAAAAATTAATTTGAACTATGTTTTCTGAAGCAAATTCCTAGCAGTTTACATAGAGATATTATCTTGTGTTTTGAACAAAATTCATAAACTTTTAAGCACAAAATATGGCTATTTGACCAGTGCTTTATTTTACTTTTTCTACTTATATGAGATACTGTGCAGGTGTAGCATACAATATACCCTGAACCATTCCTTCTTCCAAGGGAAACAGGTGCATTTAGTGGTTCATATAAAATGTGATAAAAAAATTTTAAGACATAGAACTAAGATGGCACAAAAGGGAAGAAGTCTTAGTGGTAAAAAAAAAAAAAAAAAAAAAAATCAGTTGAAAGCTGGATTCCTGAGAATTACATGTGCTCAGAAGTCAACATTTGCTGTAAGGCTTTCCTTTCATCCTGAGAAATAGCCTCAATATTGCCCAGAATGGGCTTGGCTCATAAGGCCAGGCTTATACATCATCACAACCTCAGCGAGAGGGTGAAGGACAAACTTCAGGCACTGGAAGAGATAGCAAGAATGTCCATCCATCATGACCTTGGAGTGGGTATGGCAGAGAAGTACCATCTCCCAGAGACTTTTTAGCTAAAAGCCATTACCATGTAAGGTTTAGCAGTATGAGCTGTTGGTGTGATGCCAAATAGCTGAAGCCTGAACGTTAGACTGCAGAGGTCAAAGGCTTTTTGATAGAGTCAAGCAGTACACAGGCTGCCTCTAGAGGACTTGGCCTTCCAGTCCCACCTCAAAGAATTGGCAAAGGTAAAATCTCCCATTATAAGCAGCTCATAGTTTTGTTTTGTTCTTCTTTTTTGGGGGGAGAGGGCAGGAGATGGGGTGGTGGTGCTGAAGCAGCTCATAGTTTTAAAAAATTACACAACACAAGGTTCAAGACAACACAGCTGAGAGCCAGCAGAAACAGCAGACAGGACTGTACACCAAAGATGTCTGCATTTCAAAGAATATAACTTTATTGGACAGACATTTGAAAGTCTGAATTAAGGATTAAGACTCTAAAGAAGGATCATCTAGACTAGGAGGTGGGAGGGGCAAAACTAGAAATAAAAATGCCTAATTAAAAAAAAACTTGGGCTGAGGTTATGGCTCAGTCGTTGAGCGTTTGCCTGGCATATGTGAGGCACTGGGTTCGATTCTCAGCACCACATATAAATAAATAAAATAAAGGTATAAAAAATAAATTAAAAAAAAATTAATGGATAGGTTAAACTAAGAAGCTGAATAGAGATTTGGTGAATCGGAAAGAGGTAAAGGAACTCTACAGGATATAGCTCAGAGGAAAAAAGAATTGGGGCACATAGAGAGCTTAAGGATACAGGGAGCCAGGTGTGGTGGCGCATGCAGCAGCTTGGGAGGCTGAGGCAGGGGATCGCAAGTTCAAAGCCAGCCTCAGCAACTTAGTAAGGCTCTAAGCAACTCATCAAGACCCTGTCTCTAAATTAATATAAAAAAGGGCTGAGGATGTGGCTCAGTGCACCCCAGAGGTCCATCCTCAATACAGAAAAAAAAAAAAAAAATACAGGAAGGAGGTGTAGCTGTCACTGAGAGGTTTCCAGAAGATTAGACTGAGGGTAGAGGTGACTGGAAGATCACTGTAAGTATCACTCTGTCAATGCAGAGGAGACAGGAAGCACTGCTGCAGAATGCTGTGGTAGCTAGTGTGCAACCTGTGTTTGAGAGCGTTGTCTAAAGCAGTTGATGGGTTTACTTACACTAATTAGGAAAGCAAGAAACCTTCCCTTTGCCACATTATCACTAGTGGAGAAATTATTTGCATCTATCAGAATGAGTGCTTTCTCAAGATAGGCAAGAAAGTGATTATATTTTGGCATCAACGGATTTATATTCATCAACACTATTTGGAATGTAGACCTTCTGTCACCTTTGAAAGCTTATTTGTAAGAAATGTCAGCCAACCATATTTCCATCTGTATGTGCACCTGCTGCCCTTTTTATGTGTGTGGGTTTATTTAGAAGGGAAATGAGATGGAGACCTATGTCACTGAAGTTGGAGATCTTACTCAGTAATTCAGTGTGTGCTTTGGGACTCACAGGGAGGAGTGACTCCTCACAAGCAGAATGTTCTGGACCTGTATAGAGAGTCTGTGGAGGTGGGAAGGAAATCCTTCTGGGAGATTTCAAGTCTTCATCGTTTCACTGCCTCTTTTTTTTGTGTGTGTGTTTTAATTTTTTTCTCTTTTCTTTTTAATTAACTAGGAAAATGAGCACTTGAAAAAGTTCCAGGTGACATGGGAACTGCATAATAAACACCTGTTTGAAAATCTGGTCTTTTCGGAACCACTTCTTCAGAGCAACTTGCCAGCACTGGTGTCACAGATCAGGTACTTGGTCTTAATCTGTGTACATCCTGTGGTGTGACGGCACAATATTTTTCTGTGACATGGTGTGTGTGTGCCTAGAGACCACTTCATCTATGTGCGCCTGGAAGTTCTTGCAGGAAAAATAATAGGACCTAGGGGAAAAGACAGTTTGGGCAGAAAACTCAAAAACCTAAAGAGTAATATAATTAAACTTAAAAGAAATAAACCAATATAAATGCTACTCAGAATTAACACTACAGACTCCTCATAAATGTAGGAAAGCTACAGTAATAGAGTGCTTTCCCTTGACACAGGACTCTTTGTGCCTGGTGGGCATGGTGTGGTTCTTGCAGTGGCTTAAGGATGTGTAGAGGAGGTCAGAGGAGGAGGCAGGGCCCAGGTGTGAGCATGTAGGCTGTCTTGAGCATTAGGCATGCATTACCATCTCTTGCAAATGTGCCCTCCATACCCCAGGCACATCTACATCTCTGCTTGCCCCCTGGATTTATCTTCCTGGTATAGAGTATCCAGGTGGCTTCCTCATGTCAGGGAGGCCAAAGTCTGTCTTGTGACCAGCACAAGTGTACTAGTGCAGAACTCACCTGTGGGCATTTGCTGGGCATGAACTGGGGCAAGTGAGGGGATGAGGGCTGGATATGGGTTTGTCCTGCAGCTACTATGTTGGGTTAAGAGGTATGCTGCTTCTTCATCTGATGTTACTTAGCAGAGTGGAGTCATGTGAGCTTCCCTAGTCCACAGTCTAATGGTTTTGTTTCTCATCTGTTTACTGCATATTCTAGACACACCTAACAACAGCCATTTTTGTTTGGCTATGCTAAAATGTAGTTTGAGTAGATTGACAAGGAAGGGGAACTACAGGCTGGTTATAGTGGTGCATATTAGTCATTACAGCTAGTCAGGCTGAGGTGAGAGGATTGCAAGTTTGAGGCCATTCTAGGCAACTTTAGGGAGACTTTGTCTCAATATGTAAGTAAAAAGGGGCCTAAGGATACATGTAGTTCGGTGGTAGAGTGCTTGCCTAGCATATTCAGGGCCCTGGGTTCAATACCTAGTACTACCCCAAAAAAAAGAGGAACTGCTTCTAATAAATTGTCACTCAGTTTGATTTACCCACCAATCTCTGCTTTAAAAAAAAAAAACTCCTGAAACCCAGGTATTGATGCAATATTCATTGCGTAGGTTCCCGAATTCTATTTGAGGACTCCTGTCGCATTTCACAGCTTCACCTCTAGAAAAAGAACAGCCTCAAAAGCAGTTCAATGGTGTGTCTCCCAGGGCTGAGCCCACTAGGCCACTGCCTTCCCTGCTGGGTCAGCAAGTCTGAGTGGTCTTGGACCACAAGACCCTGCTGCAGGAGCAGCCCCAACTACAACTTGGAAGCTAGTCAGGTGACTTCCTTGACATGACCTGGGTCACTGTCCTGCCCTTCCTCATCACCCCAGGGTCTTCAGCAATTAGAATTGAAAGGTCACCCCACATTCTACCAACTCCATTGCCAGTGGCTGCTCAGTCTACAGGGGTGGGGGCCTGGAGGACTGTTCTCACCTTCTTAGTTATCTTCCTGACCATCATCTTGTTTTCTTTTGGGTTCATCTATGGTTCTTCCTTGAGAAAACAAAGATGCCCCAATTGGAACAATCTTTTTATTTAAAGTAACCCCAGCACACCTGGCTTTCCTACATCCAGCTCTTTTCCAACATAGATGTCATGTATAGTAGTTTTACTTGATTAAGTGAGAGGACTGTGTTGTATGAAGTGAGGTAGATTTGGTATGTGCTTGCTGAGGTTTTGCAGTGTGGAAGGCAGCAACAGTTCAAGAAAGCACTGCTTTTATTTTTTGCAGTCTGCAATTTGAAGAAGGTGAGAAATACTATTTTAAATAAATGATAATTAAGTGAGATCAATACCATTTAAAACAAAAAAGGGAGGTGAGAGGGATTGATGGTAAAGAGATTGGGACAAGGGGTTGTGCAGAAATGGCATGGCACTTGCAGGTGTGCCTAACTCGTGCAGCATTCAGCCACACCTGCTTCCAGGCCACTCTTTCCCTTCTGTGTCCACTAGTTTTTTTTTGTTTTTTTGTTTGTTGTTGTTTTTACATAGCACTGGCAGCATACTGAGCAGTGCTTTCAGTACCTCGTGTTTATTACTAAGTCTATTCTGCACAAGCCCAAGGAGGCAGGGATTGTTATCCCCTAATCACAGGGGAGGAGCCTTCAGCACAGAGGCTTTGGTACAGCACTCCCAGTCTCCTTTATATAGAGCACAGAGACACATGTCATGCCATGGCCCAGAGCCCTGGGCTCCCTGAAACCACATGTCTGGGCAGGTGTGTGACCGCATATCCATTTGGGGATCACATTGGGGAAGGGCTCTGTGAGTGAGGTTGCCTAGTGCAGCTTCTGAGGCCCTTGCATAGTGAGGCATTCTGGATGGCAGAACGCCATCAGTGGATGCCATGGCCCTCAGAGACCCTCCTACAGGTCCTCCGGGCAGGAAACACAGCCCACCAACCAACTCCTGTTCCTATGTCCACTGTTTAAAAGCTCCTAGTACACTAATTGTGAGCATCACGGAAGAAAAGGAGTTGGGAGTATGTGTGAGGCCCTGGGTTTGATCCCCAATACTGCAAAAATATAAAAAAAGAAAAAAGGAGTCGGGAACGTATTTTCAGTTGTAGTGAACCAGTGAGTTTGACGGGCTTGTTGTGCTATGGCATGGTGACAGAGACCTGAGAGGCATTATAGAGCTGTTTTTTTCCTGTGCCCATGCTCTAGATACAGACTCCAAAGAGCAGCAGTGTCTTGTAGTCTTAAATGTTAATTCTGGGGTTCATACTGCAATCTCTCTCTTGAGTTCCAAGAGCAGATGAGGCCTGGTGACACCTGAAAAAGCAGTCCCTTGACATCCCATGGGGCCTCCATTGTTGGATCTGAGAATGATACAGACTTGAGTTTCCGGTGAACAAACAGATTTAACAACTCATAAAAATTATTTTTAAAAAGATTTTTAGATGTATATGGATACAATACCTTTATTTACTTATCTATTTATCTATCTATTTATTTATTTATTTACATGGTGCTGAGGATCGAACCCAGTGTCCCACACATGTGAAGCAAGCGCTCTACCACTGAGCCACAACCCCAGCCCTCATAAAAATTCTTGACACAAATTATATATAAACAACACTCCCTAAAGCAACAAAATACAGTTATATTTTAATATTAACACTTTGTCTCTGGGCCTGTTTGACGTTTTTAAAAAGATAAGGAGAACTGCACAAGCATACATCAAGCTCAATGAACTGCTGAAAGGCCATTGTCTCTAGAGCAGCACCTTAGTCTGCCCCTCATGTCAGTTTCTTTGCCCAGAATTGTCGCTGTAGCCGTTCTCTTGATAGCCAAGTGTAGGGTTCCCCTTCTTAGTCTCACCTGGCTTTTTGTTGGGGGTAGTTTTTTTTTTTAAACGTTATTTATCTACCCAAAGGTATCCTCATTCAGATGAATTGATAGAGTTTAAGAAAGTTATTTTTCTTTTTTGTGAGTAGCTTTTTTGTGAATATTGAGACACAGTGTGCACATTGTACAATTTACCAATTAAAATATACAATTCAGTAGCCTTTAACATGTTATATAGTCTTTAATTTAAAATTGGTAAAATATATCTAATATAAAATCTGCCAATTTAGCCATCTTAAGTGTATGATTTTTTAAAAAATATTTTTTTAGTTGTAAATGGACACAATACCTTTATTTTATTTTTATGTGGTGCTGAGGCTCGAACCCAGTGCCTCCCATGTGCGATTCAAGGGCTGTACCACTGAGCCACAATCTCAGCCCCATTTTAAGTGTATAATTCTTTCTTTCTTTCTTTTTTTTTTTTTTTGTGGTACTGGGGATTGAACTCAGGGGTACTCGACCACTGAGCCACATCCCCAGCCCTATTTTGTGTTTTATGTAGAGACAGGGTCTCACTGAGTTGCTTAGTGCCTCGCCATTGCTGAGTAAGTGTATAATTCTTTACCATTTCTTTACAACCATCACTGCTGCATATTTCCAAAGCTTTCTGATCACCTCAAACAGAAACTCTGTAACCACCAAATAGTAACTCCCATCCTTTTTTGCCCCCTTGTCTTTTGAGAGTCTAACCTACAGCAGTACCCCCTTTTTCCTAACAATTTATGTGTTAAAGAACTGAGCTGTCTGTCCTGTAAAGGTACCATAATCTGGGTCCTGCAGGAGCACCCTCATGGAGCTCTCACATTACACCAGCAAAGAAATCTCCAGGACCTCTATCTCCTCTGCCCTCCTGTACCTCAAAATAATCTGTGTCCTCTAAATTGGAAGAGATATGTGCTTGCTTCTGGTAGGAGCAGGTGGGATGGGGGACCAGATGGAATTATAGAGAAAATGAACTTTGTGTGAAGAATGGAAGTCATTTGTGAGAAGAACAAGGCTGGCAGCCGCGGGAGTAAGCAGAAGATCTCTACTTCACAGCTGCAGTTTGGCAAGAGGCAAGGCTGTGTTCTTGGGCCATGAGGTCATGCCATGCATTGGTGCAGAACCCAGAAGAGACAGATGGCTTCACTAAGAGCCGCATCTGGAGGAGCTGTTTCCTGAGAGGGAGAGTCTTAGGAGACTTGATGCTTGCAGTGCTCACTGTTTCTGTGTGCATCAGTATTCTTTGTTTCCTGCGCTGTTCCCTAACAAATTCTGCATGCTCCTCCTTTGAAGTGGCAATCATCCGTGTGTGTAGGTAGGGCTGGCAACCAGGGTGTTTGTCTGCAGATTCCCTCTCTCTACGCAGTGTTTACCAGCATAGACCTCCCGAGGGTGCACACAGATAAAAGGAAAAGAGTAAGTTGTTTCTGTTCATTTCCACCTGAGATAAGATTTTCATTTAAAATGGCTGTATTTTATTTTTTACAGTACAGAGGATGGAACCTAGAGACGCTCTACCACTGAGCCATATACCCTCAGCCCTTCTTTCTTTTTATTTGGAGACAGGGTCTCACTCTGTTGCTGAGGGTCTCATTTTGTTGCCGAGGCTCTCCTCAAACTTGGTGATTATCCTGCTTCAGCCTCTAGAGTAGCTGGTATTACAGGCATGTGCCACAGTGCCTGGTGATTTTATTTTTATTATAAAATTATTAGATTGTTACCACAAATAAAATAAAATCATGAAGAAAGAAGCACTATAAGCACTTTGATGTTTCTTATACATTTTTCCTATGTCCCCTGCCCCCTCTACAATTTCTTTTTTAAAATTTTTATTACTTCTTTCTGTAGTTGTAGATGGATAGCATACCTTTTATTTTATTTGTTTATTTTTATGTGTTGCTGAGGATCCAACCCAGTGCCTCACACATGCTAGGCAAGCACTCTGCCACTGAGCCACATACAGCCCCAGCCCCACACAATTTCTTTTTTCATTATTGGGGATGGAATTCAGAGCCTTGCTCATGCTAGTCAAGCACTTCACCTTTGAGCTACATGCGTAGCCCACACATACATATTTTTAAGCACACTGCAATTGTATCTGGGTGTATTTTCATTTCAAAACATACATGCGTGTGTAGGGGGGGGTATGTGGATAAATAGCTAAAATTGTAAAATTTGTAATTATTACCTACTTGTCTTATATCCCTTCATCTAGACATCCTATAATTATTTTATGGTCCTCCGTGGGTAGCTCCTAATTTTTTATATCAACAATGTTTATGTCTACCCCTGCACTTAGTCTTTGTGTTTCTTTTCTTTTCAGGGTAGAGGTGTACTGGGGGCTGAACTAAGGGGCACTCAACCACTGAGCCACATTCCCAGCCCCATTTTGTATTTTATTTAGAGACAGTGTCTCACTGAATTGCTTAGTGCCTCACTTTTGCTGAGGCTGGCTTTGAATTTGCGGTCCTCCTACCTCAGCCCCCCGAGCTGCTGGGATTACAGGCATGCGCCACGGCGCCTGGTATTTTTTGTATTTTTGATATAAATGTTGTCTTTGGTCCCAAATAATCTATGTTGAGATATCTTTATTCCAGTTATCTGGATTGACATGTTGATGCACTTATGTATTAAGGAAATGAATTTTTCTGGAGAGAAACTCCATGTAGCTCCATACCACCCCTTGAGCTGCCACCTTCTCTCTCCCAAGTCACCATCTTGCTTTGTGTCCTCTTTTTCAGAAATCTACATGTTTTTCTCCAGTCCACCTGTGTGTCCTTTATTTCCCTCCTTTTTTTCTCATTTCCTATCTTACTGTCTTTCTTAACACAGTGTAGCTATATGTTTTCATTTGAATCTGGTTTTCTGTTTTGCTTTACTTGAAAACCAAGTCTAAATTTTTTTCTCTCAGTAAATGTTCTGTTTTCTCTGAGTCTGTATTTCAACAGGGAAAAATAGTGTGTGACTCCATGTGCAGTAAACTGAACCTAGCTGTGGTCTTTTTGGGACAGTGTTATTCCCTGCTAATTCCTCTTCTTCCTTCTTTGAGTATCTCCTTTAAGTGAGGTTTTGTTGGGTGCCTTGCATCTGTTACCTGCTAGACCCTCATAGCAGCCCTGCTGTGGTGTGTAGTGACATTCCTGTGCTAGTGAGGTGACACAGGCCAACTGTAGTGGCAGGCACACCTCTGCTCCCCAGCTGAAGTCTTGAGGCTCTCTTGTCACAGGCCTCCTCCCTCCTAGGCTGGGGACCACCACACATGACACCTGCAACGAGGACACGTACAGCACCTTGCTGCAGAGGTTCCAGCGCTCTGAGGAGGAGCTGCGCAGAGTTGCAGAACAGTGGCTAGAGTGCCAGAAGAGGATTGATGCCTATGTGGATGAGCAGGTGAGCACTGCGCCAGAGGCACAGCCTGTGCGTTGACACGGTGTGTGCCAAGGGACTCACCACAGTGGAGGAGCAGGGCTTCCTGGCAGAGGCCCTGGGACACCCAGGTGGGGACCTCACTGTACCAGACAGTTCTGCTGGCAGAGCTATACTGGTGGTGTGGTGGTGGCAGTTGGTCACGTCCATCTCAACCAGGGTGTGCACACCATGCTTTGCACACTGTGCTCATGCAGGAATCTTGGGGACCTTAGGAAGCTGTCAGATCTTACAACTCCAGAAGCCTTTACTGAACACTATGGTATTCAGAGCCCACTCTTCATCCATCTTGAACTGTCCAGAAAGGGAGCACAACAGACACATGTGAAGGTGCTAGGGAGGCTGGAGGAAAGCTGGGAGGCAGGCCGTGACTACTGGAGATAGACCTGCAGGGACATTGTGCTATGTGGCCAGAGCCCCTCAGGAGGGGACTCTGCACAGGCCTTTGAGATGCTGTCCCCTCCTGTCCAACCTCAGCCTCCTGACTTTCTAGAACCTCTGGTAGAATCAGTCAAGGAAGACCTTCAAAGTGGCCTTATTTTAAAGGTCATTGGTAAGAGGAGTAAGAAGGAAAAATGACAGAGTTCTGTATTATGCTCTTGAGACTGCTTGTGGAAAAATAGAGCTGTGGTTCTGGATTCAGATGTGTGCTGGTCCCAATTCTGTCCCAGGACTGTTAGTGCCATTAGAAGCTGACTGAGCCGTTTGTTAGCCTTTGTCCCTGTCTGAACATGAAGCATCTATAAAGAAGGAGGGCACTGGTATGCGCTCACTCCTCTCATAAGCCATGGCACTGAGGAGCACAGGCCATGTTTTACATGGCAGTTGCCTTACTGCTATTGCTTAGTCTCTTGCTCGTTGTTATTTTGCCCTTCACCTTCATCACTGCGGTGGGCCTCTCTGTAGGCACTGCATGCACAACAGAGAGTCAGGGCAGTGGGGCTAATCAGCTCCTGCAGCTTTCTCTCTACTGTCCTGTGGCCACTGGAAGGGTTTGGGATAACAGTTGTTGCTTTGAGTTTTCTTCTTCACCATGGATGTGTCCCTGAATCATGTTTTTGTCCAGTTGTGCAACCAAAACTCTCTAGCTGTGCCTTGTCATTGACCAATGTTGTCTTACCTCAGGCTGCTGTGGGAGCAAGGCTGTTCCCAAGCCACTCTGAAAGATTTCAGTTGGGCCGATGCTGCAACAGGTCAGGTAGTTGTGAAGCTCTGCCTGTGGCTTGTCTGGGTGAGGATAGCCAGACAGGCAGAGCATGAGTAGAGCTCCAGCTGCAGCATTCCCTCTGCAGCCTCAGCCACCAGGCCTGAGCATTCAGGTAGCCAGCAGCTAGTCACGTGGAAGTGACAGCAGAGAAGGTGCTGGAAGCTGCTCTCCCCTCTGCTGTCTGCACACAGAAGAGTCTGCTTCCTGAGACTGCTGTTCAGACTGGAGTTTGCTGTGCTGGTAGTAGATCAGGAGCCAGGAGGTGAGAAGGGGCTGGGACAGGGAGGTCAGCTGTAGCATGGGCTCTTGAGCTACGGCAATGCAGAGGGAGCCTTGAGCAGAGGTCACTGCTCCTTGGGGGATCTGCTTGACATGGATCTTGTGAAGGACCCTGAAAATTGACACTATGCTACAGTTCTGGATCTGCCTCATGAGCCCTGCTTAAACTATTTCCCTTCAGTTTTGTATTCTATAATTCCAAGTAAGTTTTTTGTGCTTTTTTGAGGAGAGGGGGGACTGGGGATTGAACTCAGGGGCACTTGACCACTGAGCCACATCCCCAGCCCTATTTTGTATTTTATTTAGAGACAGGGTCTCACTGAGTTGCTTAGTGCCCTCACTTTTGCTGAGGCTGGCTTTGAACTCACGATCCTCCTGCCTTAGTCTCCCGAGCTGCTGGGATTGTGCTTTGTTTTGAAAAAAAGAAAAAAAACCACGAACAACAACAAAAATTTGCAACAAGTAGTTCCTTATGTAGTGAATTGCATCGTGGTAAGCTGCTTATCAGTCACCTATAGGGAATACCCCAGGATAGCTGTGCATAGTGGTTTTGGAGGGTAACAAGGTCAGAGAGAAGCAGTGGAACTCTGGTTTACTGGGGTATCAGATCATCAGTACTCCATGAAGGAAAGCAGGGCAGGGGGGTCTAGATGAGAGTCAGCTTTCTGTTACCATGACAAAATGCCTGAAGTAATTAACTTATAAGGATGAAGTGTTTGTGGCTCATAGTCTCAGAGGTTGCAGTTTATGGTCACTTGGCCCTGTTGGTTTGGGCTTGCCGTGTCACAGTACGTCATAGCTGGAGTGCATGGCAGGGAAAGTCTGTTCACCTCATGGCATCCAGGAAGCAAAGAGAGAGAGGGGAAGGGGCTGAGGTCCCAATGTCCCCTTCGAGTATGTATCCCCTGTGATCTAACTTCCTACCATTAGGCCCCACCTCTGAAAGGTTTTGCCACTTTTCAGTAGTGCTACAGACTGGCAAACAAGCCTTTAACAGATGAAAGTTTAGGGAACATCTAAGATTCAGTTTGGCTAGATCTTGCCACTGGGGCTTAAGTGAATGGTGGAAGGAAGCTAATGAAGAGCTGGAGGGGGAATGAGGTGAAGCAAGCAAGACCCATTGCAGCTGGGAGTAGAGACAGGGTCATTGGGGCTCCTGGGCCCAGGGAAGGGCCGCTGCAGATGACAAGGTCCTCAAGGCTGGGGCTGCTTGTGAGAGGTGCATAGAAAGATTCTGAATCCATAGATCTTTCACTAAGTAAAATTATGAAATAATATTACCAAGTCTGCCGAGTCTTTGTCCTAACAGCTTCAGTTACAGCAAAGTCTTACTGTGTCAGTTCAAGGAACCCTCCAGTGTGTTGATGTTATAAAATAAACTCAGGACTTCTCCTGTCTTTTCCAGGGACCGTGGCCTGCAGCACCCTCAGTTTGTCTTTGACAGGGTTCCTGTACTGGGGGAGGAGGGAGGCAGTGTTACTGTGGATGCTCTGGACTGCAGCATGCCACCTGCAGTACCTTGGGAGCCTTCTCCACGTGGACAGTTAGCTCACTGCAGGACAGCTGCCAAAATGTGCCCAGATGGCACCAGCTGCCATTTGCTGTTGGCCTGGAGATAAATGTCTCAGGGCCCTCCTCAGTGCTGTAATAGTCATTGCAGTAACTGAAAAGCTGTTTCATCTTTGCACTGCACCCTGGTATGGAGATGCTGTGATTCCCGGGGAAGGGAATGTACAGAAGTGAGTTAGTAGAGGTTTCAGGTCTGGTTGAACTAGGAGACCTTGAGGTCCCCTCCACTCTGAGAAGTTATTTGAGGGAGACACTTATTTCTGACAGTGGGGCTGGTATGCTCTGTGCCTGCTGCTCAATGCTCATCAGGGCGTTGAAGAACACTTTCTGGGGAGGCACTGTCTGCTAGGCTTGCGTAGCAAATAGAGACCCCCAGGTATGTGGGCAGTGTCCGTCCTTGTGTGGAAATGGGGAGGCTGGCCTCCTGAGAGTCTGCAGTCTGGAAGCGTCTTTGAATGGGATTGCCACCTCCCTCTCCATGCATTTGGCATTTCCTCTACTGTTCACTGGAGTTGTGTATCCTAGTTTATCCTGGTTTCCCTCAGGTTGTACCTATATAAGCTTATGCAGTGGTAAATAACTGTTAGGTGATTTCAGAAAATGAGATAATCAAATAGTAACTCAGGTTAGAGAAGAGCATGGTGCCAGGCTCTGTGTGGATCACACTTTTGCTGCTCTCAGGCTCTAGAAGTAGTGGTGTTACCACAGTTCTAGGTGGCAGGAGGCTTCCCCAGGGCCCAGCCAGGCAGGCGTGGGGCTCCAGGCAAAAGGGTCCACATCTTGTCCCTTGCTATACATTGGATGGGTGTGGTAGATTTATTTCTCCTGCTAGACCAGGCCTGAACAGGAAAAAGCCCCAGGATAACTCTTAGGAAGGGGAGGTTCCTTCCTTGTTATGACTGAAGAATTTTTTTAAAAAAAAAAATATTTTTTGGTTGTAGATGGACACAATATCTTTGTTTATTTTTATGTGGTACTGAGGATCGAACCCAATGCCTCACATGTACTAGGCATGTGCTCTATCACTGGGCTACAACTCCAGCCCTGAAGAATACATTTTTTTTTAATGCAATACCTTTATTTATTTATTTATTTTTATGTGGTGCTGAGTATTGAATGCAGTGCTTAATACCTGTGAGGCGAGCACTCTCCCACTGAGCCACAACCCCAGCTCTGCCTGAAAAATACTTTAAGAGTAGTAATTTCTAGAAGTATTTGTTGCCTGCAGTTAGTCATTTAATAACATAATATATGTTGTTACCATTGTTGATCTAGTGAAAATGGAAATTATGTAAAAATAGAAATATACATGCTTTCTCTTGGGAGAAAAATACAGTATCACTTAAAAAGTAAAACTGATATTGAATTTATTTCTTTAAAATTGTCCTTTTTTTTTCTTTTTTCTTTTGGTATCAGGGATTGAACCCAGGAGTGCTTAATCACTGAGCCACATCCCTAGCCCTTTTTATTTTTTATTTTGAGACAGAGTCTCACTAAGTGCTGAGGCTGGCTTTGAACTTGTGATTCTCCTGCCTCAGCCTCCTGAGCCACTGGGATTACAGTTGTATGCCACCATGCCCAGCTGTTCTGTCTCTTTTACAAAGAAAGAACATTGTCTCCACTAAAGCAGCCAGAAGATACATTCCTGTTTTTATTCTTCTACCAGAAACCATGAGAAATCAAGATGCCATAATACAAATTAGGGAAATTGAGCCACTTTTAATAGCATTTGGGGAGTCATTGTGGAATGGGGGAGGTGACTTAAACAATAAAAATTTATTTTGTCACTATTCTGGAAGCCAGAAGTTCAAAATCAAGGTGTCTTCAGGGCCATGTTTTCTACTGAAGGCTGAGGATTGCATGGGTGGGGAGATCTTTCCTGCCCTTTCCCCTCACAGTGGCCCCAGGACTGCATTACTCCAGTCTCCTCTGGAACCATTTTTAATCTGTCATTTAATTTAAAGCCTGTGGAGTGAGAGATTAGTTGCTTCCCATCAGTGGCATTTTAGAAATTTTACACTAATCCAAAGATTTCAAAATGTTGAGCACTTGAATTGAGTCTCTATTCACAAAGAAGCAGGATGCAGGGAGGCAGTTGACAGCTGTGAAATGTTATTTTGCTTTCCATGCTTTCTTTGTTGGATACATACAGAAGATTGCAGTCGGAGCTGGGATTATAGCTCAGCGGTAGAGCGCTTGCTTCGCATGCGTGAGGCCCTGGGTTCGATCCTCAGCACCACATACAAAGCAATATAATAAAGACATTGTGTCCATCTACAACTAAAAAAATATTTAAAAAAAAAAAAAGAAGAAGAAGATTGCAGTCACCCAAGTTTGTTCCCCCAAATAATTTTGACCTAGAGAATGTGAGGAGAGGACCAAAGAAGGGGTTTTTATTGATGCTGTTTATCAAATAACTCTTGATTTCTGAACTAAGAACATAGCTTTCCTATCTTCACATATGAATACACCACCAGTGAAACTCCACATCATGTACAACCAGAAGAGTGGGATCCTAGTTAGAATAAGTTTTACTCTGTGTATGTGTAATATGTCAAAACATATTCTACTGTCATGTATATCTAAAAAGAATGAATAAAATATGTACATATATGATCACTTTTTCTAATTTTTAGCTATTTAAAATTATTTTTCAAACTTGCAATAGCAATACATACTCTCAAGGAAAATGCCTTTCCTAAAACCTGCCCGCATCTAAGATGAAAAGGAAAGGTTGGCCCTTGATACTGAATCCTCCCATCTAAGAATCTGATGTCTCTCATTTTTAGGGTTTCTTTTCTATCCTGTGTCATCTCTGCGTTTCTTACCAAGTTTATGCCACAGAGTTTCTTCGTTCTGGGGACTGCTTTATGAGAAGCATCTTTCTAGGGGCACATGCTTTCTAAAGTGTTGTTGGTGATGAACAGGAAGGCAGAGTTAGGGTTCCCGTTCATCTCATTAGCAATGTCCCTCAGTGGCTTCAGTAGTTTTTGAGTCAGTTGCTTTGAATTTTCTAGGGGAACATGATACATCTTCAAATAATTATAGTTCTGTCTCATCTTTTCCTGCATTTGAACTTTTTTGTCTTCAACTAGAACCTTCAGAGCAGGATGAGTGAGTGTACTGGCAGAGGCACCCTTGTCCAGTCCTGGTGTCAGGGGTTTTGGATGTCTCACCATGAAGCACTGTTTGCCATACAGACTTTTGGCACTTACTAGCAAATTCAAGAAGTTTACTTAATTATTTACTTGGATTTTTTTTTTTTTTTAAAGAAAAACAGAAATAGATGTCAAATTTGATTTTATGGTTTTTCTATTTCTGTATGAATTTTAAGAGATTAGGTTTTCTAATTTTGAGACATTCCTGGCATTCCTGCAATTAATCCTTATTAGATCATGATATTCTTCACCGTTAGATTTAACTTGCTGATATTTTATTTAGGACTTTTACATTTATATTCTGAGGTGTTATGGAGTTGAGTTTCAGTTTTTGACACTTTGTTTTGTATGAAGATTATCGTAGCTTTATGGAACAAGTTGGGAAACTTTTTTCTTTTTTTTTTTTTTAAAATATTTATTTTTTAGTTGTAGATGGACAGAATATCTTTATTTTATTTTTTATGTGGTGCTGAGGATCGAACCCAGTGCCTCACGCGTACTAGACGAGCAAGTTACCACTGCGCCATCACCCAGCCCGGGAAACTTTTTTCAGTTTGCAGGAATAGTTCAAATTTTCTATTCAATGAAGGATGCAATAAAACTTACCGTATAATTTTGGGGCCTGATTCATGTTTGCAGGAAGGAAGAACAAGTACAGATCTACTGTTAATCTATTTCAGGTTTTCTTCTTCTTGAATCACATTGAGTTTTACCTATTGATTTTTGTGTAGAAAGTTATGCACATTGTCCAGATGAAGGGTCTCGGGTACATGCCTCCAGGCTGGGGAAGTCATGGAAGTGGTGGAGTAGTGGTTCTCATATCTTCCACCTGTGCTCACACCTAGACAGGCTCAGAGGAAGAGCACTTCTCCTCTTCGTGTAGGAAATGGCCTGCCCTCTGCAGTGGGGAGTGTCCAGCGAACTGTGTCTCATGTAAACAGAGCACTTGTGGCAATTTTGATAAAGTTGAGTAAGATGTTGAAATGGAATGCCTGATAATGTATTTGTAGTATCGTATCTGTTTTGTTTACATCTTGTATATATTATTTTTAACACTTAAAAAATTTTTTTCCCTTGAAAACATCCTATGTCGTTGCTGTTGGTACCAAGGTTTTTGTGGTTTGTTTTTTGTTTTTTAAATCTGCTTTCTAGATGACAATGAAAACCAAACAGCGCATGTTAACAGAAGACTGGGAGATATTTAAACAAAGGCGATTCATTGAAGAACAGGTAAGGTTTTCCATAGGAGAGGCAGTTAAAGGAAGTAGGAAACCCTCTTCACAGAGTGATTGGTACTTTGCACATTAGCTGCTCTGTTGCAACAGGACACCGTTTGAGGACCACAGGGGCAACTTCTGCTAGTGTTAAACAGTGGTTTTAGCCTCAAGGTAAACCAATTTTATTTCCCTGTTTCCTACCTTCTGTATACTCTTTAAGGAAAGCCAGTGTTCATCGAGTGACTGATTCTGGTACACAGCAGCCTTAGGAATTTTACAGACGACATTACCCTGAGTCCCCATGCTTACCTGTGAGGCCAGTTGCTGTCTCCAGCTCACATATGAAGGGGTGACATGCTGCCAGGTTATGGCTGTTTCTGAAGTCACAGGGATTCAGCCCAGCTTCCCCAGGCAATGCCAGGAGCCAGACCTTCAGTGACTGTCTACGCGCTGTGACCTCACCCTGGTGGAGCCTCCTCTAGCAGGCTTGTCCTGTACTCTCTGCTGATGCAGTTTTTGGAGAGCTTGCAGTTAACCTTTCGGTTATTGGCCTCAAATCCCTCAGCTTCTTTTGAAACTTTTTTTCTCTAATCTCTCGTCCAGATGGCCACACTAACTATTCCTACTTGCTGGACTGTTTTCTAAGTCTCCCTTCCTGAGCTTCATGCCTGTGGCCTTTCCTTTAGTTCCCTGCCCCCTACCCCTGTTCTGTGTATCAAGTGGCCTTCCAGCCGCCACCTGTTCAATTGCCAAAGCTGGTCCAGAATTCCTTCTCCTTTGAAATTCAGATGCTTCCTAGTCTATTGGAAGGAAGCTCTCAGGCCCAAACCTCCTCCTCCTCCACTACATACCAATCTCTCTTCCTATGGCTTCCTGGTACCCAGCAGATACAGAGCACTTGGCAAACAGAGGGTAAAAGCTGGGCATCTGCCTTATCCTGCCTTCTGGATGTCTGTTGTGAGGGCACATGGCAGTGTGCTTGCTAGAGACCAAAGTATTTAGGAGGTTCCTGGTACCTAGGCCCTTGTGCAGCTCAGCTCTGGCTGCAGACTCTAGGTCTGCCACCCCTCTTTCCTGGTCCTGCCCACCTGAGGAAGCTGTGCCATTGGTTTCTAAACAAGCATGATACATATTATCATAAGTACTAGGAAAATGTGGTCCATGAAATGGGGAAAGCGTTCTGTGAAATTAAGCCATTGTTTGATAATTTCCTCTAGTTAAGCAATAAGAAAGCGGTTACTGGCGAGAACAACTTCACAGATACCATGAGGCACATGTTGTCATCCCGACTGAGCATGCCTGACTGCCCCAACTGCAACTACAGGAGAAGGTGAGCTGGGCTGTCATGGGTGCAGCGGCTGCAGCCCTCACTGAACCAGGTGGAGGTCTGGAACCGACCTTCAGAGAACATGATGACCTTCTGTGTTGGCTCTCTTGGTAACTGTCCTTAATTCCCGATCAGATGTGCTTGCGATGACTGCAGCCTCTCACACATCCTCACTTGTGGTATCATGGACCCCCCCGTCACTGATGACATCCACATTCACCAGCTACCACTCCAAGTGGATTCTGCTCCCGACTATCTCTCTGAGATGCGCCCACCTAGCGTGTCCTCAGCAAGCTCAGGGTCAGGCTCCAGCTCTCCCATCACAGTTCAGCAACATCCCAGACTCATCCTCACAGACAATGGCTCTGCACCAACTTTGTAAGTTGTAACTGTGTACTAAAGTTTCAGAAATTTAAGTATCCAGTCATGATAAGCAGACAGTGATGTCTACAGAAGCATGAATACCATCATAGTGCTTTTCGTGAAAAAGACCTTGCATTGTTTTAAGCAACTTTTAAAATGTGAAATCAGTCAATTCAAAGTTTGACACTTATTTCATTACCTGAAACAATGTCAAATTAACAAATGGCCAGTACAGTAAAAACATGTTGGTATGCAGGGAAGTGTCTCCTTGGCTCTGGCCTCTTCTCCTCGTGCTCCTGGAGGGTGGCCAGTTGCCGTTCACCCGCCTCATTGCCAGCCCAGTATTCATGCTTGCCTCATGTCTTGCTAAGAGCTCAAATGATCACGTTAGCAAGCGATGGAAAGTCTGTCTTCTGTGTTCCCACGCAATTAGGTGTTCCTTTTCATATTGGCAAGGCTGCCCTGCTGCTCTCTCCAGTTCACTTTGTGAGTAGCTGGTCCTGGATTCCTTCAGAGTTGTGACCCTCTCATTTGTGAGGGCTTATGGAAGGGTGGTAGTCATTGAGTAGACCTAGACTTCCATTGCATGTGCATCATAGAGCATGCAGCCATCGTGAGCCCTGCAGAGATGCCCAGTTGCAGGGATTGTTGCCCCTGACCTCAGATGTTGAGACTTCTCAGATTTCTCTGACTGATCATGCAATTTCCCTTTCCTCTGTATTTCTCAAGGAGACTGGTTTTCCTTCGGAGTCTTTCAGTTCTCGATATGGACTCGTTCTCAAGCCCCAAATAATTTTTTTTCCTTTCTTTCCTTCCTTCCTCTGCCTCTTTCTCTTTATTTTTCCCCTTGGTGGTACTGGGGATTGAGCCCAGAGCTGCTTTACCACTGAGCTACATCTCTAGCCCTTTTCTTTATGTTTTGAAACAGGTTCTAAGTTGTCTGTGTTGGCCTTGAACTTCTACCTCAGCCTCCCAAGTAGCTGGGATTACAGATGTGCACTACTGCGCCTGGCTGTACCCTTTTAATTTTAATAAAACAATTGTGTCTTCTTGGAAGTGGCAGAAGGAATAGTTGTACACCAGGGCATCTCAAGTCACATAATAAATGTAATATCTATTAATCCGATTAAATGTTTGTGATTTCCTTAATGTTTCTACTTTTGGAGGTTTTTTTCTTCCCATTCTTCCAGGTAGTGAAAATGCTACTCTTCTAGGTCTCTCCTCTCATACCCAGGAGATGTTGGTAGTGAGTGATGCTTCACAGGACTCTGAACAGAAGCAGTGATCTAGAGGAGAACATCTGTGCACAGCAGGTGGCTCCTTACCATCCTCTGCAGTCAAGGAGCCACTGTGACATTGTCTGTTGTCTCAGTTGTAGTGATGATGAGGACGTTGCACCGTTGTCAGCTAAGTTTGCTGATATTTATCCATTGAGTAACTACGACGATACCGAGGTGGTGGCCAACATGAATGGGATCCACAGTGAACTCAATGGTGGTGGGGAAAACATGGCCCTGAAAGATGAGGTATGAGCGTGGCTTCTTGGTAGCCATAACAGGTGGCATAGTATGGTGGCTTAAGTTTAATTTTTGCATTGTTCTGCTTTGAAAAGTGTAAGTTACAGAAGGCTGCTTTTAAAGTCCCCTCAGGTGAGCAGCACCAGTAGTAGCTCTTCAGAAGCTGACGACGAAGAAGTGGATGGTGAGGGCAGTGGGGAGCCCCCAGGAGCTCCAAAGGAAGATGGAGCCCTGGGAAACGGGAATCCCAGGACAGAGGAAAGTAAAGTGGATACTCCACCCCCTTCTTACCCAGCTCAGCAGGTAGGGTTTCATGTTTCCAATTTTCTTTTCTGTTGAGAAGGTCTTTCAGTATATATGTATTTCCAAACATGAGCATTATTAACTGTGAAAGTATTCCATTTCAAGTTATTTCTGTTAATCAGAATCAGAATGAAGACACACTTACAAAAGAAATAACTCCTGTTTTAACTTTGTTTTTCTTGCTTGAATCTAATCATGTATCTTCATTTTGTAATACTCCATATATTTGTAGAGTTTTTGTTTTTTGGGGTTTTTTTTTTTTTTTTTTTTTTTTGGTCTGTAAGAAGCAAGGAGAGGGTTTCTTTTTTAATGAAGTAAATAAATACGTATATAAAAAAAGAGTGGAATGCTAAAGTTTCAGAAATAGTTTGTATTTGTAAAGGGACTTTTCTTTTTTCTTCTGTTTGATCTGTTTTTCTGTTAAGCAAAGGTGTTGGTACCTTATCAGACTATTATTTTTCTTTAGAGACTCAGAGTTTTACAATAGATGCTTAATAAGTAGTTTGTAGATGAGAGGGAAAACAAATGAAAGTCAAGGGGACTAGCTAATTAGCTAATAAATTTAGATTTTTTTTCCTCTCCCTTTTGGTGTACCAGGGAGTGAACTCAGAGGTGGTTAACTATGGGGCCACATCCCCAGTCCTTTTTTTTTTTTTTTTTTTTTTGAGATGGGGCTCTCACTAAGGTGCTTAGAGCCTCACTAAGTTTACCAGGCTGACCTGGAACTTGAGATTCTCCTGCGTCAGCTTGCCAAGATGCTGGGATTACATATGTGCACCACTGTGCCTAGCCTAATAAATTCATTTTAATAGGTGATGAAAAAACATATATAGTTCAAATAAAAGACAGTGTTAAAAGGTATACATTGAGAAATCTTGCCCTTACCTTCTTTCCTACCTGCCCCATCACATTTGCACACCTAGTCCCTAGTCTCAGTAGATTTTATCTATTTATTATGTGCATATGCAAATATTTATTCTTCCTCTTTCTTGTTTGAAAGGCTGTCTAATAGCACATGTACAGTTCTGTGCCTCACCGTTTGCCTGGCAGTACATCCTGACAGACGATGTCTCCGCGGAGCGTACTTTCTCATTCCCTTCTGCTGACCTCACTGTATTTCATGATGTGAACATGCTATAGTTTGTTTTTTTATTTTAGTCTTCTGTTGATGGGCACTTGTGCTGTCCATGCCCTCTTTGACCATTGCAAACTATTTAATGAGTAATATTGTACATCTGACATCGTGTACATAAGCAGATACAGCCCTAGGACTGGTTCAGCAGTGAACTCTGGGTCAGAACATCAGTTGGGTAAGACCCCAGTGGCCACCCCCAGACTTCAAAAAAAGAGTGGCCCCAAAGTTTTGGATTGTTGCCAATCTGATACATGGAAATAGTAACCCATGTGGTTTCAATTTTAC
Source organism: Xerus rutilus (assembly GCA_028644305.1). Lineage (NCBI taxonomy): Eukaryota > Metazoa > Chordata > Mammalia > Rodentia > Sciuridae > Xerus > Xerus rutilus. Next base: position 118,232,262 of record CM053408.1, on the reverse strand, counting down.
CCCTTTAGTGGGTAAACATCCTTTGCTATATTTAGAGGCTATTTCCTTTTCTGCCATATTACTGAGTTATAAGATTTCTTTATATATTGGATACACATCCTTTACCAGATAAATGATTTGCACTGTTTGCTCATGGTCTGTAATGTGTCTCTCAATTTTTTGTTTTTTAAAAGTATCTTTTGTAAAGCAGAAGCTTTTGGTTTTGATTCACTCCAGTTAACAAATTTTTTCTTTTCTGAATCATCCTTTTGATACATTATCCAAGAAAACTTGGCCTAACACAAAACTGTTTTCTTCTAGAAGATTTGTAATTTTAGCTCTTATTTAGATGCTGTGATCCATTTGCCTCAGAGTTTGCTTATGGTGTAAGGTTAAAGTCTGCATCTATCTTTTTAAGTATGTGGACATCCACTTACCCAGTACTCTCTTGTCAAAATGTCCTTGCTCCTACTGAAGTGCTTGACCATTTGTTGAAAATTGATGGGGCATAAATGCCAGGGTTTAAGATTCCATTCTGAGCCAGGTGCGGTGGCAAACACCTGTAATCCCAGCACTTTGGGAGGCTGAAACAGGAGAATCGTGAGTTCAAAGCCAGTCTCAGCAATGGCGAGGTGCTAAGCAACTCAGTGAGACCCTGTCTCTACATAAAACACAAAATATGGCTGGGGATGCAGCTCAGTGGTCGAGTGCCACTGAGTTCAATTCCTGGTACCAAAAAAAAGATTCCACTCTGTTCATTTGGTCTCTGTTTGCCCTTACCCTTGTAGCACACTTGACTGTTGCTTAAGGCGAGTCTGGAGGTAGAGTAGGGTTTGTTCTCCCACGTGGCGGGCCTGCACAGACAGCAGTCCTCTAGGTGTAAATTGCAGGGGCGGGGCATGGCAAGCAGCCAGGGCCTCTAGAAGAGGTGCACTAACCTGGCTTCCGAGGGCCACCCTTAAAGTGGTCCCCTTAGAGATTAGTTCCCCATGGATTCTGGAGGGACATGGGTGTGCATACAGTGGTATGATTCCCTCACTGATTTCTCTCTAGTTCTACCTGTCTCTGAGGGAATCATACTGAAGTCTTTTACCAACTTTTTTACCCTGCATTTAGGGGTGATGTTGAATGTGTATATATGTCATTGTAGCTCCCTGATACAGTGATCTTTTTGTCATGATGAGATATTTCTCTACTGATACTTCTTATTTTAAAGTCCATTTTATCTGGGATTAATGAAGCCAGTTTAGCTTCTTGGGTTACTACATATACATTATACACTTTTTCCTTATACTTTCAGCTTCTTTGTGTCTTTGGATCTAAATTTGCTTTCAGATCTCTTAGTTGGGCCTTGCATTTTTATTCTGTCAACCTCTGTCTTCTCAGATATTAAACAAAATTTTTAGCGTACCATTTTAATTGTCACTGATTTTTATTTATTTTTTTAATGGTACTGGGGATTGAACCTGGGAGCACTCTACCACTGAGCTACATACTCAGCTCTTTTTTTTTTTTTTTTGTACCAGGGATTGAACTCAGGGGCACTCAACCACTGAGCCACATCCCCAGCCTTATTTTGTGTTTTATTTAGAGACAGGGTCTCACTGAGTTGCTTAGCATCTCACCGTTGCCAAGGCTGGCTTTGAGCTCGCAATTCTCCTGTCTCAGCCTCCCAAAGTGCTGGGATTACAAGGGTGTACCACACCCGGCTACACAGCTCCTTTTATTTTTTATTTTGAGACAGGATTTTATTAAGCTGCCCAGGTTGTCCTTGAATTTGTAGTCCTCCTACCTCAGCCTCCCAAGTTGCTGGGATTAACAGGGCTGTGCCACCATACCTGACTTCTGCCTTTAATTCTTTAATGATTTTTTTAAGTCATTTTCAAGTGGCTGCTTTAAGGATTACAATATGCATCGTAATTCATCACGATCTACTCCAGGTTAATACTGACTTGATTCCATTAACAGACAACCATTGCTCTAATATAGCTCCGTTTTCTTCTTCCTCCTTTAAATCATTATTCTGTGTATTATGTCTTATAAACCCAACATATTAAAATTATTGCTTTCTGAAATTTTATAAATTTAGAAAAATTATAAGCAAAGACAAGAGATAACATATGATATTTTCCATTTGCCAGCTTGCTTACCACTTCTGGCATTCTTTTTTTGTATGTGTGGATTTGCATTACCATCTACTATTTCAGCTAAGTACACTCTTTAGCATTTCATGTAGGACCAGCTTACTAGCACTGAATTTTCTCAATTTTTACATATAAATATCTTTATTTATTTATTTTTATTTTTTAGAGTAGTTTTAGGTTCACAACAAAGTTGACTAGAAGGTGCAGAAGAACTCTGTGCCCCTTGCCTGCACCTCACATCCTCCCCATGGTTGGATAGAGTTAGTCCTTGTGTCAGGCCTGTGCTTCATTATGGGGTGGGGCTGCTGGGAGCCTCCACGGTGGCTATGTACGTCTGTTTTAATCCATGTTCAACTTCCTTGTGTTTCTTAGATCTGTAGATTAATGTTTTTCATTTCATTTGAAAAGTGAAAATTTTCAGCCATTGTTTAAGTATTCCTCTCGGATACCCTTTCCCCTCTCCTGTCCCTGGGACTTCTTTGCATACATGCTGGTGAGCTTGCTGCTTTCTCAAAGCTTTCTGTCTTTTCCTTAACTCTCTTTTCTGTTTGTCTTCATGTGGATAATTTCTGTTCCCCTATTTGAAGTTTACAGATTCTTTTTCTGCTATCCTAAATCTTCTTTTAGAATTCATATTTCATTTTCTTTGTAGTTTCTGTATTATAATCCCCTGGATGTTTGATTTTTGTTCTCCTACTTGCCTTGCTAAACATGTTGTAGCTACTGTTTTGCATCTTTTTCTGCTAATCTGGTATCCAGACCTACTCAGTAGAACTAGTTTCTAGTGACTGGCTGTCCTCCTCCTGCAAAAGTGTGGGTTTTATTTTTCTTTGCGTGCCTCATGTTCTTTGGTTCAAAACTGGTCTTTTAAAAATGTAGCAACTCTGCACTCTGACTTTGCCCTTGAGGGAGGGTTCATTGAGGTTTCACAGAACACATTTTGCTTCTGTGTGTGTTAGTGCTTACCTGGGCTTACGTTGCAGAGTCAGTTTCCCTCACATTGTGCCGCTGCTGATGCCTCAGCTCATGATTTTGCTCCTTTTTGTTTTTAGCTTGGCTGATAAAGACAGCTTTGGCAGCTGCCCTTTGGCAACTTGGCTTATTGGGTCAGCTAATGATTTGGGCACAGTTCCCTCATGGGTCTTTTAACACACAGGGTCTCAGTGTGTGCCAGAGCATCTGTGTATAGGTTGGGAACAGTGTCTACACCCAGCCAGCTCTTAGGTCAGCTGTGATAGTTTGTTCCTCTGGACTCTGAAGTCTTCCCTGTGTGTACACCAGGGTCTCCTGGTCAGCCAGCAGATGTCGGCAGCCTGAGGAACCTTCCCAAGCTCTCTCAGTTTCATAGTTTCCCTAATAGGTTTTTTTCTGATCTGCCACTCACCCCAACCAAGACACCAGCCCCAAGCTGTCAGGGCTGTAAACTGCCCTGCTCATTCCCCACTGAGTCTGCCACTTCTCTTTGTTCACCTGTCCTTGACATGGAGTTGCCCTCCTTAGCAGCAGGGCAGGTTTTCTCCAGCAGCTTCTCTGATAATCCCATTGGCCACTGCTCACAAGCTGGAGTGGAAAGAGGGAAGGGCCCCAGGCAAGAAAGCCACACTTCTGTTCTTCACTGCAGTTGCAGCCAACTTACAAGAAGAAACAGTTTTCCGTGTTCTCCTTTGGCTCATTTCTAGAGCCTCAGAATGGCTGCCTTTGGCAATTGCGTTCAGGAGGAAGATGAGTTGTCAGCCCTTCACTCTGCCTTAGCCCGAGTCCTGCCCCTTGGCTTCTGTGTGGAGATCTCTGTGCAGCCACCCACTGAGCACCAGAAACCCAGTGGAGCAAAGATACCCAGTGGTCAGTTCTTGTTCCCAGCTCCCTCTTGCACTGTGACATCTTTGTCAGGTCCTTGGTCTCTGCAGTCAGGCACAAGACATAGATTGGTAGCTGCTACCTCAGCAGACCACCCACCACCTGTGCAGTCCCAGTCTCTGGGCTTCGTTCTTCCCCTCAAGGGAGGCCATGGGCAACTCAGTGTCAGGATAAGCCCCATCCTTGCCGCCTTATTTGCTTCATAACTGCCTGGCAGAATGTGACTGGCTTTACCTTAAATCATTCTAATTTTTTATAATGTTTTTGTATTTTGTACCACTTATTTATCTATCTATCTGCCTAAAGAGGAGGTGCTGAGGATCGAACCCAGTGCCTCACACATGCTAGGCAAGCGCTCTACCACTGAGCTACAACCCCAGCCCCTAAAGCATACCATTCTTTATTTCACATTAAACGAGGACTTTGTTTCTTTCCTTTTAGGCTGAACAAGCTCCGAACACTTGTGAATGTCATGTTTGTAAACAAGAAGCCTCTGGGCTGACAGCCTCAGCAGTGACAGCTGGAGCCCTTCCTCCTGGCCATCAGTTCCTGAGCCCAGAAAAACCTACACCCCCTGCGCTGCACCTGTACCCCCACATCCATGGACATGTGCCTCTGCACACTGTTCCACACCTGCCTCGCCCTCTCATCCACCCGACCTTGTATACAGCACCCCCCTTCCCACACAGTAAGGTAAGCTGGACCAAAAGGGCCTGAAAGCTTGCTCACCTCTAAGATCTTGCAAGATTGTTTATTTAAACAGTGTATAAATTGGCAGCTTGTACAGAACAAGTGTCTGCTCTTGATAGGAAGGGAAGGTCTAATGAATGCTTGCTTTTACCATGATCTCTCAAGGTGCTTGTAATTTTGAAACTTCACATTGTATAAAACAATCATGAAGGTCATGATTTATGCATTCAAAGTTAACTAGAACATAGCTTTTAGATGCTGCTGCTAGCTGGTTAAACTTGGTGCATTTCACATGAGTTTGCTTATCTACTTGTGGCCTCCAGGTCCTGGCTCTTTCTTGATGTGATGGGCAAAGTCATTTAAATGAGAGTCCCTTTCACCTTGGGTGGGCTCTGCAGGGTCTGAATGAGTATGCCTCTTAGCCTGACAAGTCACCAGCCTACAGAGGAACTGCAAGGGCAGTGTCATAGAAAATCACATCACCCTAAGGTTGTGGAGAGAGCCGAAAGCACAGAGGCCCCCAAAACCAGGTGTGCTAGGACTTCATTCATAGCACATAGCTTAAGCTCTAGATAATGCTTGTCTTTATGCATTTCTTCTTAGAGAACCCTGTAGGTATACTAAGTGTCTTAGACTTTGCAGCAACCCAATTGCTTTCATTCTTTGTACCTTAGGTAGGTTTGCCTCTAGCTATTTTGAACTTTTCTTTGTTGACTCACCATAATTCTGTTTGTTTTCTGTTTTTCTTTACACCATTTATTCTGGTTAAAGGTTATCTCTATAATCAATTAAAGAATAGAGTTTTCTCTAAACTCTAATTATCAACAGGAAGGGAAACCGGAGGACACAGCATGAGGGGCCTGCTGAGGCTGCTTGCTTTCTCCTCCAGGAGCTCACTGCTCAGTGGGGTGTGTTAACATGGCGATAAGTTGCTTGTGTGTGCTGGGGTAGGGTTCAGGTGAGAGAGTTGTTCCACAGGCTTAGAAAAGAGGGTAATAGGTTTATTGTTTTCCACTAGTGTAAGTTCTCAGCAGCTACCCAAATTCATGCTTAAATTTTGTTAGAGTGGATATCATTCATTTTGACCAGTTAATGATGTCTTTATTCACAGAATGCTTTTCAGAGTATTTTTCAGGTATATGGTAAAGCCAAGCGATTCTCATGTGTACCCCATTTTCCTCTGGGTGAGAGTATGCAGTTAGGGAGCCATCTAGTCCTTCTTGCCTTCCTTAGTTCTAAGAAAAAAAATATAGAATATTCCTTTATATATTTGTCCTGGATGAAGCTATTCAAGAATTAGTTTCTAAAAATATTCAAGTCATGGGATGAAATTGATTATTCCCTGGCCTGTGTGGCCTAGCATATGCAAAGCCCTGGGTTCAATCCCCAGCACCCTTTGGAAGAAAAAAAAAAAAAGGAAATTGATTATTCCCAGTGCCTGTTGGAGCACTATAGTTAAAAGGCTGTTCTTTTCCCTGACTTTAAAACCTTTTCTCAGGAAGTTATAGGTAGTTTATGCAAGGGTAAAAGAAGAAGAAAAATATTTTTTAGGACCATCAACTGTATCTAATACCTTTTTTTGCCACCTGCTAGACTTTAGTGCCACAGATAAATGTGAGAAATTCTTGCATAGAAAGACTAAATATAGAGGTCAAGTGAAATGTGGTGGTGGCCATGTAGAAGCTTAGATATTTATAGAAGACTTTTTTCAGCCACTTTGCTGTTAATATCAACATTTACTGATCTATCTTAACTGATGCATTAGTTGGAGGCCCTTTCTATTTGGAGACATAAGATGCACTTGCCATTTCAGTTGTACTTGGTGTGGAAACGTTTGTATTGTCTCCTGCCAGGTCTCAGAGAACTAGTTTGTTACTTGGATGCTGCAGGTATAGCTGTATTTAAGGTGCATATTGCATTAACAGCCCGTGGGAATTAATAGAGCCTCCTTCTAGAGAAAGAGCAAGCTGTTAGAATACAGACTTTTCTTCATCAGGAAGATGGTTGTGTGTGTATTCTGCTGTTGGATAGAGTAGTCTGTAGATACCCATTATATCCAGTTGATTGATGTATAGTGATGTCCTTTTCTGCCTGCTGGATTAGTCCCCTTCTGATAAAGGGTATGAAGACTCCAGCTGTGGCAAGGGATTCATCTGTTTCTCCTGGCAGTTCTGTCAGTTTTGCTTCACGTAGTTTGATGCTTTGTAGTTAGGGGCTCACGTTAAGGGTCACTGTGTGTCTTGGAGAATTGACCCTACATTAGTAGTAATAAATGCCCTTCTTTATCTCTGCACTTTCCATGCCCTGAAATCTGCTCTGTCTGGGACTAATGTAGCTCCTCCAGCTTTTTTTGATTAGTGTTTTCATGGCATATCTTCCTCTATCCCTTTAATTTTGTGTGTGTGATAAAATATGCATAACATAAAATATACCATCTTGAAGTATTCATTTCAGTAGAGTTAAATTCAGTGGCACATTCATAACATTGTGCCACTGTCATTACTCTTTTTATCTTGTAAAACTGTAGCTTTTTATCCATTAAACAATAACTTCCTTCCCCTACCCCCTGGCAGCCACCATTCTACTTTCTGTCTCTGATTATAACTCTCTAAGTACCTCATGTAAATGAAGTCGGACAGCTGTTGTCTTTTCCTGATCGGCTTATTTCACTTAGTGCAGTGTCCTCAAGGTTCATCCATGTCAGTGTGTTGTAGAATTTGCTTCCTAAACAGTATTCCATTGTATGGAGACACCAAATGTACTTGCCATCAGTGGATACTGGGATTGTTTCCACATGTTAGCTATTGTAACTAATCCTTCTATGAACATGAATATACAGATATTTCTTTGAGACTGATTTCAGTTCTCTTGGGTATATGCTTAGAAGTGGAATTGCTGAATTATATGGTAATTCTGTTTTTAAAATGTTTGAGGAACTGCCATACTCTTCTACATTGGCTGTGCCATTTTGCATTCTTACCAACAGTAAATGAGGTTTCCAATTTTTCCACATCCTCACCAACACCTACTGTTTTCTGGGTTTTTTTGTTTGTTTGTCTGTCATTGGTTTATATTTTGTTTTTGAGGTAAGGTCTTAACTGTTGCTCAAGCTGGCCTCAAACTCCTGAGTTCAAATGATCCTCCAGCCTCAGCTTCCTGAATACTGAAACTTGAGGCATGTATCACGGTGCCCAGTTCTATTTTCTGGATAGCATCCATCGATTGGATGTGAGGTGGTATGACATTGTAGTTTTGATTTGCATTCCTCTAATGATTAGTGATGTTGAACATCTTTTCGTATGCTCACTGGCCTTTTTTCCCCCCATGCGGTGCTGGAGTTTGAACCCAGGATGTCATGTGTGCTAGACAAATGTTCTGCCATTGAGCTACAGTCCCATCCTCTGGCCATTTTTATATCTTCTTTGGCAAATTGTCTATTCAATTTCTTTGCCCAGTTTTAACCAATTTTAGAAGTTCTCTAGATATTCTAGATGATAACCCTTTATCAAATTATGACTTACATATAGTTCTCTCCCATTCTGTGGGTTACGTTTTTACTTTTTTTTTTTTTTTTAATATTTTTTAGTTGTAGGTGGACACAATATCTTTATTTTGGTTTTTTTTTTTAATATTGTTTTTAGTTGAACACAATATCTTTATTTTTTTAGTTGTTTATGGATCTTTATTTTATTCATTTATTATTTATATGTGGTGCCGAGGATCGAACCCAGTGCCTCATGCATGCTAGGCAAGCGCTCTACCACTGAGCTACAGCCCCAGCCCTTTATTTTTTTTAATTAGTTTATTTAATTGTGTTTCAAGTCATACTACATATATAAAGCTCAGTTTTTCCATTTCTCTGGTTGCAAACCAGATAAAATCACACCAATTGTGTCTTCATACATGAACCAATTTGGTTTTTTTCTATGTGGTGCTGAGGATCGAACCAGTGCCTCACGCATGCGAGGCAAGTGCTCTACCACTGAGCCACAATCCCAGCTCTTTATTTTGTTTTTATGTGGTGCTGAGGATTAAACCCAGTGCCCCACGCATGCTAGGTGAGAGCCCTACCACTGAGCCCCAGCCCCAGCCCACATTTTTACTTTTTTGATAGTGTCTTTTGGTGCACATTTAAAAAAATTATCTCCCTCCCTCCGTCCCTCCCTCCCTTCCTTCCTTCCTTCCTTCCTTCCTTCCTTCCTTCCTTCCTTCCTTCCTTCCTTCCTTCCATTGAACTCAGGGGTACTGAGCCGCATCCCCAGCCCTATTTTGTTTTTTATTTAGAGACAGGGTCTCACTGAGTTGTTTAGCACCTTAATTTTGCTGAGGCTGGTTTTGAACTTGTGATCCTGCTGTCTCAGCCTTCTAAGCCTCTGGGATTACAGGCATGCGCCACCGTGTCCAGCTCAATTTTTTTCTTTTATTACTTTTACCTTTGGTGTTACATCCAAGAAAATTGCCAATCCAATGTCATGAATTTTTGGCCATATATTTTCTTCTAAGAATTTTATTGTTTTTAAGTTTTACATTCTGGTCTTTGAACTGATAGATCAAGTTAATCCTTATATATGGTGTTAGATTAAGATTCAATTTTGTTTGTTTGCATGTAGATATCTAGTTTTTCAGCCTATTTTTAAAAAGACTACTCTTTTCCCCATTGAATGATTTTTTAAAAAAATTTTTTTTAGACATTGATAGGCCATTATTTTATTCATTTACTTATATGTGGTGCTGAGAATCGAACCCAGTGTCTCACACATGCTAGGCAAGTGCTCTGCCACTGAGCCACAACCTCAGCCCCCCATTGAATGATTTTTGTCATCTTTGTCAAAAGTTATTTGTGGGCCATGTGTGGTGGCGTACACCTGTAATCCCAACGGCTTAGGAGGCTGAGGCAGGAGGACCACAAGTTCAAAGCCAGCCTCAGCAACTTAGGGAGGCCCTAAGCAACTCAATGAAACCCTGTCTTTAAATAAAATACAAAAAGGGCTGGGAATGTGGCTCAGTGGTTGAGTGTCCCTGGGTTCAATCCCCGGTACCAAAAAAAAAAAAAAAGTTACGTGCAATGGTTTATTTCTGATTCTCTCTTTTGTTCCGTTTACTTTTATGTCTGTCTTCATTGCCAGTACCACACTCTCTTGGTCACTGGAGCTTTATAATGCTTTGAAATTGGCAAGTGCACGTCCTCCAGTTTTGTTTTCTTTCAAGATTGTTTTGGTTATTGGGTCCTTTGAGATTGTATATGCATTTTAGGATGGTTTTCCTATTGTTGGAAAAAATTTTATTGAGATTTTGATAGAAACCACATTGAATCTAAGTAAAACTTCAGGTAATCTGGACATTTTAACAGTTTTGAGACTTCTAGTCCATGAATGAAGTATATGTTTCTATTTATTTATGTCTTCTTCACTTCTTCCAACAGTATTTTATAGTTTTCATTGTGTAAGTCTTTCACTTAAGCATTTTGTTCTTTTTGGTACTATTGTGAATGTAGCTATTTCTGTGTGTGTGTGTTTCAGATCATTCATTGTTGATGTATAGAAACATAACTTATTTTTTTTAGCTGTAAATGGACACAGTATCTTTATTTCATTTATTTGTTTTTATGTGGTGCTGAGGATCGAACTTAGTGTTGGGGATGGAATCCAGGGCCTTGGGCATGGTAGGCAAATGCTTCTCCACTGAGCTGCACCCTCTGCCCTCTGTCTTATTTTTTACTGGGAGCATTTATTGCTTTGAGTTCCCCTTAGTTCTTGCTTTCTCTGCATCCCATACATTTTGTTATGTTGTGTTTTCATTTTCATTTATCTCTAAATATTTTCTAATTTGCTTGTGATTTCTTCCTTGATCCATTGGTTGTTTTCATTTCTACTTTTAACTTCTGGGATCTCTAAAGTAGGTTTCTTGTAGATAGATATAGGGTCTTTTTGTTGTTGTTGTCATTGTTGTTGTTTTTTAGTATACCCTACCTCTATCTTTTCATTGATGCATTTATACCATTTTCATCTAAAGTGATTTTCTTTTCCTTCGTTTTTTTTTCCTCCTTATGAAAAGTGATAATTTAGGATGTGTTTGGATTAATATCAATTATGTCACTATTTTCTATTCGGATTAATATCAATTATGTCACTATTTTCTATTCATTAGCAGAGGCTTCTTTTTCCCTGCTGAACCCCATCTCCATCCCCCACTACACCCCAGTACTGGGGATTGAACCCAGGGCTCTACCACTATGCCACAACCCCAGCCCTATTTATTTATTTATTTATTTATTTATAATATTCTTTTAGCTATAGATGGACACAATGTCTTTATTTTATTGCTTTGTATGTGGTGCCGAGAATCGAACCCAGGGCCTCACGCATGCGAGGCAAGCGCTCTACCACTGAGCTACAATCTCAGCCCCTCTTTTTATTTTTTTTTAAATTTTATTTATTTATTTTTTAATATTTTTTAATTTTCTTAGTTGTAGGTGAACAGAATATCTTTATTTTATTTTTATGTGGTGCTGAGGATCAAACCCAGTGCCTCATGCACGCTAGGCGAGCACGCTACCACTGCGCCACAATCCCAGCCCCTCCCCTTTTTATTTTTTTAAGACAAGATTTCACTAAGTTGCCCAGGGTGGCCTTGAATTTGTGACCCTCCTGCCTTGGCCTCCCAAGTTGCTGTTATTACAGTGTGTACCACTGTGGCTGGCTGTCGTCTTCGCTTTTAATCAATTATTTTAAAATGATTTAATCAATTATTTTAATTGATTTCATTTTATCTCCTCTTAGCAGATCAGTGGTGCTTATCTTTTAAAAACACATTTGCAGTTTGCCTGGAGTTCACGATCCACATTTTTACTAGGTTCCTCTTCAGGCAGCACTGTGGAGTGGCGTTTGAGCACAGGCAGTGTAGCAGTTTCCTCCCTTACCCTCCTGACAGTGCTGCCATTGCTTTCACTGTCCTGTACTTGCTCTCCCAGGACCCAGCTGCTATCACTTCAAGCAAAGTTATATTTTAGATCAGTTAATAATAAGACAAAAAGGAAATTTCATTTTCCCTTTATTTATTCTACTCCTTTCTATACATAGGTCCAAGCATCTGGCCTGTATTATTCTCCTTCTGCATGAAGAATATCTTTTAGCATTTCTTCCAGGGCAGGGCAGCTGGCCATGAGTTTCCTCAGTCTTGTCTGAAGCAGTTCAGATTTCTTTTTCACTTTTATAGGTCATTTTGCTGGATACATAATTCTAGGTTTATGGGTTGTTTTTGTCATTCATCACTTTATTTTATTTTATTTTTTTTTGGTACTGGGGATTGAACTCAGGGGCACTCGACCACTGAGCCACATCCCCAGCCCTATTTTGTGTTTTTTATGTAGAGACAGAGTCTCACTGAGTTGCTTAGCGCCTCGCCGTTGCTGAGGCTGGCTTTGAACTCGCAATTCTCCTGTCTCAGCCTCCCTAAGTGCTGGGATTACAAGCGTGAGCCACTGCGCCCGGCTTCATTCACCACTTTAAATGTATTCAACCCTGCTCTTCCCTCACTTGCATGATTTCTGATGAGATGTCCTTTATAATCATTTTCTTTATTTTCTAGGTTCTTCCACCCTGCCCACCCTGGCTGCTCTCAAGATTTCCTTTTGTCTTTAGTTTTATACAGTTTACATGTTATATGCTTACATTTATGTAGCTTTGGGGGTATTGTACCTGGTATTCTCTGAACTTCTTGGACGTTTGGTGTCTTTCATTAATTGTGCAGAGTTTTGGGCTATTATTACTTCAAATAATTATTTGTTCTCTCCCTTGTGTGTGTTATAGTTTCTGAAATTGTCCTGGTTCTTAGATGTTTTGCTCTGTTTTGATAGTGGGTGTTTTGCTCTGGGGTGTTTTTTTGTTTTCTTTTTGAATTTTTATTTCTATTTGCATTTCAGTTTGAAAAGTTTCCATCAGCAAAGCTTGCAGCTCCCTGTGTCTTGCCCTGCTGTATCCAGTCTGCTGTGAGCCTCTCACAGATTCTGTTGGTGCCTCTTGCAGGGTCTTCGTTACCAGCACCCCCTTCCCTCTTCCTACATGGCGTCTTTCCCTTGCAGCCCACAGCAGCCTCCTCACGTGAAAGCCCTGCCTGACAGTGCTGCTTCATGCTCCCCCCACACTCCTCTGCAGTCCTGCTGTCTCCACGGTCCCAAGAGTTTTAGCAGATTTCACCTGCTCTTCATACCTGAAAGCTCTCTAAGTTTCCCATGCCCTCTCTCAGTCCTGTGTTCTAAGTGGTTTTTGTTTTTTGATCAGTCTACCAGTTAAATGATACTTTAATGGTGCTTATAAATTTTAATTCCAACTGTAATTCTTATTTCTGAGCTTTGTTTTTTAGATGTATCACTTCTTATATATTTTTTCCTTCTTGATTTTCTTATCTGTCTTTTCTTCTTTCCTTCTTTCTTCCTTTTGTCTTACTCCCTTCCTCCCCTCCAGTCACTGGGCTACATCTCCAGCCCCACCCCATTCTTTTTTTATTTTGAGATAGAGTCTTGCTCCACTTGCTGAGACTAGCCTTGACCGTGTAGTCTTCCTGCCTCAGCCTCCTGAGTAGCTGGGATTACAGTTGTGCACCACTGTGTTCAGCCTTCTCTTTTCTTTCTGTATGAATTGCACAAAGTTATTCTGTGTGCAAATGAAACCCAGAAGCTCTAATTTTATCTATTTATTTTTAAAAAATATTTTAGTTGTAGATGTACACAATATAATTATTTACTTTTATGTGGTGCTGAGGATCGAACCCAGAACCTCACACATGTGAGGCGAATGCTCTACCACTGAGCTACAACCCCAACCCTCTAAATTTATTGTTGTTGTTTCTGCGACAACACTCAAGCATGCTGTTTTCTTATATGGATAGTTTTTATCTTGAGGTAGGTTTTGTGCAGTTGCCTCTATGAGAGCCCAAGGCCCCGACTAGAAGACACCTTCCTTAAGGGAGGTGTCCCCTCTCGCAGTGCCAGGGTCCAACACAGTGCTGACCCTCTGAGGCCCTACTCTAGAGAGTCCAGCTCCTCAGGCCCCACATCAGTCAGTCTCTGTGCCTGTATGGTGCCCCTCAGGTCAGGCAAGTTCCCTTGCCTTCACTTGGAACCTTCTCGCACTTCTAGTGATTTCCTCGGCACTTTGTGATTGCAGTTGGTTGTTGTTGCCATCGCCTGATTGTGCAGATAATCAAGCAGCCTTTGTCTCTTACTGGACAAAGCCCAGGCCTGGGGAGGAGCAGTTTGGAGAGGAGAGAGGCAAAGGCAGGAGGTGCCTCTCTTCTCAGGTGTACAGCAAAGGCAGGCATGCACCTGAGCTCCTTCTCAAAGGAGGTTTTCTCCTTCTGGTTCACACTGTTTGGGGTGGCAGGTCGCCTCTTTCTGGGGCCAGGATTTGTGCTGGAAATCAAGACTTCCAACTCTAAATCCTGTCCTTTTCATCCAGTGTGGAGAGTGTGTGGAACAATCACTACACTAGTAAAGGGGAGGCGGGGACTGGCCCTCGGAGGGAGTCCAGTGCCTTGTATGAAGCCTGGTGAGTGGGTAGCTAGGTGTGGCTCTGAGGTTGCTTTTTGTTTGTTTGTTTGTTTTTATGCTTTTGTTTTTAAATTTTTATTTATTTTTATGTGGTGCTGAGGATCAAACCCAGTGCCTTACACGTGCCCGGCAAGCACTCTACCACTGAGCCACAACCCCAGCCCCTCTGAGGTTGCTTTTGAGCCTTAGGCACAGCCGCTGCAGAAGTGTTTAATACAGTCAAAACACGGCAAGGCCTCTTTCCACTTCATTCTAGGCCCTTGCCCACTACAATGTATCACAAAACATTTCCATGTATAGTGCACATTCAGGTTGAGATGGAAAGACTGTGTGGAAAGTAGGGGCATAGATTGTAATTTGAGGATTGTGTCATGTTTGATCTGTATTTTATTTTAGAGGCAGTGTATAGTTCTACCAGCCTGAGAACCAGCAAGGGCACCATAAGTTGGTTCTTTTGCACCTTTTCCATCTCTGTAAAGAGTGTTGAAAGACTGGAGGTCTTCTTCGAAGCAAAGAGGTGCTCATCTTAACTTCCATGTTAAATGGGATGTTATTGGAATCCCCTTGGGTATAAATGCAGAGGGGAAACCCCTGAGTTTAATAGTCTCGTCTTTCTTCTGCTGTCTTGGCTCTTTGTCTTTCGTACCCATGTCCCAGAGGGGACAGGCTGGGTGCCCAGCTCCTGAGTACACTTGAAAGTGTGCTTAGTGATGGTGTCTGTCTGTGTTGGAGCTTTTACTTAAAGCAAAAATTTCCTTTCCTATGAATTAATTCTTTCGTGTCAAAGTGGAGAACAATTCAAAACTTCTGTTAATTGAAGCTTTGTGGATTTGTATAAAGAGTAAAGTCATTATCTACTTTTTGAAAGATTTGCTTTATAGTTAGATTGTTGATGTATTTGTCAAGGCATTGCCTAGAATTGTCGGGCTGACAACTACTTTTTTCTGAAAGAAACCCTTAAGCTGTCTTCTGTGAAAACAGTGGAAATAAAAAAAAAATACAACTTTTTGGTTACTCATTCCCTTTCCCTTTCCCCTCATCTCTATACCTGGGACTGCATCTTGAGTAGGAGGGCTTCTGAAGAAAAGTGTAAGTAGAATGTGTAGGATCATCACTGTATGCTTCCAATATTATTAGTGTTGAACATGCATTTCCTTAATCTTCTGAACTGCGTTCTGCTCAATAAACATTTATTGAACACCTAGTATGTGCCAGGCCCTGTGCTACATTCTAATAAAACCAAAATCAGCTAATCCTGGTCCCAGTTTTCAAAGAGTTTGCAGTCTAAAGAGAAGATAAAAACATGATCAAAACAAAACATTAAAATGCTCTGGCATGCCTTATGTATCCTGTGGGTGCAGAATAGAGAAGTAACGTTGGAGAGAGAAAACTGAAACACCAGGGGTGGTGTCAAAGCAGGGGATACATGAAGTAGGGCTTTGAAGGATGAGCAAGAACTGTGTGGACACGAGTTTGTACCTGGCAGATGTTTCTGTCCCTTGGCAGAAGATCCCCAAGACTTTTTTTTTTTTTTAGTTGATGGATCTTTATTTTATTCATTTATTATTATTATTTTTTATATGTGGTGCTGAGGATTGAACCCAGTGCCTCATGCATGCTAGGCAAGCGCTCCAACACTGAGCTATAGGTGCAGCCCCCCAAGACTTTTTTTTGATCAGCAAAAGCTCTTAGCTTTTCACTACTTTGTTGAAACTGGGGTCTGTTGAAATAGGATTTGTTGTTCTCCTTGCTCTGTGTACCCTAGGGCTCCCCTGCTAGAACAGCTAGTTTGGGCCCTTGCTTTCAAGTGCGTCATGCTCCTCCTCTGCTTCCTTGAGCCCCCACAGGTCAGTGGATGCACTGAGCTATGACAGTGGCCTGAGTAGAGTTAGTGCCTGCCTGCTCTCTGTCCCAAAGAATGTAGAAGAATGGGACCAGCCGGTAGGGTTTGGTCAGTCAATTGGTTTGTGTCTAGGGACCATAGTCTTAGATAGTGATAGTAATTCATCATCACAGTCACCAAATGCTTACTGACTGCAGGCCAGGCAGCATGCGAAACTCTAACCAAAAACCCTGGAGATGAGAAAACTAAAGCACAAAAAGATTGAGTGATTTGCCTGAGGTCACACAGCTAGTAAGGGGGCAGGGGGGGGGCCGCTAAGACGGGGCTCGATTCAAATCCAGCTCTGGGGGCTCGATTCAAATCCAGCTCTGTCACTGACCATGCTGCCCATGGTGGAATCAGGACCAGTAGTCCCTGCACTAGATGCTCAGTTGTGCTCACGTCTGACCCCTCTGGGGTTCTCCTTTCCTCCTGCCCTCACGTCTTTGCTTCATTACTCCATCTCCTCACTCACTGCCTCAGCACCATCTCTTCTTTGGTTGGTCCACCATGTTGCCACAGTGTGATCTTCCTGTTAAACTGCCCAGGCTATCTCCCTTGCTGCCTGAGACCTTCTGTGGCTCCCTTGCCCATTCCGGTTGGAAGCAACACACAGTTATTACCTCTTACCATGCTGCTACCCACCATCCTGGAGCCTGTGGGGTGTGGCACTGTTGTCCACACACAGGCCTGTCCCTGTGCTGTGTCCCCTTTCCCTTCTCCCATCTGCCCCAGCCAGGCCCTCAGGATTCTGCCAAATCATTACCTGCAATTGGGAATCTCTAAAACCCTCCACCTAAGTGTACAGGGCTCACTGTGGCTCATTTCTGCATCCTGCAGGGTGGGATCGCTAGGCATACTGATAGCACCAGACCTTAGCTCATCCAGGGTGAGGCAGTGCACCTCTGGACACCTGCTCATTCCACATCTCCTCAGTCCTGCTGAGGGAACGCTGTGCCTCATTGCCTGTCCCTTATGGAGCATACCTAACTTGGGGGATGGCAGACATAAACTCAGCAAGCTGCAAGTCAGTCCTGTGTTGCAGCTGTGGCGAGGAAGGAAGGTTGTGGTTCACCATGAGTGCAGCGGGACGCTCTTCTTGGTCCTGGGTGTTGGGTCTTCCTGGTGGGAGCAGAGGCAGCAATGGTAGCTTCTCTGGGAAAGTGACATCTGGGCCAAGGCTGGAAGTGAGCATAAGTGAGTGAGGTGAGAACTGAGACGAGGACATTTTAGAACATGGACACAGCCTGAGCAGAGTCCAGGGGCAAGAGCTTAGGAGTTTGAAGATCAGGGGAGGGAAGGCCTGTGTGTTGAGAGGCTTGGTAAGCAGGACAAAGGAATGCAGATCAAGTTCCCCTAGGGTCTCACAGGGCCAAGGTAAGGACTTTGGATTTTATGTTAAAAGCAGCAGGAATCTACCTCAGCATTCCAAGCAGGTAATTCAAAAAAGATGACTGGCTGCTCTGAGGAGGACTGCAGGGGCCCAGGTGCAGAAGTGGAGGCCCTGAGGGGTGACAGATGGGGCCTGAGGCCTAGGCATGGGCTGGGGCAGGGAGGGCCCAGGACACCTGGTGTGTGCCGGGAGCTGCCAGATGACTTGGAACTTCGTTAAGGATGTGGATGCTGGCTAGACACTAGCCACCTTCCCCTGGTACCTTCAATGAGATCTGCACCACCAAGCCCTGGAGGCTCAGTGCCAAGTCAGCTCCTCGAGAGCACAGCACAGATCCCTCTAGCTCTTCCCGTTCACGCCGTACTTTGCCCAGGTATAAGAGAGCAGCATGAGGGTTTACCATTTTTATCAGTGACTCCAGAGATGATTGTTAAAATGCCATATGAGGATAAACCATAGAGCAGATCTCACACAGGTGAATCACATGTAAGTTGTGGGTAGGTAGGAATGTTAGAAGTTACTGAGTTGTCTAACAGCATCAGTTGCTTTTAAAACTGTCCCTCTGGTTGCAGTTTGACGTACACGTACAGTCTTATAAATGAGCCACCAAGTGCTTTGTGAGACGTGCTCCCCTCGTGGACACCAACTTACAGGGAGCATACCCTGCAAAGCTTCAGTCACACTTTGTCTGTTTGTAGTTTAACTACTTAGGGAAATAGAATATTAATTTTGATATGTGATTAGAAAATTTTTTTTTGTAGGCTTTACCGCCAGCACCTGTTCAGAATCACACAAATAAGCATCAGGTATTCAATGCATCTCTTCAAGACCATATTTATCCGAGCTGTTTTGGGAATACTCCAGAGTGGAATAGTTCTAAATTTATAAGTCTTTGGGGATCAGAAGTGATGAATGATAAGAACTGGAATCCTGGCACTTTCTTGCCAGATACAATTTCTGGTAAGGAATTTGTTAAAACTTTCTAAAGGTTTTGAAATAATCTGAGCCGAGTAGATCACCATCTTTGTTGCAGTCTCCCCTGGAAGCCCTGGTGTAGCCATGCGGCTGCTGCCTCTCCCTCTGTCTCCAGCAGAGGCCGGGAGGCCCTGTCATCCCGCTCCATTCTTTCACATCCGCCACCAGTCAGCTGTCGCATGGGCTGAACAGCGCAAGGCTCTGGCTCCTTGGCTGGCCATCGGCACAGCGGGCTGCACTGCGCAGTCCCATACTTTGCAGGGTCGGTCTCCAAAGCTTATACCCAGTCTTCAGTTCTTGAGCAGTGGAGACAGACCTCAGTCCAGAACACAGGGGCAAAGAGGACAGGGCCATGGTCTGCTCAAATGCTACAACTTGCGTTCCTTTTCTCTGGTTTCTGAATTGACCCTATATGGGATCTCTCCCCTCCAAAGCTCCTTCCTCCCAGCTACCTCAGCTACTGAGCTTGGCTGTCGCTTCAATTTCAGGGTCAGGGGCTCCTGATGAGGGGCTGGTACCTATGCCTCCTCTCTGTCTTCCTGTGGCTAGAGCTCCTGGTAGCCCACACCCTGCCCTGCATGTGCTCAGAACAGAAGCTAGACTTGACATCCCGATCTGTTCTTGGAAAGGATCTCTAGCTGTGTGACCTTGGGCAAGTTGCTTAACCTCTATGAGCCTCAGTTTCTTCATCTTTAGAATAGGAACAACAGTACCAGTCTCAGAAAGTAGTTTTAAGACATTAAGTTTGGAAAGCACTTAGCACAGGAATTGGCACATAGTAGGTGCTCAATAAAATTTTTTCCCATAGAATTAAAGCTGGTTGACTAGCTTCACCCCAGAGGAGTCATGACTTCAGTGGCAGCCCCAGTCTCAAGTGCTCAGTCCTCAGCATGCCCTTTAGGGTTTCACTTAGGTGCTATTTCTCTTAGAATCCTCAATTTTCCCATTCTTCTCTGAAGGGAGTGACATATTAGGGCCAGCACTCTCAGAAGCAAGCCCTGGAACCCTTCCACCTCCATCTAGCAACGAGGCACCTGCAGTTTCGGATAGTAAAGAGAAAAAAAGTGCTGCAAAAAAGAAATGTCTGTACAATTTCCAAGATGCTTTTATGGAAGCAAACAAAGTTGTCATGGCCACCTCCTCCGCCACATCCTCCGTGTCCTGCACAGCCACCACGGTGCAGTCAAGCAACAGCCAGTTCAAGGTGTCGTCCAAGAGACCCCCTTCGATAGGTAAGGCCCCATAGCCCTTGGGACTCAGAGTCACTTGACTTATTTGCTTCTTCCACCTGGGCATTTTCTTTTACATGGCCTAGCCATGTGCCCAGCCAGAGGCACAGATGTAATGAACACACAAAAATGTTCCTGCACAAAGTTCAGATGCAGCTTTTGATTAGAATTTCAGCTGTCGCTGTGAATGTCCTGGGCTTTGCTGCACTGTATCTTGCCTCCTTTCTCTATACTTACTGTTCATAATGGGAAGAGGTCATTGCTTTCTGAGTGTATGATGGAATTCCTTGGAAGCTGCTTTAGGAAAATGCCAAGCAGAAAAGAGCAGGTGCAAGTTGACAGGGCTGCCTGTCACCCAGCCTACTGTTACTCGGATTCATTCACTTGCCAATAGTAAGAAGGGGCCTGAAAACCAGGAAATGGTCAGAGACCACGGGCAAATGTCAAAGGAACACAGGAGCTGATTTGTGGGGGCCTCATCAGCAAAATTGGGACCGTTTGAGCATTAAAACAATAACAATAGGGGCTGGGATTGTGGCGCAGTGGTAGAGTGCTCGCCTAGCACGCGTGAGGCACTGGGTTTGATCCTCAGCACCACATAAAAACAAAGATATTCTGTCCACCTACAACTAAAAAAATAAATAAATATTTGAAAAAAAAAAACCAATAACGATAAGGCTAGAGTTGTGGCTTGGTGGTAGAGCACTTGCCTAGTATGTGTGAGGCACTGGATTTGATTCTCAGCACCACATATAAATAAATGAATAAAATAAAGGTCCATCAACAACTAAAAAAAAAAATTAAAAAAAAAAAACAATAACGATAGTCCAGCTTATTAAAAGTGGGAGAAGCCAGGTGCAGTGGCACATGCCTGTAATCCCAGCACTTTGGGAAGCTGAGACAGGAGAGTCATGAGTTCAGAGCCAGCCTCAGTGACAGAGAGGTGCTAAGCAGTGTGGTGAGACTCTTTCTCTAGTAAAACACAAAAAATAGGGCTGGGGATGTGGCTCAGGGTCGAGTGCCGTGAGTTCAATCCCTGGTGCCAAAAAAAAAAAAAAGAGGAAGAGGAACAGTGTAGTGGATTCTAGCCCACACAGAAAGTCCTCCATAGGGATGCTGAAGCCAGCCAGTTAAAGGGAATATGCTGTTTTTGCAGAAGCACATTGCTGTTCAGTGTGTGTGAAGGATAGAAGCAGAAAGTCTCCACTCTGCAGCCAGCAGCTTAGCAGCTGATTGAGGTCAGGGTTCAGGAGATGTTAAAAAGAGGGACACAAGTTTGAGGAATACAACATTTCTACTGCCCAAAAGCAGCACCCACAAGGCCTGACCCATTATAGCTAGGAATGGGGTATCTTTCTGGAGGAAGCGGGCAGCCCCACGTGACAGGCACAGAGCTAAAGACCTCGGGTGCTTCTGTTGCTGGGAAAATATTGAGGATCCAGTTTTGCAGGATTCATGCCCAGACCATTTCACCTGGCTCCAATAAGACAAGATGATTCAGATTGTCATGGCCTTTAAAAAATGCCCGTGTTGGGGCTCAGTGGTAGAGCACTTGCCTAGCGTGTGTGAGGCACTGGCTTTGATCCTCAGCACCACATAAAAATAAGTAAATAAATAAAAGAAAGGTATTATGTCCATCTACAACTTAAAAAAAAAAAAAAACATGTTGTAAAAGGAAAATAGTTCATAAGAGGCTGGGGGACCAGGGGCATTGGGACTGAAGGTCCTGGGTAGTTGGAAGCCTGAGCACAGACTGGGTGCACATGGGGTGGCAGCTCTGTGTTGGTGCTGGATGTCTACCTGCCATGAGTAAAGCTCTGGCTGGCAGCAGGCCACCAGGGTCCCAGGAGCCTGAACTCAAGCATAAGGCAGGTGCTGCTTACTCCAGATTTTGAGCCAAAAACAAGTGTGTATATGGAGAAAGAGAGTAAATATTACAAAGCACTACATGGTGACAGAGGGTGGACAGATACCTTTATACTGTCCTTCACATTTTCTCTAGGTCTGAACATCTTTAAAACAAAATACTGATGAAGAAAATGTAACTATGGGAAACACGAATGTCTATGTTTCCTCAGCCCATGGCAACCTCTCTTGCCTCTTATGTGCAGGTGACGTCTTTCATGGCCTCAACAAGGAGGACCACAGACACTCAGCACCTGCTGCCCCGAGGAACAGCCCCACAGGCCTGGCCCCGCTTCCAGCCCTCTCTCCTGCCTCACTGTCCCCGGCCTCCACACCTCACCTTGCAAATCTTGCAGCCCCATCATTCCCCAAAACTGCAACCACAGCTCCTGGGTTTGTGGACACGCGGAAGACCTTCTGCCCTGCCCCCGTGGCACCCCCGCCCTCCACCACAGATGGCTCTGTCAGCGCCCCTCCCAGTGTCTGCAGGTGAGCTGCGGACATCCAGGCCCCAATGAGGAGGGCTGAGGGCACTTTGGAGACAGGGTGCTGTACTGACTTAACGTGGCTGCATGACTGTGCCCTGGGACTGTGTTGTTGACAAGTCTCGTAAAATGCAAGTGCAGTGCAGGGACCTCCCCAACAGGCCACAGAGAAGGCTCCCATCTCAGCCTCTAGTTTTGCAGAGGGAGGAGTAGAGGTCCTGGCTGCTGTGGACCTCTGGCCACTGGCAGCATCAGGGGTGTAACTCATTTGTTGATATATTTGTTACCTGGATAGGATAGAGTCAGAAGGACTTGTACAGCATTTATAGTGAAGCAGAGACCATACTCCACAGGTTTTTCTTAATAAAAGACCATGTCTGTCACCTTCAAATCAGCCTGTTTGAAGCCTCCCAGCCCCCAACCCTAGTGTAGAAGCAGTGGTAGCAGCAACAGGCAGGATAGTAGAAGGAGGAGTTGCCGGGAGACTGCCTGTGCAGGGCACCTTACCAGCACCACAAGTGACAGCTGCATACGCATGCTGTGCCTTCTGCCTGGACAGCCAGGTCCCGTAGTTGCACTGTCATTGCCGACTATGTGTGGCAGTGACCGCCCTCTGTTGCTTCTGTCTGAAATGGGCAGAGCAGCAGGTGGTCTTGAGGAGCAGTGCTGAGTCAGTGCCTCCAGGGTGGGCTGCTGGCTGATCAGCTGTGTGCGATTCTACAGTGACCCTGACTGCGAAGGACACCGCTGCGAGAACGGCGTCTATGACCCACAGCAGGATGATGGGGACGAGAGTGCAGAGGAGGACAGCTGCTCTGAGCACAGCTCCAGCACCTCGACATCCACCAACCAGAAGGAGGGCAAGTACTGTGACTGCTGCTACTGTGAGTTCTTCGGACACGGCGGGGTGAGTGTGCACAGTCAGCATGTGCTGATGTAAGAGTGGCATGCCTGAAGGCTCTTCTGCGGGACTGACACACTGGGTCCAATCCAGAGCATGGTTGTGCTGTGTGCAGAGGTCTGACTACAGCAGTTGAAACCGAGACACAGCCTGAAGCAGTGCTTCCACTGCCATGTTGTATTTATTTTAAAGAAATGGGATTTTATCACTGCATTTTTATATTTGTGATTTTTTTAAAGTAGTCAGTGAAGTAGGGGGAGCTCCCTGAATACCAGCAGTGGAGAATTGCTCACCAAACTACAACTGCACAGAGAATTGTGCAGTCGCTTGCAGCAGTGCTTTGTGTACAGTCAAGTCCTCTTGTGGAGCAAATGACACAAAGAGTGTTTATACACCTGCATGCTTGGACATCTTTCCAGATCAATAATATTGTCTCTTCCAGCAAATCCTACCCCTGCTTCTTACAGGATGGGCTGTGGGAAATGCAGGCTCATGTAGTTGTGCTTTTCCTGCATTTGTTTTGTCTGCATTTCCTAAAATGTGCTCATGATTACTTTTTTTTTTTTTAATTTTATTTATTTTTTTAGTTGTAGGTGGACAGCATATCTTTATTTTATTTTTATGTGGTGCTGAGGATCGAACCCAGTGCCTCACGCGTGCTAAGCGAGCACGCTACCACTGCGCCACAATCCCAGCCCTCATGATTACTTTTAACAGTAGGAGGCTTGGCAGTAGGACTAGGGAGCAATGTTTTCCCCTTTTCAGCCCTAAGAAAGAAACCTGCAAGCAGACGGAAAGATACTGCAGACATATTTATTGACACAAAAGGGTAAACATATTGTATTAAATAAAAAAACAGATTAATCGGTATGTGTAATTGTTTCTTTTTGGTTTAAAAATGTGTGCGTGTATTTTACCAGATACTCACAAACATATAAAACTTGGGGAAGGTGCCCAAAACAACTTTTAGGTTAGTGATAGATGGTTCTGCTGCCATTTGTTTCTCGTATTTCCTAGTTTTTCACAAGCGCATGCACTAGTTAAGTAATGTTTTTTTAAGAAGAGGTTATTTTTGAAGATGTTTTGAGATTTGTTAAATTGGAACTGTGGCTGAATGTGATTGTGCCCTTCTGTGTCCTAGCCTCCTGCTGCACCAACAAGTAGAAATTACGCAGAAATGCGGGAAAAGCTTCGTTTGCGGCTGACCAAGAGGAAAGAAGAGCAACCTAAAAAAATGGATCAGATCTCAGAACGAGAAAGTGTTGTTGACCATCGAAGGGTAGAAGATTTGTTACAGTTTATAAACAGCTCAGAGACCAAGCCAGTAAGCAGTACTCGGGCAGCCAAGCGCGCGAGGCATAAGCAGAGAAAGGCAAGTGCGTCTCCTGGTACACGAGTGCTACGCCCAGGAGGGCGGGGCTGGGAGACTGTTGATGTGCCAGCTCTGTTGCTTCGAGAGCCTCCGTGTTTCTTCAATGGCCTGGACTGGGAGTTGGTTAAAACTTTACTTTGTGTGTATTTTCAGGAAACCAATTCCTTTTTGTGTCATGGGTTTGTAGTAGAACTCACACAAGCCTTTGGGTCCTCTGCTAGCCGTCATGGGGACAACAGCAGACCTTGCGGCTCTGTGGGCACCTTCTTTCCCAAGGAGTTAGACAAGAAGGGTCTGTCTGGGTTGGAGAATAGAGGAAGACCCCTGTGGGTGCATGATGTGCCTTTGATACGTGATATGGGCAGGACTGTTACCTTCCAGACACAGGTCTTACCCACTGGCCATTCCAGATTTGGGCCAGAACGTGGCTTTGACATAAAGATGGGGAAGAGTGAGTTGACCAGCCTTGGTGGAAAGCCCTGGGCCATTCCAGCCTCACCAGAGGGCATGTCGTGTCACAAGAAACAGATGTCTGCTTATCCAGTGACAGGGCTGTGAGTAGACGTGGCATGTAGCCTGTCAGGTGAGCAGAGCACTCAGAGGCTGTGGGAATGGATCTATTATTTACCCCCGCCACAAATAAAGATTCTCTTGCAAGATCTACAGAGCCCCTGTACCAGAGCAATTCCAAAGGGCCTCCTCCTTTAAACTCCTGAAAAATGTCCAGTTCCAAGAGCCAGACACAAGCATGCAGATGTTGGCTGCATACAGAGGGGAATTTATAAACGAAGGTTCTGACAGTAAGACAGTTGACTGGGGAGGAGCAAGGTCCCTGCCTTCAGGGTGATCAGACAGATGTGAGAACAGTGCCATCATGGACCAGAGGTTGGGCCTTAGGTCCTGTGTCGTTGCTTTCAGCCTCATCATGCATGACTCTGAGGTGATCCTTCAGTGGGCAGAGTCCTGAAGAGGTGGTCTGCCTTGATTCTGAGGGCTAATCAGGGACTTGGGGGCCTGCACTAGACTCAGAAGATCTGATTTTGCTGAGCCCACTCAGGGACAACAAGGTGGGTTCTCTATCCAGAGTATTCAGTGGTCCTGGAGACCTCTCAGTTCTTTGTAGGGATTCTTTCCACCCCAGGCTCCTGCCACGGACCTCACAGGCACTCTGGATCCAGATCTGCATTGTGCTCATGTCAGCCCAGCTGAACCCTGGAAGCTGATGCCAGGGGCTGAGCTCAGCACTTACACATCCTCTGTGACCTCCTGTGACTCTTGCACACCCTCATGTGACCTCCTCCTATGATTCTTAACCCAGTACCTATTTTACAGGGCAGTCTACAGGTCACAAACAGGGCTGGTTTTTGAAATGGAGGCAGTTGTCCCCCTATAGACTGTCCTGGAGCAGGCTCACCCACAGGCCTGTGTGTGGGGAGCCATTGTGCTGGAAACTAGGGACTTTGCCCAAAGTAGGTATCCTGACCTCTTTTTTGTGGTCTGGAATGTGATGAGGACCTCATACCCGCATGCAGGTTAATGTGCAGTCTGTGAGTGTCAAGCGGACACCAGCCAGCCCACCCACAGGTGCCTGTGTGTGTAATGATGGAGGCAACTAACCCTCATGCATGGCCCCACAACACAAGGCCCCTGTAGGAGCTGCCCATGAGACCCTGCCCACAGGAAGCACTGCCCTTTCACTGTATAAAGCAAGTGTTTCAGACTACTTGTACTGGAATTGCCAAGTTAAATTTTTAAAGACATGTCATTGTCGGGGCTAGGGCTGGGCTATAGCTCAGTAATAGAGTGTTTGCCTCATAAGGCACAAGGTCCAGGGCTGGAGCCCCAGCACCACAAAAATAGCAAAAACACAAAACAAAGCCATTACTAAGTTTTAACTACAATTTTAATTTATGTTTTTCAAAAGACAGATTTTTTTTTTCTCTTTAAAATATGGTACAAAATAGAGTACAGTGGTGCATGCTTATAGTTCCAGCTACTCAGGAGACTGAAGCAGGAGGATCACTTGAGCCCTGGAGTTCTGGGACAGCCTGGGCAACATAGCAAGACACTATCTCAAAAACATATTTATATGCACACACATACATGCATGTGTATATATGTATTTGTATTTACAGTATTATTTTTAAAAAATAGTTTAAACCTGAGAGTGATCTTTAGGTTTTCCCAGGCAAGATGTTTTGTTAGGTTTTTTGTTTGTTTCTTTCTTTTTTCTTTTTTTCTTTTTTTTTTTTTGTACTGGGGATTGAACTCAGGGGCACTCGACCACTGAGCCACATCCCCAGTCCTATTGTGTGTTTTATTTAGAGACAGGGTCTCACTGAGTTGCTTAGTGCCTGGCCCTTGCTGAGGCTGGGTTCGAACTCACAATTCTCCTGTCTCAGCCTCCCAAAGTGCTGGGATTACAGGCTTGCGCCACCATACCTGGCTTGTTTGTTGTACTGGGGATAGAATCCAGGACACTTAACCACTAGCCACACCCCTGGTTTTTTGTTTTTTGTTTTTTTCTTTTGGTAGACAGGGTCTTACTAAGTTGCTGAAGCTGGCCTTGAATGTACAATTCTCTTGCCTCACCCTCCAGAATCCTTGGAATTGCAGGCATGTGCCACCTCACCTGGTTTAGGCAAAACTAGCCTTTTTGGAGTTCAGTAGTCTAAGGAGCCATGCTTATTCTTAATGGCCTTCATTTGTTTGAAAACAAGAGTAGTAGTTTCCACTTATTTTCCTGGAATATGTATCACCAGTAAATTGCAGTCTTCACTAGGGATAAGATTAATCTCCTATCAAGTTGCACAGCAGAAATAAAGTGATGCCTTATTTGCCATGTAACACTGACTATTTCAGAAAGCCATTTGCTCTTTCACCCTTATAAAACTACATTGGGACTTTGGTTTATCTGCCAGGGTAGGAAGGAGCTTCTAGTTTTTTCGCACCTTTTGCACATGTCCTGTTGATGCAGGTGAATGGATTAGCATCATCACCCACTAGGCAGGGAGCTTCCTGCGAGTTCAGTCTACATGGCAGATGGTCACTGCCATTGGTCCTTTGTGGACCAAGCTTCACCATCCACCTGGCTGGGTAGCAGATGCAAGGAGCAGCCAGCCTCCCAGACTCAGCCTGAGGCTCTAAGGCAGTTTATGTTAGCCTGCCCACATTCCCATATTCCTGTAAAAGCAAGCATAGGGCTGAGGTTGTGGCTCAGTGGTAGAGCGCTTGCCTAGCATGCGTGAGGCACTGGGTTTGATTCTCAGCACCACATGCAAATAAATTTTAAAAAATAAAGATCCATTGACAACTAAAAAATATTTAAAAAAAAAAAAAAAAGTAAGCGTAGTCCTTGGTAGATACATAAAATCTAACCATTCTTGAAGGCAAAATAATTGGAAGAAGGTATTTTAAGTTTCTGACTTGTTATTGCCTCTTTCAAAGTTTATGTTCCATTATGTGATTCATTTTTTAAACTCTTAATTTCCTGTACATCTGTTTTTATACTCTTACTATGGTCTGAAGCCACCTCTTTCTTTTCCTTTGCTTCAATAGCTGGAGGAGAAGGCACGCCTGGAAGCTGAGGCCAGGGCACGGGAGCACCTGCACCTCCAGGAGGAGCAGAGACGGCGGGGGGAGGAGGAGGAGGAGGAGGAGGAAGAGGAGGAGGAACATAATTTCAAGGAAGAATTTCAGCGGCTTCAAGAGCTTCAGAAGCTAAGAGCTGTAAAGAAGAAGAAGAAGGAGAGGCCAAGTAAAGACTGTCCCAAACTGGACCTGCTTGCTAGAAACTTCCAAGCAGTGACAGAGTCTGTCCCTAGCTCTGAAAATATTCACAATGGCTCAGTAGAGCCAACTGAAGAACCAGAAACCTCATCTCACTCCCCTTCAAGACATGTGAACCACTCAGAGCCCAGACCAGGGCCGGGAGCCGATGGGGATGCTGCAGACCCCGTCGAGGCCATAGACTCCAAGCTTCTCCTCCCTAGGGAGGTCAGTGGGAAGCAGCACGAGCCACTGGCTTTTTTCTTTGACATCATGCATCACCATAAAGAGGGAACTGGGAAACAGAAGCTAAAGCAGACCAGTAAGGTCAGTATCGAGCCAGCAAAGAAGCCCACAGAGCCCTCTAAAGCCACAGAGGGACAGCCCAAGCCCCGGGCCCAGACTGAGGCAAAGGCTAAAGTGGCTGACCTCACTTCCCTCTCAGAGCAGAAAAGAGAAGAGAGAAAAGTCAATAGTAATAACAATAACAAAAAGCAGCTGAACCACATCAAGGAGGAGAAGTTGAACCCAGCCCTCCCGGAGCCCCCATCTCCCAGCCAGCATCAGCAGAATGGGCGGCTGATACTGGCTGATTCTCCTCAGCCAAAGGGCAAGAACAAGAAAAGTAAGAAGAAGAAAGGAGAGAGAGCCAGCAGTTCAATTGGTAAATACAGAACGGGGAGTGTTTCTAGCCTGTGGGTGCTTACTTTTCTGTGTGAGACATAGTCACATGAGGCAGGCACTGGCCTCCGTGACAGCCACCCTGGTGGGTGGGATGCTTTTACCTGTCCTTGGCTGTGTGCTTTGGTGACTTTTTCACCAACAATGAGGGACCCATAGTCATAGTTATTATATTTTTGTTATTTTGAAACACTTTTAGACTTTTAACAGTATGCAGATTTTTTTCTGAATATGTTGAATCTGCAGATGGGGGACTGATAGATAGAGGGCTAACTGTAATGTCCCTCCCATCCCTGAGGAGGTTAACTGTGACCCTGGGCTGAGACATTGTCTGCCCAGTCTCTCCATAGTCAAGTTGATGTGACCAGTAAGATGGGGTCTGTGCAGTGAACCTGGGGTCCTGGTGTACTTTCTTGCCTTCCCCTTTGTTGTGTCGGCAGCAGCACCTCTGAGGTCAGAGCCCAAGTCTCGCTGTCCACCACACACCTGCTGACTTGCTCAGCCCTGGAGCACGCACAAAAAATTTTCAGAATTGCCTGCCCTTGCCACTGGGAAACATGTGGACTCACCTGGCTTTGCTTTTTCTCATTTTTTATAAACTAATGTATTCTGGGAAACATTCCAAATCAGTTCCTAGAGATTTTTCTCATTGTTCTTACTGCTGCATAGTATTTGTATTTTAAATGGCTGCAGTTTATTCAACCGTTCTCCTATGTGCAGCAGTTAAGGTTGCTTCTAGAACTTTGTAATTATAAACAGTGCCACAGTGAATACTGTTGTGCGTGTCTGTTTTCAAGTTGTTTGGAAGTGTATCTTCATGGTAATTTCTTGGAATAGGGAGTGCTAGGCCGAAAAGTAAGTGCGTAGGTAGTTTTGCTAAGTCACCTCCAAGTTCTACCCCAAACCCTCCAGTCAGTCTTACCCAACAGCATCTGGGAAGATTTGCCACAATCTGGCCAACAGAGTATGTTGTCAAATTTGTTTATTTTTGGTGGTACTGGTGATTGAACCCTGGGCGTTGCTCATGCTGTGCAAAAGCTGTCCTCTGAGCTACATGTCCAATAGCTGCAGTAGTGTGCCACCATGCCTGGCCAGGATTATATTAAGGATAGTGGCCTTTTAACTGTGGAGTATGCTACAAACATTTTCTCCCAAATCATATGTTGTCTTTTGGCTTGCTTCATTCACAATATTTTCCAACCATATAGAGATTTCCTTTTTTGCTCTTACATAGTCCACATTATTGATCTTTTATCACCTTTGGAGATGGAATACCTGGTAGAAAGTTGTACCCTAACCCAGGGTTAAAGAAAAATGTGCCCATGTTTCCTGCAGTTTGAGTGGTTCCTCCCACACCCCCCAGGCCCATTTAGATCTTGTGTATAGTGTGAGGAATGGATCAATTTTACCTTTTTCCAAATGGTTAATGAACCACTTGTTTCAGCACCAGTTGCTAAGAAGTTCACCCTGCGCCCGAGACTCGAGCAGTGAGTTTCTGTGTGTACTGGGCTCTGTGTCTACGCTTGCTGTTCTTTACCTGTTTACCCTTCTGTCGGGATCGCACTGAATGAGCGTGTAGAGGCTCTTTTTGTTATCGGTGCGCGTGCTCTTCTCTCCTTGCAGCCCTTCTTTCAGCACCTCCTGCTCTTCCGTGTTTGCTTCCAGGTGCACATTAGTGCCGGTGTGCCTGGTTTCAAAGGAAAAGCTTGTTGATGTCTTCACTTGGCTCTCAGCAAGTTTGTAAAGCCATGGAGGGAGGGATGACATCTTGATGGTTTTGATCACACTTTCCAGGAACAAGGCATGTTTTCCATTTGCTTATGTCAACTTTTGGGTCTTACAGGAATGCTTTAAATTCTCTCCCATATTTTTTCACATTTCTTACTAAGTTCATTCTTGCGTCTTTAGTCACCTTTGCTTTTAGCCTAAATGAAATGTTTAAGACATTTGTGCCATCTCATTGTGCTATCCAACACAGTAGCCACTTGTCTTGTCAACACTGAACACTTGAAATGTGACTTGTCCAAGCTGAAGGTGTTTCAAGTTTAAGATACACACTAGATTTCTGAAAACCTTATATTTTAAAAAATGAAGTATCTCAATATAATTTTTCTTTTTAAGCTAGGGATTGAACCCAGGAGCACTTAACCACTAAGCCAACATCCCCAGCCCTATTTTGGGTTTTTTTGGTTTTTTGGTTTTTTTTTTAATTTTTTTAGTTGTTGATGAATCTTTATTTTATTCATTTATAATTTTTATATGTGGTGCTGAGGATCGAACCCAGTGCCTCACGCATGCTAAGCAAGCGCTCTACCACTGAGCTACAGCCCCAGCCCCCCCAGCCCTATTTTGTATTTTATTTAGAAATATGATCTTGCTGAGTTGTTTAAGGCCTTGCTAAGTTGCTGAGGCTGCCTTTGATCCTGCCTTTGTGATCCTCCTGCCTCAGCCTCCCGAGCTGCTGGGATTACAGGTGTGCGCCACTGTGCCCCACTCTCAACATAATTTTTATATTGAAATTATATTTTGATAATATTTTATTAAATAATTACTAAAATTAATTCGTTTCTTTTTAATTCCTTAAATGTGGCTACTAAACAAAATTTTAGATTTTTTTTTTTTTTTTTTTTGTACCAGGCATTGAACTCGACCACTCGACCACTGAGCCACATCCCAGCCCTATTTCATGTTTTATATAGAGACAAGGTCTCACTGAGTTGCTTAGCACCTCACTGTTGCTGAGGCTGGCTTTGAACTCATGATTCTCCTGTCTCAGCCTCCCAAAGTACTAGGATTACAGGCATGTGCTACCGCACCCGGCTAAAATTTTAGATTCTTAATGTGGCTGGGATCAGAGATCAGATCTCTGTTGGATAGTGTTGCCCAGCTGGTTGTGGTGTATATGAAAGCTGTTGACTTGTGTGCTAACTCTACATCTTGTGCGTCACCCACCTGTTTCACTGTTTGAGTGTTATTGCTGGTTCTCTGAGGGTTTCCAGGTATGTCATGTATCTGAGTAGAGGAAGCTCTGCTTCTCCTTTTCTAGTCCATATGCTTTCTCGTGTTTGGCTGCATTCTTCCTGTTCTTAGGAATGTCTCTGGTGTTTCCACATAAGTTTTAAGTTGCTGGCCCCAGGGTTAAGGTTTATATATTTTGTCATGTTAGGAAAATATCCAGTGCCTTCTACATTGCTTATGTGTGTTTGTGAGGAATGGGTGTTGAGTTTTATCAAATATATTCTAGCATCTGTGGAGATAATCATGATTTTTCTTCTGAGGCCTGTTTATATGCTATGTATTACTACTAAATCTCCTCACATTGCACCAGTCTCAGATTCCTGGAATAATGCCTACTTGTGGTAAATTATATTCTCTGATTTAGGGTTCTATTTGCTTTTACTCTAATTCATGTGAGAATAGGAGTCTGAGACTTTGTTTTTTCTAATTTTTGGGGCGAGGAGAAGGTCTACTGCCTAAATCAGCTTTGGGTATCAATATTATACTTGCTTCATAAAAAGAATTAGGAAACTTTGTTGTAGAGTAGTTCTTGCTGTATTGCAATTGTGTGGGCCTTAGATGTTTGGTAGAATTCTCCTTTGCAGCCACTTGGGCTTTGTGGGTTTTGTTTTTCTTGTTGTTACTGTTTTTTTTGGTGAGATTGTTTCTTGGTAATGTTCTTCCTCCTTATGGAAAATGGTCTCATTTCTACATATGATAAAGTTAATTTTGAGCTGGGCGCAGTGGTTCAAGCCTATAATCCCAGCACTTAGGGAGGCTGAGACAGGAGAATCACGAGTTCAAAGCCAGCCTCAGCAATGGCGAGGCGCTAAGCAACTCAGTGAGACCCTGTCTCTACATAAAACACAAAATGGGGCTGGGGATGTGGCTCAGTGGTCAAGTGCCCCTGAGTTCAATCCCCAGTACCAAAAAATAAAATAAAAAATAAAGTTAATTTTGGAAAAGTACCTTCCCATAGTAAGTTTTTATTTTCACCTGAGTTTTCAAATGTGTTTGCAGGGATGTCTACAAAATAGAGTTATAACTTACTTTAGTCTTCTCATCCTTATTTTCTCCTCATCATTCCTTATTTTCTGTATTTGTGCTTTCTTCGTGTTTGGCCTAAGTTAGTGATTTGTCTTTTTTTTTTTTTAAATCATACTCTTTATTAATTAGGTTTACTTTTTTCCTCTACCTCAGTAACTCTGTTCTATTTTCTCCATGAACTCTCTTTCATATTACTTTATTCTTTCTCTTGGAGTTTTTTGGTTGGTTGTTTTGTTTTGTTTTTTGTTTTTTAGAACTCAGGGTTTCTCTACCACTGAACTATATCCTGGCCCTTTCTATTTCATTTTCAGACATAGTCTCATTAATTCGCCCAGACTGGCCACAAACGTGCAACCTTCCTGCCTTGCCTTCCCAATTCACACCACAGTGCCCAGATTTATTTCTAACTTTTTGAGTCAAAAATTTAATTAGTTTTCATTCCTCCATTTTTATTGATAAAGGTAAATTAGCTCTTTGAGTTTTCCTCTAACCATTGCTTCAAATGTATTCAGTACTTTTAATCTTTGTATAAATAGTTACAATTTTTCCATTAGTTTTCAGTTTCAGAAATTTTATGGTTTCTACCAGACATGGTGGTATACACCTATAATCCCAGCAGCTGGGGAGGCTACAGCAGAATGGCAAGTCTGAGGCCAGCCTCAGCAATTTAGGGAGACCCTGTCTCAAAATAAAAAATACAGCCAGGTGTAGTGGCACATGCCTGTAATTCAAGCAGCTTTGGAGGCTGAGGCAAGGGGATTGCAAGTTCAAAGCCAGCCTCAGCAACTTAGTGAGGCTCTAAGAAACTCAGTAAGACCCTGTCTCTAAATAAAATATAAAAAGGGGGGGCTAGGGGGGCTGGGGTTATGGCGCAGTGGTAGCGTGCTCACCTAGCACGCGTGAGGCACTGGGTTCGATCCTCAGCACCACATAAAAATAAAATAAAGATATTCTGTCTGCCTACAACTAAAAAATAAATATTAAAAAAAAGAGGGGGGGCTGGGGATGTGGCTCTGTCATTAAACACCCCTAGGTTCAATCCCAGGTATAGATAGATAGATAGATTGATTTTTAAAAAGGGCTAGGGATGGGACTAAGTGTTAAAGCACCTCTGGGTTCAACATACAGTACCATAAAAAAAAAAAGAAATCCTATGATCTCTAGGTGATGACTTTTTCCCTTTCACCAGAAGTGTAGCAGCCAACTTCTAAG
Source organism: Xerus rutilus (assembly GCA_028644305.1). Lineage (NCBI taxonomy): Eukaryota > Metazoa > Chordata > Mammalia > Rodentia > Sciuridae > Xerus > Xerus rutilus. The sequence goes on along the minus strand of CM053408.1, from coordinate 118,198,198 downwards.
TTTCAGGAGGGAGAGCCCTGTTGTTGTTAATTTCTAGGATTTTTTGCATTGTGATCACAGTGGTGGTGTTCATAATAATTCTGCTTCATGAAATTTACTGATGTTTTATTTGTCAACTAGTGTATCAGTCCTCCATCGTTGTAACAAAGCACCTGAGATAATTAGCTTTGAAGAAGGAAAGGTCTATTTTGGCTCAAACTGTGCTCAGTCAGTTTCAGTTGGCTGGCCTTCCTGCTTTTGGACCTGGCGAGGTAGCCCATCATGGCAGGAGTACATTGCAGAGGAACCTTGTTCACTTCATGGCAGCCAGGAGGCAGAGAGAGGAAGGGGCAGGTGTCCCAGCCCTTCCCAGGGTACCATCCCAGTGACCTAACTCCTCCACTAGTTCCATCTTCTGAAGGGCACACTGAGGTGCCAGCAGTAGCACCTAGTGTTGGCTTGGCAAATGTGCCCTGTGCTCTTGAGAGAAAAGCGTCCTTTCTGTCTCGTGGTGTAAAGCGCAGTGTGCACCTGTGCAGTGTTCAGCCTTCTGGCCCTGTGCTCTGCCTTCCATACCTGCTGTTGGCACATCTCATGGAGCTTTCTCTGTGGAGGTGGTTCTGTGCTACTGGAGCACATTCCTGACTGTTCACATATTCTTAATCAATAGTGGCTTGTAGTTTTAGGAAGTGTATTTCTTTAGATGTGTTTTGTGCTTTTACCTTGACTGCTGCTTAAAGATTACAATTGTTGCCCCACGCTCTCTCTAGTTCCCGTTTACCTGATGGGCAGCTTTGTCTTAGTATCTTTGTTATGATCTTCCTCAATCCATTGGTTTCAGGTCATTCTCATTGTGAGCCAAACAAAGTTTTTTCTTTGGTGAATTAAGTTAAGGTCAGTCACACTTATTGATATGGCTATATGATTGGTCTCAGCCCTGTCACTATTATAATTATTCTCTATATCTAGTACCTGCTGTTTCTTTTTTAGTGTGATATATTTTCTTTTCACTCTTATTATTATTATTATTTTGGATACCAGGGATTGAACTCAGGGGTACTTGACCACTGAGCCACATCCCCAGCCCTATTTTGTGTTTTATGTAGAGACAGGGTCTCACTGAGTTGCTTAGCACCTCACCATTGCTGAGGCTGGCTTTGAACTCGCGATTCTACTGTCTCAGCCTCCCTAAGTGCTGGGATTACAGGCTTGCACCACCGCGCCCAGCTTGCACTCTTATTTTTTAAATTTTGACATTTAAGAAAACCTGTGGTTTTAATACTAGTGTATTTGTGTTTGTCTCTGTTGCTATATCAGAACACCTGAGACAGGATCCTTTATTAAGAAAAGAGAGTTATTAGCTAGGCAGGGTGGCACACACCTGTGATCCCAACTATTTGGGAGGCTGAGGCAGGAGGGTCACAAGTTTGTGGTTGACCTAGGCAACTTAAAATAAGGGACTGGAGGTATAACTCAGCAGTAAAGCACCCCTGGGCTCAATCCCCAGTACCACCAAAAAAAAAAAGGTTTATTTTGGCTGTCAATTCTTGAGGCTGGGAATTCCAGGATCCAGCAGGTAGTGGGCCTTGTGTTGCTTCAGCACGGTAGGAAGTAGGGCAAGCAAGCCAGTACCAAAGAGAAAGAACATGAGGGATGGCCTGACAGCTGAGCTCCTGGTAAATAATCAGTCCCCCAGGAGCAAGCTCACTCTAGGAGTCACTGAATCTACTGGTGAAGCTCTACCCCCATGGCTCAAACCCCACCCACCAGGGCCCCCTGCCCAGCACTGGGTCTGCAGGAGGAAGCTTTGGCAGGGATTTGGTGGTAGAGTTCTTCATACCTACCACTGAGTCCTGCGTTCCCTGCATGCTCTCATAGCCTACTATGGTGGCATTTGGGATCCTTTAGCACCCAGTCATTGCTTCTGGATCAGCCAGAAAGCTAATTCCATTCTTCCTACTTTCCTGTCCCTTCTCTGCCTGCTTTTTATTTTCACTGTTTCCATTATTTCTGCTTAGGCACACAGTTAGATGTGGTAACACTTATCGGGCCTTCTGGTGCATTCTCAGCCTCGGGATGAGTGAAGCGTATCCTTGGGCACCCTTGGGCACCCTCCAGTAGGGCCCCAGAATTCCCCAAGCTCTGGGGAAGTTAACTTTTGCCTGTCCTGTTGACAGTGAACACACAGCTCTCTTGGATTTAAAATTTTTGAGTCACATTTGCTTTTTAATACAATAGTGTTCTTGGAAACAGTCTTCCTGATACTGAATCCAGTTCAAACTGCTTCGGTGTTTCCCCACACCAAGACTTTATAGACTGACGATGACTTCTGATCAGGACAGCATGAGAGAGCACTGTAGTGACAGCACTCCCAGCAGGCATACTGCCGAGTCTCCCACTGCACCTACTTCCTAGAGCGAGATACCCATGGAGCCCAACTGCCCACTGAGATTCTCAGCTGTTGGTCCTTGAGATCTTGCCAGAGAAATCTCATGTGAGCTGCATAGTTTACTAGGAAACTTGGAGAGAACAGACCAAATGGATCGCCTCTGGGAGGTCAATGTGGCCCTGACAAAGTGGGGACTGGGGTCTTAAGTCCCCTTCTTTTTGCCTCAGTTTCTTAACCTCCCTTGATCAGTTTATTATCCATTAAATATCCCTCAGCAACCTTTGTGTGGGTGTTGATGTCCTCATTACAAGAGGTGGTGGTGACTTGTTTGGTGACAAGAGAGTGTCTTGGTGATCTGGTCATAGGAGATTGTGCCATCATGTGTAGTCTGGAAATAGTATCTTCCTTAAGTCCCCTTAAGGACTACAATTAACTCTGGCTGGGGAGGTTCTGACATTCCAGGCCTCATTTTCCTGAAGCTCCTCTGCTTTAATGAGTTTTTCCATGGTTTAAAGTAAAAAATTCCCTCAAGGCATTATAATTACCTGCAGGTTGGAGAAGGTTGGACATTCTGATTTTCATTCTTTAAATGGTTACCTGTTTTAATATTCGATATTTGGTAAGTTTGCTGAGGTTCTGGTTTTATGACTCATAAATTTTTTTTTAGTTGTAGATGGACACAATATCTTTATTTTATTTATTTTTATGTGGTGCTGAAGATGGAACCCAGTGCCTCACACATGCGAGGCAAGTGCTCGACCACTGAGCCACAATCCCAGCCCACTTACTTACTTTTGAGACAGTATCTCACAAAGTTGCTTAGGGTCCTGTTAAGTTGCTGAAGCTAGCTGTCCATGGAATGCTGTTAAGTTTCACTTTCTTTATATCTGTAAAGGCTGCTGCTCACCCTGTTCCTCCTGCATCTGTCTCCTGGATGAATGGCCAGTTTTCTCCCCACCCACCCCCACCCCCCTTTGAATCTCACAGTCCAGTCAGGCCTGGAGCAGCTTCTCTGTTTTTGGCCACATTTCCTCCAAATAGCATATGTATATATTGCTTGGGACTAAACCCATGGGTGTTGTGCCACTGAGCTGCATCCCCAGCTATTTTTATTTTGAGACAAGAGCTCGCTAAGTTGCCTAGGTTGGCCTCAAACTTGCAATCTTCCTGCTTCAGCCTCCTGAGTAGCTGGGATTTTAAGTGTGTGCCATCACACTTGGCTCAAACTTCATTCTTTTCCCCTCCTTCTCAGTTGAGATTCCCAGAGGTTGCCTGTCCCCAGACTTTTTGCTCTTCCTCCAGAGTGTGGTAGGGTGCACTCAGACTTCAGTCATAGACCATTGAGTGCCTTGGGGCACAGTAGCCATACCTCAGACCAGCTGTGTCCCCTCAAGGATATTAAGTGAGCTGGTAGGTGCAGAGAGGACTGGTTGTAGCCTGGAGCTTGGGGTTGGGTGGGTTCTTTGTCTCTCAAATTCATGAAATCCACAGACACACAGTGGAAGGGTGAAAACAAAGTAGCAGGACTTATTTGAAGTAACAGGAAGAAAGAAGAGGAGGTGTCTCAAGAGAAGCTTGCCAACAGGTGCCTGTTGTCTAGGGGTTTATATTGAGTCGGCGGAGTTCAGGAAGTTAACCTCAAACCCATTCCCAGCTAAAGCAATCAGTGTCCAAGAGCTCTTCACGAACCCTTTGTTCTAGTCAGCTGACCTAATCGGTGCCTTGTTAGAGGGGGTCTGGGCATTAGGTAATGGGTGTCTCATTATCAGTTAGCTTTTCTGCTTACATAGGAATCTGCCTAACTTTGATGAGGCCTGGCTTTTGTCTGTAGTTTCTACACACTGCTGCATAGAGACCTGACCTTGAAGGAGCCCAGATTTCCTTTCTGCTTATTTTTTTTTTTTTTTTTTAAAGTGTTTATTTTTTAGTTTTAGGTGACAGAATATCTTTATTTTATTTTTATGTGGTGCTGAGGATCGAACCCAGTGCCTTATGCGTGCTAGGCGAGCACGCTACCACTGCGCCATAATCCCAGCCCCTCTGCTTATTTTTACCCTTCCTCCTGCCTCACCAGGATAAGGCGTGTGATGTGCTGGAATCAGCATAACCAGATGTCTGGTCATAAACTTCTCATGCTTAATATTTCTAATATGACCATATTTTGTTTAAAGAGTGAGCGTCTGATCTGCTCCAGTCTTTTCACATATATCATTTAATGTGACAGTGTCACCATAGCCTCGTTCTCTTCATAAAGTAAAACATAGCCTGGAGGGAGCTGACAGTGGCCCTGCATTGAGGAGGAGGAGAGTGCAGGGCAATGGCTGCTGAGGGGGGAGCTGGAGAGTGTGCCCATGGCATGTCTGTGGCTCCAGTTCATCTGGGCATTGGAGAAGGAATGCTTCAGACTAGGAGCTGGACTGCCACATGAGGTTGTGGGTGGGAGTTATGCAGAAGCCTGATGGGCAGGAGCATGGAGAAAGGCATGTGAGGAAGAGAATCATGTCTAGGTCATGTCTCCATAATCAGGCACCTGGGAAAAGGAGCACACAGCAGGCCCTGTGGGGTACAGTCCTGCTTCTGCTGGTGCTCAACCTGGTGGAATGAGGTCCCCAGTAGAGGTAGAGGTTCTGTGCTTATCTGCCTCCAACAAGTTATTGAAATCCACAGGGGTGTGGTTGAGGGAGTGGGGAGAGACAGGAAGAAGACAAGGGTCCAGGGCATTGTCTTATGAGGGGCTAAGGGCTTCTGGTCCTGCCTGTGCTCATAGAGGCACTTGTAAGTGACATTCTGTGAGCTGACGGACGTGAGGGCACTCACTCAGCCATGCGCCACCAAAATGGCAGCTGCTGTTAGGCAAGCAAGACATGCCTCTGGAACACCACTGTGGAAATGCTCCACTGACAGGAAGAAACTGGCTCTTCGCGAAGGTCTGCAGGGAAACGGAGACTTGGTTTTAACAAATGTGGGGAGTCTCTCCCTTCTGCATTTGCACTGATGAGGCTGATGCCATACGTGCACCACACATGTACACTCCAGCAACCTCGGCAGGGCCTGGGGATGCTCAAGGACAAATCAGACTAATGGGCCAGCAGAAGAGAGCCTTGAGATTCTCAAACATGGCTGAGAATGTAGAAAATTGGAGTGGACCCAAATCAGTCACTCCACTCTCCTGTTTTTAAAAGGGGGCACTCAACTACAGAATGAGAACCACCCTCACCATTTGTTCCCAGTGACCGGGGAAGTTTTTGTGTGTGTGAGGCACAAGTCTGGGAGAGCCCCTTCCTAGGGATGTGTCTGAGTCCTCTCTCCATCAAGGGCACGACCAAGGGACTGTGCTTCCCTTGCCCTGGGCCTGCCACCTGGGCAGCTTCTGCTGACAGCTGCACCCTCTCTTCCTCCTTGCCTGCAGCAGAGACTTAGGACCACCCTTGAGCTCCCTGGCAGTGGTTTCTGGGGAACTTCTTCTAAAGGACGCCTGGTGGGCTGGCCATCATTTAATGACCAGACATCTGGGTTGTCTGGGTTCCAGCTAACAGGACCTGAAGGAGCAGTTGCTTTGCTCAGCAAACACGTGAGTTTTGGATGTTCACAAGCACAGAGATCTTCTCTCCTTTGGCCTTTGCTCCTTTTAGAAGAATTTGTTACAGTTTGTGAAGATGTTTAAATTACATAACACCAGTGATTGGCTGTTCCTGGTAGAACGGCCACTGTTGTGAGATGATGTGCCTCTTCTCTTCCGTTTTGCAGATGATGTCTTTCTGCCTAAAGATATCGACCTGGACAGTGTGGATATGGATGAGACAGAGAGGGAAGTGGAGTATTTCAAAAGGTAAATGTCAGGGCTGAATGTTTAAAGCAAAGGTGGCCCTGTGGATGCCAGCCTTATTCTGTTTCCTCTCTTCTCATGACCCTCCCCTGGCCCTTCAGTGGTCCTAGACGAATTTCATTGGCAAGCCAGCAGCACAAGCCTGTGTCATGCCCACACCCCCAGCACTTGCTCACACACTCGGCCAAACCTCATACGCCTGTTCACTTCTCTCCTCCCCAAGCTATTCAGAGATTTGGTGGTGGTGGTTCCCATGGTGGGCCTGGACCAGCAGTGGCACATAGGAAGCCAGGTCCCTCCCAAGACCTGCTGCACCTGACTGGGAGTGCTTGAGGGGTCACCTGCGTTCATGAACGCCTTTCAGGTGATCCTTAAATGGTCGAACACACCGATGTGTCCTGCATTTAAGGAGAAAAGTCATATTTTAGATACTGGCTCAGTCTTCCTGCTGGCAGTGTGTCAGCCTGTCATCACTGTGTTCAGTAGTGTTTTATCCAGGTGAGCTGCGGGGACAAAGCCGCCTTCACAGCACTTCATGTTCTCTTTGGAATCACGAGTGATACAAAGAAGCGGAGTGCAGTGAAAAGCCGTGAACCCATGTCAGAGCACGGGGGAGTCAGAGGCTTCCGGGGCCACGTCTGCCTGCTGTGTGGCCTAGTACGCACATCAGCAGGTGCACAGAGACATCACTGAAGCATAGGTCCACCCATTATAAAGCCCAACAAATGAGAACTGAAGGGCACGCCATGGAAGGAGAGGCCCACAGGAAGCGTGTGTGAGACAGCAAGAGAGAAAGCGTCCTTTCAGGTTGGAGATGCCCATTGTCACAACTCTCATTTGTAAATGTCTTAAAAGAAGGAAAACGGATGAGTTAGAAGGAAGAAAGTGGCATTATTCTCACATAATATGAGTGTTTGTACAAAACCCAGAATAAACCATTGGTAGATTATTTGAATTAATAAATAGGTTGGCAAGAATATTGGATACAAAGTTAGCACACAAGATTCTGCTTTTTTTTTTTATTTGTTGATGGATCTTTATTTTATTCATTTATTATTTATATGTGATGCTGAGGATTGAACCCGGTGCCTCACGCACGCTAGGCAAGTGCTCTACCACTGAGCTACAGCCCCAGCCCACAAGATTCTGCTTTTATATCACAGAGAATTAGGAGCCTAAGAGGGCCTTTTCCCTCATACCACACCCAATCCACATTTTCTCTGGGAGGCTTTTTTTTTTTTTTCTTAAAGTAATGAGCAAAGAAACTGTCAGGAGAATTCTTGTAATTAAAATGATAGCTGAAGCGGGGCACGGTGGTGCACGCCTGTAATTCTAGCACTTAGGGAGGCTGAGACAGGAGAATTGCAAGTTCAAAGCCAACCTCGACAATGGCGAGGTGCTAAGCAACTCAGTGAGACCCTGTCTGTACATAAAACACAAAATAGGGCTGGGGATGTGGCTCAGTGGTCGAGTGCCCCTGAGTTCAATCTCCAATACCAAAAGAAAAAGATAGCTGAGAGAAAAAAATGGCAATGGAGTATTTTATACAATCTCCCTTCTTTAACATCTTTTTTCTTTTTTTAATATGTACTTAAGGTAATGATGTCTGTCTCATTCCACCATCTTTCCTACCCCCATGCTCCATCCTCTCCCCTGCCTCCCCTTTGCCCAATCCAGAGTTCCTCCACTCATCTCATGCCCCCACTTAGAGGCATTTTTATCTTAGAACAAACAAAAGTTCTGTAGGAACTACCTCTCTCCTCCTGCTCCTGCAGAAGTTGGCAAGACCTGAACTGAGATTGTTTGGGTAAGGGTTCTGGGGAGACTTTGGCCTAGGTTCTCTATTACTAATCCTTAACTGTGCCCGAGTATTAGGCAGGAACACTTGGGAACAGAGACAGGATGGCAAGGAACTGAAGGCATGGCTGAAAGCCAGGTGTAGTGGCAGTGTTCATAGACCCAGCTACCTGGGAGACTAAGGCAGGAGGAACAGTTGAGCCCACAAGTTCAGTATCATCCTGGGTAAAATAGCAAGACCCTGTCCCAAAAAACAGGCAAACACACAGTTGCAATTTGAGTGGCAAGGAGGGTGGTTTGCCTTGGGTCTGGGTTTGGGGAGCAGGAGTAGAGTAGGCCTATTTTTTGGATAGGAAGAACCTCAGACGGAAATTTTCCCAAAGTAGCCTGTAAGATTCTTATGCATTAAAATCATGCATGACTTCATTCATAAACAGATGCCCCAGACTTGGGGAAAACAATAGGACATTTAGAGATAAAAAATATAATTGTTAAAATCAAGACTAAAATAGAGCTGAACACAGTGTATATACCTATAATCCCAGCTATTTGGGAGACTGAGGCAGAAGGATCACAAGTTCAATGCCATCAGGGAAAACACTGAGATGATGTTTCAACATAAAAAATTATAAGGACTGGGGATGTATCTCAATGGTAAAGGACTCTGAGTTCTATCCCTAGAACCAAAAAAAAAAAAAAGACTTCAATACATACATGACACAAACAAACAGGTTAAACAGTGTTATAAAGGGAATTAGTGAACTAGAAAATATACCTGAAAAATGTAACCAGTATGCACTGAAATGTTTAGAAAATATGAAAGAGAGGTTGAGACTGAGTAGATCTAATGAAAAAAAAATCTTAAGTAATATGCAAAATCAGCCCAAGAAAAGTATTAAAAGCATGAATGTACCAGGAACTTCCAAGGACATGAAACCTTCAGCTCCAAATCTTTCCAGCAGAGAAGAAGGTGGGGAACATGTACAGAATTTTTCAAAGATGTCTATCAGACTTTGAACAAATGAATTAGCCGGTCTCTGGAACTACCAGAGATTTTTGTTTTGTTTTTGTTTTTTTGGTACCAGGGATTGAACTCAGGGGTACTTGACCACTGAGCCACATCCCCAGCCCTACTTTGTATTTTATTTAGAGACAGGGTCTCACTGTTGCTGAGGCTGGCTTTGAACCCATGATCCTCCTGCCTCAGCCTCCTCAGCCACTGGAAATACAGGAGTACGAACTGTGCCCAGCTTCAACAGTGCGTTTTCTAAATCAGTGTGCCATGGCCAGTCTGGCTTAGCCTAGGAGTGTGGGGATTGTTTAGTATTCAAAAACCCATTCACTGTTTGCTACATTAATATATTCAAGGAGAGCTGTTTTATTATTTTAACAGACTCAAGAAAACCATTTGACAAAATTTTAGCACCCATTTGTAATTAACATGAAAAAGAAAAAATAGAAAGCTAGCAATAAAGCTGCAATATTAAATAGTAAGGCAACAGCCTAACTTGAGTGATTTGCTAAGACAAGAAAAAGAAACCTGTATGCAACAGTTTCCTAAATGGAAAGAATGTGGAAGCATGTGCAGAATAGAGATGCTCTGTAGCACCACTGAAATTCCTGGGCAGCACGTAAGACAGGAAAAGAAACTGGAGATTGAGGGAGTGGAAAGCAGGAAGTGAAGCTTTCTTTTTTTTTTTTTTTTTTTTTTTTTTAATATTTTTTTAGTTATAGATGGACACAATGTCTTTATTTCATTGCTTTGTATGTGGTGCTGAGGATCGAACCCAGGGCCTCACGCATGCGAGGCAAGCGCTCTACCGCTGAGCTACAATCCCAGCCCAGGAAGTGAAGCTTTCTGACAGATGCTCCAGTTGTCTGCATAGTACATGTGAAAGAACATACAGTTAGGGCTGGCTGTGTAGGACAAGCACAGAGGTTACTTGGTATTCTCTGTGTCTTTAATAACTAGCACATGCAGCTGCAGCAAAGACAGCATTTACAACAGCACCACCACCTCAGCATGGATAAAGCTAACAGAAGTCATATGGGACTCGTGCACAGAAGCCTGGAACTTCACTGAAAAACAATAAAGACCTAAACCACAGAACCTTTCCAAAGACAGAAAGAGTTAAAATAAAGCTATTGAGTTTCCGAAACGTATGTATAGATTTCTGAAACATGTTGGGAAGGAGAAGTTGGGATAGTCGCACAGTAAAATGCTGCCTAGCAACAAAGAGAAGCAAACTGAAGCTACCACCTAAGCACATGGCCTGTGCAGCTACTGCTGCGGGGGTCCAGCAGCTCCACTCCTGAGCTGCTGGGATTGTAGGTGTGTCCACTATATCTGGCTGCTCTCTTGGGTATCAGCCTGAGAGGACCGTAGGCATGTGCCCACACACAGCCTTGGTTACAGTTAATTTGTAATAATCAAAAACTGGGACCAACGCAGACATCTCTCAGCAGGTGGATGGGTACCTGTTGCATCTCCCGGTAAAACACTCAATGAGTAGGATCCACTACTGGTACCACGTGAGGGCGAATAGGGAGGCGTCTCCAGAGCAGCTTGCTCTGCGATAGAAGGCATGCTGTGAGGTTCTACTAGTGTGGAATTCCAGAAAATAGAGATTCATCCAGTAATAGACAACCAATTCTTACTAGCCTAGACAAGGCAGGAGGAGCATTGAATATGCAGACAGGAGGGAACATGAGTTTTGTAGAAATAGTGGATACATTTGTTAGCATCTATTAGCTCTGTACTAACAGCATAGTTTATTGCACCTCAATTATACCACAGTAGATTTTATTATGAAGTATGTTGTTCAGAGGTGCATACATATGTGTTAAAAGTATAAAGAAAAGAAGTTATCACCATAAAAAACCAGAATGATCGCTTCTTTTTTTTATATAAAATTTGTTTTTTAGTTGTAGGTGGACACAGTATCTTTATTTTATTTTATTTTTAAAATATCTTTATTTATTTTTTATGTGGTGCTGAGGATTGAACCCAGTGCCTCACACATGCTCAGTGAGCACTGTACCACTGAGCCATGACCCCAGCCCCCAGAAGGATTACTTCTGAGTGAGAAAGGAGGACTATGGCCCACAAAGGCATTGGGGAGTATCCCCTAGGTGCTGGCAGTGTCAGTGGTGGGGCTGTGATACACAGTGTTTGTTATACAATTATTCTTTATTATGTATTTGTTTTGTTTACCCTTCTGTATATGTTACATTTTATCAAAAAAAAAAAAAAAAAAGAATAGAACAGGGACAAGGAAGACTACTTTTCCTGCCTAGCATAAAGACTTAGAAATTGGCTTTTAAAACATTGTGATAGCTGGGCGCGGTGACGCCTATAATCCCAGCACTTTGGGAGGCTGAGACAGGAGAATCACAAGTTCAAAGCCAGCCCCAGCGACGACGAGGCACTAAGCACCTCAGTGAGACTCTGTCTCTACATGAAACACAAAATAGGGCTGGGGAAGTGACTCAGTGGTTGAATACCCCTGAGTTCAATCCTTGGTACCAAAAAAAACAAACAAATAAAACTATGATAATTGATATGGAATATGGAGCCTTGAAATATCCCTGTAAAAACAGGTTGCTGTGGAAACGAAGGCATATTCATAGATGCAGCTGTGGTAGTTAGTTTTCCAAAAGGGAAAAACTGGAATTGAATTCCTACCCCACACCATACTCAGAGGTCAACTCCAGATGGTTTTTTTTTTTTTTTTTAATTTTTTTAGTTGTTGATGGATCTTTATTTTATTCATTTATGTGGTGCTGAGTATCGAACCCAGTGCCTCAAGCATGCAAGGCAAGCGCTCTACTACTGAGCTACATCCCCAGCCCCTCCAGATGGTTTTAAGATTTTAAATATTAAAAGCAAACCTTTTGACTGGAGTGTAGCTCAGTGGTAGATGGAGTGCTTAGAATGTGCGATAACTTAGGTTTGATCAGCAACACCAAAACAAAACAACAAAAAAAGGACAAAAACCTCTGAATTTGTGAGAAAATAAAGGTGAATATATTTCTGATCTCAAAGTAGAGAAATATTTCTTTTTTTAAAAATAATTTTTAATTGTAGATGGACACAATGTCTTTTTTTTTTTTTAAATATTTTTTAGTTGTAGGTGGACACAATATCTTTATTGATTTATTTTTATGTGGTGCTGAGGATCGAACCCAGTGCCTCATGTATGCGAGGCAAGCGCTCCACCACTGAGCCACAATCCCAGCCCCGACACAATGTCTTTATTTTATTGCCTTGTATGTGGTGCTGAGGATCGAACCCAGGGCCTCGCGCATACGAGGCAAGCGCTCTACCGCTGAGCTACAATCCCAGCCCTAGAGAAATATTTCTTAAAACACAAACCATAAAACGTCACAGTGGTGTCTGCCTGTAGTCCCTGTACTCAGGAAGCTGAGGCAGGAGGATTGCTTGAGACCAAGAGTTTGAAGTCAGTCTAAGTGACACAGAGCCTGTCTCAAAATGGAAGAGTATGGGGGCTGGAATTGTGGCTCAATGGTGGAGCCCTTGCCTGGCATGTGTGAGGCACTGGGTTCAATTCTTAGTACCGCATATAAATAAATAAAGTCCACTGACAACTTAAAAAGTATTTTTTTAAAAAAGTGGAATGGAGCATGAAGGGCCCGGGTTGTAGCCAGTGGTAGAGCCTGTGCTGTGCGTTGTGCATCTAGGGTTCAGTCCCCAGCACCAAACATTTAAAAGTAAAAGACTGATAAATTGTACTACTTTAAGACTGAGGATTTGCCTTAAGGTATTTGCACACATTAGAAGGAATAGTATCAGGAAGTGTAAACATTACAGAACAGAGAAAAAAGACAAACCTATTAGAAACCAGTAGGCTCCCAGAGCATATGCTCAGTCAGCAAGCATAGGGATGCCTCATCCTGTCCAGCCAGGTGCTGTGTTCTCATCACTGCAGCTAGGGAGTGGCCTCCATCCTCAGGGGGCTGAGGAAGGCAGCTTGGAGCCCCAGGAATCCTTACCCTCCTCCCAGAAGTATAGATGGGTAAACCACTTGGGAAAAGAGTTGACCAGCCAGGTGTGTGGTGGTGCACACCTGTAATACCAACAGCTCACTCAGGAGGCTGAAGCAGGAGGATCGCAAGTTCAGAGCCAGTCTCAGCAACTTATCAAGGTGCTAAGCAACTCAGTGAGACCCTGTCTCTAAATACAAAAAATGGCTGGGAGCCAGGCGTGGTGGTGCACACCTGTATAATCCCAGCACTTTGGGAGGCTGAGACAGGAGAATGGCGAGTTCAAAGCCAGCCTCAGCAATGGCGAGGTGCTAAGCAACTCAGACCCTGTCTCTACATAAAACACAAAATAGGGCTGGGGATGTGGCTCAGCGATCAAGTACCCCTGAGTTCAATTTGGGGTGTCACCCCCCCCCAAAAAAAAGGGCTGGGGATATGGCTCAGTGCTTAATTGCGCCTGAGTTCAGTCCCCAGTACAAAAAGAAAAAAAAAGACAGAATCTGGTGAACCTGAAGTTGTGCATCCCACATGACCCAACAGGCAGCTCCACACCTTCTACACCTCAAGAGGCTCCTGGACTTGCACCCCAGGAAGCATAACAGTAAGTTGAGCAGCATCTTCATCCAGCAGCAGAACTGGACAGGCTCGTGGAGGAAGTTAACAGACAGTACTGAGTGGAAGGAGAACTGAGAAGACATCCACCCAGCATGTTCCCATCTGTAGAAGCTCACAAACCCACACAACCAAGCTGCTATTGAGAGGGTCTAATCACACAAAGGCCAGGACAGTGGCTGCACACCTGGGAGAGGGCAGCAGGGCACTGGGGTTGCTAGCACTGGGGGCAGTCACTTGGGCTTCTGCATCCTGGTGACCTGTGTGCGCGCCTGTTCTTTATGCCTGGTGTGGGCATGCAGTCTAGAGTTGATGAAGGCCTGATGGAAAGGCAGCCCCACCAGGTTTCACTGGGCCCAGGGGCACTGGGAACAGCATGAGTTTCCTGCCCAGAGCTCCTTGTTGCAGCTTGGTTTAGTATTTTTCATTAATTGGTTTTGAACTGGGGTGTGATTTCTGTTTTTGAGTATTCTAGTTGCTGTGTAAAGAACAGAATGGTCAGTGGGGGTCACACTAATGAAGACAGTCAGAAAGCACTTGCCATTTGAAGAAGATAATAGAGGCAGAAGTAGAAGCTTCCAGAAAGTTTAGAAGTTTACCTCACATACTCGGGGCTTGACCTGCTATGGCTAGGGAAAAGGATTCTTGGATTCTGAGAGATGGCACCACCCTTCCCTAGTAGGCCTCAACCTTCTTCCCACCACCTGGGCAGAGGCCACCGGCCAGCAACACACAGTTCGGCACACACAAATGTCTGGTTAAATGATTGAACCACAATTTAAGCAAATTCCATTTTGTCCATTGAATAAGAGAAGCGACCACAATTCTCGTGTTTCACTCTCAGATCTGCTACCCAAGTTAGTTGGAATGATGGGAACAGCAGAAATTATGCAAGGGTTTTAAACAAAAGAAAATGTTCTTTATTTAATACAAAGTTGGCTCTTGTTGCCTGGGAAATGGGGCAAAGTATGGACTTTCTCAAAAGCTGTTTAGCATGCAGTGTTTGTGGCCCAGAGCACAGTGAGCCTGGAGCTGACCATAGGCTTCAGAGGCCCGAGAGACTGCACGAGACATGTCTGATGACATGTCCTCTGAGATGTGAGTGCAGGGCAGAGTATTGTAACCCTGTCTAACCGCAGTGAGTCCTCATCACACTGAAGTCCTGAGTGAGTGATGACAGGCAGAGAGCTCGGCATTGTCCTTAGTGTGGGTCACGCGCCACTAGCAGTGGGCCAGCTCCAGCCCCACCCCCTGCTCTCTGCAGCTCGTGAGCCAAGACAGCTTTCACACTGAAGTAGTTGGGGGAAGAATATTTTGTGACACATGAAATCATAGAAAGCACGAACGTCGCTCTGTGAGTAGAACCTTGCTGGTGGTCAGTTGTGATCACCTGCCGCCACTGTTGCTGAGCTGCTGTGGAGAGGGTGTGGTTGTCATGGCTGCTGGCCTGTCACAGAACACACAAGCCGCCATCGCCCCTAAGAGCTGCGGCCTCGAGCTTGGCGTGGAGCCCTCCCCATCAGTTCACGTGGGCAAGGCTCAGGCAGAGCTGCTTCCACCTGTGAGCCTGCCCTTGCAGCTGTGGCTGTCCCCATGCCTACCTAGCTACAAGGACTGAGACTTGGAGCTGCTGTGCAGACTGAGCTGGCTGGTGGCTGCTATCCTGTCCTCGTGGTGAGCTTAGGCCACGCTCCAGAGCCTGCAGGGCACGTGTTAACACAGCCTGCTCCCTCCTAGCCAGTGCCAGAATTGCCACCCTAGAGTCCTACCTGGCTTCTTGTGTGGTCCCTCAGGCCTGAAGACATCATTTAGTCCCATCATCCTCCAATCTGCCCTGCCTGTATGTCTGAGGAGCACAGCTGCAAACCCCACTCCCACCCTGCCCTGCCCCCACCAAACTGTCACCTACTCCCCAGCAAGCTTTGTCTGAGGCAGTGGCCTTTAGATTAGGGGAGCAGTGATAAAGCCCGCTCCACAGCCCTTTGTCCTTATCCTTGCCATAGCCACTTTAGGAAGGACAGGGTGAGCCAGGTGCGGTGGCGCAACCCTGTAATCACAGCACTTTGGGAGGCTGAGATAAGAGAATTGCAAATTCAAAGCCAGCCTCAGTAATGGCGAGGCGCTAAGCAACTCAGTGAGACCCTGCCTCTACATAAAACACAAAATAGGGCTGGGGATGTGGCTCAGTGGTAGAGTGCCGCTGAGTTCAGTCCTCAGTACCCAAAAAAGAAACAAAGGACAGGGTGATGGCCAGTGGCAGCTGGTCTTAGATGGGCCAGTGAGAACCTTCCCTGAGGAAGCTGAGTGCTGCACTGCCCTGTCCCGTGTGGAGCCAGCTGCCTTTCTAGAGGAGCCTTGGTCTGTGAGCGTGAGGTGGACGATGACAGCACGCACCAGGGACCACACAGGCCATGTGGCCGATGTCCTACAGACGAGATCCCCGGCCATTCTGCAGGGCAAGGAGGGGGCCTTTGACTCCGGATCCCACTCCCTGACCCACACCCACCCCAGTGAGATGCTGGAAGAATGGGACTGACGGGGTGGTCGGGCCCCTGCCTGGCGCAGGCTGCTCCCTCACCAGCCTCTTGTCTTTGCAGGTTCTGCTTGGACTCTGCCAGACAGACCCGGCAGAGGCTGTCCATCAACTGGTCCAACTTTAGCTTGAAAAAAGCCACTTTTGCTGCCCACTGAACAAGGACCACATGGAGAGGGACACGCGGGAGGAGACCAGGCTGCACCACCTCAAGAGCTGAGCCCCTCGCCAGCCCCCCAGAGCTGCAGTGCCCACCCAGGGTGGGGCGGGGCGGGGCACCGCAGCCTGAGACCCAGACCGAGAACTTGCTGCTCGACCTGCGTTGTAACTCGTGTGCGTGTAGTCTGTGAGTGAGACTTCTTTGATTGTAGCTCTGTGCTGTCGGATTGGAACAGTAGTTCCCGCCAGTTCCTCCCACCACCGCGGCCTCAGAGATCTGGGCCATGGCCAGAGATGAGTGCGTCCTACGCGTGCTCCATCGCCTCTGCATCGCGCCCATCCTGTCGTCTGTCCCGCTGGGTGTCGCCATCCCTCAGCTCCTGTGTGCCCTGCGTCCCACCAAGGCGGGCTGGGCGGGCAGGCCTCCGTTCTTCACGATCTACTGTTTCCAAGTGTACACGTTGCGCTGTTTGTGTTTGATCCCCTGACTCGTAGCCAGCTTGTGTAAGACCCCTTGCAGAATGAGAACGTTAAAAACAAGAAATCCACCCAGTACTCACACCATCACGTCTGTTCTAGAGCGTGCGACCGTACTGACACGGAGGCCTGCCTGGCTACTTTTTAACATATTGTTAAGTAATATTAAAATCATGTCTTTCTTTTTGAAAGATGGAATACATTAGTACAGCAGGAGACCCAGTCTGGTTGCTTTCTGCTGGGGGGATGTTGGCCATGGTGGGAAGTGACAAGTGGGTGATGTGTCCCTCCAGGGGCCAGGGGTGGTGTCAGCTTAGGGTTCCTGATGCCCTCATGGACCTCCATGTGCTGGGTTGGCCCAAGCACCAGGACAGAGCAGTCAGCAGGAGACACAACCACCTGGATCATCACGGCTTCATGTGGACATACCAAGAAGCCACAGGACTGGGTGGGCAGGCCCAGCAGTTCACCTGAGGGACAAGGGCGTGTTGGATTAGGCCTCAACAGCTTCATTGAAGCCAGAGGCCCCTGCAGCACAGAGCAGAGGGCAGGGCAGGGTCACATGTAGCCTTTAGGCAGGTTCCCATCCACATTTGGGGAGGGTTATAATCTAGACTAAAATGATAAATTATATTCAACTGGGTATACATTGGGAACAAACTGAATAGTATTTAAAATGAAAAAAGGAATCCCAGCTTGTCCCTTTCTTCTGAGATCTCTTTAGGCAATTTGCAGAACACGCACACGGAGCTGCCTCCTGGTTGCCGTCTAACGTCCACTCACCTCCTAGAGCACTGCATAGCTCCCTCATCTCCCAGTCTCTTGGCATCTGGAAGTCAAAGGGCTGGGAGAGGCAGGCCGAGGCAGGGCTGCTGTTGTCAAGGAAGACAAACCCAGGAGCTGGCTACAAAGCTCCTGCACCAAGGTGACTTGGCAGCCCGGTGGGAGCTGGTTTGTGGGACAGTGGGGTTGGGGCCAGCTGGGGGGACAGCAGGTTCTGGCAGCTCTGGGGACTGAACCAGGAAGTGGGTGGATAGTCAGAGGAGGTACAGAATTGGTAGTTTTCCTTGTTTATTTTGTTTTATTTTTTCTAGGTGGGAGGAAGAACAGCACATCTCTTTATTCATAGGATGGTTCAGCGAAGGGAGAAACAGGCTGGGCTGTGACCACGGCCGGAGAGTGCCCTTGAGGGGGCAGGGACCCTGATGCAGTCCCCCGGGGATACCGACTTCGTCTCCTGGCCAAGGTGGGGGCTGAGTAGGAGATAAGAGGTAGACGTGCACTCATGTGGGAGACCCCAAATCCTGCTTGGCCAGTCGTGTTCTCCATGTGGACAGTCTTGAAGCTGTGCTGGGGCCAGTCCCACCTCTGGGCCATAACTCACCCGTGCAAAAGAGCCATGCCAGCTGCTAAGAGGAACCACAGGGTCCCCATCTTTGGCATCAGGAACTGTTGGGAGCATGATTAGTAAAGGAGCCCTGGGTACCCCAACAAGGAGCATCACACTGAGGCCTAGAGACGACTCAAACACCATCCCCGTGCTCAGCTCCTGAGCACTGACCAAGGTATAGTGGCTACCTGCAGCCTCCCTAGCTCCCACTTCTACAGCCTTCAGCCTGTCCACTGACACCTGTTCCCCCAGCCCTCAGACTTCCTGGCCATTCCCTGTTGTTCCTCCTCCAGGAACAACTGTCCCGTTTTCCTTCGAGACAATCCGCGTGGTTCTTTGGGTCTTTCTTCAAGGGGGCATTACTGGACAGTGCCTGTCCTCGGGAACAAAAGTAGAGGGTGGAACCAGCTGGTAAGCACAGAACCAACTCGGGAGGACAGAGGAGAGGAAGGAGGGCTCCTAAGGACAGCCCCTCCATGACAACAGTATGACCTGGTGACCTGTCCTGCCCATTGTGCCACTTACACGTGAGGAACTGAGGCCCAAGGTGTGTATACTGCCTAGGGCGGCTGCAGAAGGCTCCAGTGCCTCATCAGAGCCCAGGCCTGGGATTGTACCTGTTCTTGATGAGATCAGTCCCCACTGGGCAGCCTGACATTTTGACTCTTCCCACAGTACCACTAATCATGAAATGAAATAAAATAATAGCTAGAAAAGACCTTTAACAGTGGAAAATTTTTTAATGAACTTTTTACATATGTAGTCATGCCATTAAAATGAAATGAGCCAGGTCCAGTGACACCTGAAGTCCCAGCATCCAGGAGGCTGAGGCCCAAGGATCTCTTGAGCCCAGAAATTCAAGACCAGCCTGGCAACATAGACCCTGTCTCAGAAGACAATGTCAGCAACAACAAAAATTAAAATCAAAATGAATTTAATGCACCAGAAAATATCAATGCTTTTTCATTAATTTGAGGAAATGGTTTTTTGTTTTTTCTTTTTTGTACTACGGATTGAACCCAGAATCTTGAGCATGCTAGGCAAGTGCTCAACTACTGAGTGCCATCAGCTTTCCTATGTTGCCCAGGCTGATCTTCAGCTAATGGACCCAGCAATCCTTCCACCTCATCCTCCCAAGTAGGTGGGACTGTAGGTGTGCACCACTGTGTCTAACAATGTGTTTTTAAAAGGGAGAAGTAAAAAATTAATCGACTTTTTTTTTTTTTTTTTTTTTGGTATTGCTGGGAATTGAAACCAGGAGCAATGTACCACTGAGCTGTGTTCCCAGCCCTTTTTATTTATTTTTATTTTTAATTTTTATTGTCTCATTTATTTATTTATTTATTTTGGTGTTAGGGATTGAACTCGGGGGCACTCGACCACTGAGCCACACCCCCAGCCCTATTTTGTGTTTTATGTAGAGACAGGGTCTCACTGAGTTGCTTAGCGCCTCGCTGTTGCTGAGGCTGGCTTTGAACTCGCGATTCTCCTGTCTCAGCCTCCCTAAGTGCTAGGACTACAGGCTTGAGCCACCGCACCCGGCTGCCTTTTTACCTTTTAGAGACAGATCTCACTAAATGTAGATAGTGGTCCTGAACTTGCAGTCTCCTGCCTCAGCCTCCCGCACGCTGGGATCACAAGTGTACAGCATCACACCCAGCCAGGATGTGAGTGAGAGTGCCTCGAGTTCTGGCTCTTCGTCAACTGTCAGTAGCATCATCTTGGACCCACTGCTGAAATGCAAGAACACGCAGCCTTCAGATGTGGGCGGCACAGACCACACAGAGTTGAGGTAATGAGTTGTCAGTAACTTCTTGCAAGCACACCTGTGGCTGAGTGGGTCAGGAGACACCTGTGTAACCAGGAGCCTCCAGATAGTTCTTGGTGGCGAATACGCATAAGCTCAAGGATGAGTAAATGATGGCACCCAAGAGAGACCAACCACTATGGGAACTGTCCTCTTTCACACAGATTTTTCAAATGTTGGGCATGCCAGCAGCTTGGGATAGCAGTCCCTGAGAGAAGGGGAGATAGGTAAGCCCTGAGGCACCCAGCTCTCTGCCTGGAGGCAGTTTCCAGGCCCCAGCAGAGATAGGAACCCACATGGAGCTCAGCAGGATTGCTGAGCAGAGGAAAGACCAGAGTTAGGGGAGGCCACAATAGCTGGGATCTGGGTCAGAGTCCAGGCAGGATGGGATTGCACATACAGGTCTGGAGATGAGACCTCCTGAGAGTCCCCTCGGTTCTTTGGCTAAGTTCTCATCTGTGCACCGGTTACATAAATCCAGGCACTGAATCCAGAAAGCAGCAAGGTGTATGTAGCTGATGTTTACACTGGGCAAGGTGGAGGCAGGTAATTAGGTACTGGGGCAGTGCTCAGAAGCTGCCTCAGAGGAATCAAATTGACCCCAAGCAATTTTCTGCCTGATAGAACAAAGCCCAGCATTCTCTAAAGGAATACAGAATTTTTCCCATTACAGCCAGCTGCAAGCCACAGCACAGGCACACAGTCAGAAATGACCAGGCTGTGCCAAGAAAAGGAAAACAAACTCTAATGAAGAGGAGTTCCAATCAAAAGAAACAGACCCAAGAGTGACAAAAGTAAATCCACAGACGAGAAACTTAAAAAGACCATTATAAATCTTTTAAATGTTCTCAGTAATGTCAAGGTGAACAAGGTGAAGGAATAAATGGAAGAGTCAAGAGTCAAAAAAGACAAAGGGGATGGAGTTGTGGCTCTGTGGTGGAGCGCTTGCCTAGCAAGTGTGAGGCACTGGGTTCGATCCTTAGCACCACATGTAAATAAACAAAATAAAGGCCCATCGACAACTGAAAAAAATATATTAAAAAAAAAGACAAGCCTAACATGCACAAGGCCAGTACTGGAAAAAAAAAATCTGAAATGACGCATACCCTGAATAGAATTAACAGCAAATAGAAATTTCAGAAGGGGCTGGGGCTGTACCTCAGGGGCAGAGCGCTTGCCTAGCATGTGTGAGGCACTGAGTTCAACCCCCAGCACCACATAAAAAAAATTAATAAGCAAAGATGTGTGTCCATCCACAACTAAAAATATGTTTAAAATTTTTTTCAGAAGAAATCTGAACTTGATGTTTTGTGTGTCTGTATCATATATGTGTTATGTGTATACACATATGAAAAATGCATAGGATCTGAAAAATGTGGCTTGCAGTCTGTGGAACTGGAGTCCTAGAAAAGGTAGAGGATAGGCTGGGTGCAGTGGCACACACCTGTAATTCCAGTGGCTCAGGAGGCTGAGGCAGGAAGATCACAAGTTCAAAGCCAGCCTCAACAACTTAGAGAAGCCCTAAGCAACTCCACAAGACCCTGTCTCTAATAAAACTTTTAAAGGGGCTGGGGTTGTGGCTTAGTGGTAGAGCACTTGCCTTGCATGTGTGAGGCACTGGGTTCGATTCTCAGCACCACATATAAATAAATAAAATAAAGATCCATTGGCAACTAAAAAAATACTAAAAAAAAAAAACCTTTTAAAAGGGACTGCGGGGGCTGGGATTGTAGCTCAGGGGTAGAGCGCTTGCCTCGCATGCGTGAGGCCTTGGGTTCAATCCTCAGCACCACATACAAAGCAATAAAATAAAGACATTGTGTCCATCTACAACTAAAAAAAAAAAATTAAAAAAGGGACTGGGGACGTGGCTCAGTGGTTAAGCATTCCTGGGTTCAATCCCCAGTACCAAAAAAAGAAAAGAAAAAAAGCATATTTGAAGAAATGGAAGTGTAAGGGATGGAACCCAGGGCCGTGTCCATGCAAGACAGATACTGCCACCAATACTTTGGAAACCAGAGGACCATAATCACATGCTCAAACTGCTGAAAGCAATGGTCAGTGAAAACCTCAAAGATAGGCAAGGAAACTGGGCAAGGTGGCATGGCCTTGGGAGGTTTAGATGAGAGGATCACTTGAGCCCAGGAGTTGGACGACAACCTGGGCAACATAGCCAAGACTCTGTCTTTAAAAAAAAAAAATTGCAAAGTATGAATTAGCAGACTTAACCAGAAATCATGAAAGAGAAGAAAATGACATTTAAAGCACTGCAGGATAAAACCAAAACAAAAGCCTGTTACCCTCATTCTGTATATAGAGCATTATTCCAGAAGTTAAGGTGGGGAGATCAGCTTCCAGCTGACAACATGAATTCTGCTGACCTGCCCCTCAGTGTGACTGGTGATAACTTTTCCAAAGAGTGCACTTGCTGGGCACATTGGCACACGTCTGCAGTCCCAGTGACTCAGGAGGCTAAGGTAAGAGGGTACCAAAAAAAAAAAAAAAAAAACAAGGGGTCTGGGGATATAGCTCAGAGGTAAAGCACTCCTAGGTTCAATTCCTCGTACCAACAAAAAATAAAAATATTAAAAGTTAAAAAATATTAGCAGTCAGGGGGTGTGGTTCAGTGGCAGAGCACTTGCCCAGAATGCATTAGGTACTGGGTTCCCATCCCCAGCATCACAAAAACAATGATAATGAAATAAAGATAACTCAGTTAAAGCCTCTGGAAATGGTCCTAAAAGAAAACTGCAAATAAAGAAACATCCATCCAAGGAGATCTCTAAAAATTTGGTAAGAAAGATGAGTGGTATTTGAAGCAAGATTTTTCTTGTCCTTGCCCAGCCAGCGAGGCATGACTCCACAACAGATTGCTGTGGCCACGATCATGTTCCTCCTGCCATCTCCCAGATCTTTCTCCCACAAGGAGCACAGGGGCCTTGTCCATCCTGCCCCTAGTCATGTGTTGCTGAGATGAAGAGGTGGGATTCCCCACGGCCACCCAGCCCCACTCAGGGAGGCACAGTGCACCTGAATATGGCCCTGACCACACCTGCCCTGGCTTACTAGGCAGTGATCCCAGGCCAAGAAAGGCCAGTTGAGAGGACAGAACTGCTCCCTGATCCTCAGCTCTGTTACCCAAGTCCTGAGCCAGAGGCCAACTCCGTGGTCCCAACAAACCAGGTCCTGTCACTCACCCCATACACCAAACAAAATGTAGTAGTGAAAAGCAGGAAAACAACTTAAATCCCTGTAGCCATATTGAGAAGGCACAGTGAGCTCGAACGCAGGCAGAAGCTGTAGGCTCACCCCAGCCCAGTTGTTCCTCTAAGCATTCGTGGTCAGATTGGTCGGTTGGTCCTTCTCCTAAGAAGCCTTTATTATCTTGAGGGCAATTTCCACTTGTTGCTCAGGTCACTGATCTGTGAGACCTGGGATTGTAGGACAGGGCAATTCACTTCCCATGAGGGAAGATCGTGGCCCACAATTCAGTTCCCTCATTCCTCTGAGGGAGCAGTCTCTGCAAGGCTTCCACTGTTCACTGCCATTGCTTTTGGAAGGAGTGGGACAACACCTGAAGACTTCTCGGTGCCACTTCAGAGAATGCTGTGAAAGCTAACAGTCAAATGTCCCTGCAAATCTTGTCTGTCTTGAAGGGGGACAAGATCTGTGGTTGGTTATCTCAAGGCTACTAAACTTTGTATTACTAGTTTATAGATGAATACGCTAAATAATTAGCATGCCTACATGCGGAGCTGACCAGTGTCACAAGGTTTATGGTGACAAAGGAAACATAAAAATGAAGGCAGAAGCCGGGCGCGGTGGCGCAAGCCTGTAATCCCAGCACTTAGGGAGGCTGAGACAGGAGAATCGCGAGTTCAAAGCCAGCCTCAGCAATGGCGAGGCGCTAAGCAACTCAGTGAGACCCTGTCTCTACATAAAACACAGAATAGGGCTGGGATGTGGCTCAGTGGTCGAGTGCCCCTGGGTTCAATCTCCAGTGCCAAAAAAAGAGGGCAGAAATGCCAAGCTTTACCCTGCTTTCAGGTACGCTGGGCATCTGCAGGTCCAAGTGAAGACAGCGCTTGTGGAAAGGCAGCCTCTCTTCAGTCCCTATTCTGCTCCTGCACAGGCAGAAGCTTGCTCTCAATCCTACCCTCAGCTTGAGCCCTGGCTCAGATTCTGCCTGAGTAGAGAAACAGGCCTTATATAAAACAGATAGTTCTTCCTCTCTCCCACAGACACTGGCTTCATCTGCAGCAGAGAAGGAAAAAGCTCAAGACCAAAGGTACTCTCAAGAATAGTGGAGGTGGAGCCGGGCGCGGTGGCTCAAGCCTGTAATCCCAGCACTTAGGGAGGCTGAGACAGGAGAATCGCGAGTTCAAAGCCAGCCTCAGCAATGGCGAGGTGGTAAGCAACTCAGTGAGACCCTGTCTCTACATAAAACACAAAATGGGGCTGAGGGTGTGGCTCAGTGGTCGAGTGCCCCTGAGTTCAATCCCCAGTACCAAA